>JAINUG010001708.1:0-18208 GCA_029706075.1 Aldrovandia affinis | reverse complement strand
GTTTCCGACTTGTTTTAAACTACTTTTCCGACCGATTTGGACCGGGAAAACGGCCTGGTTAATGAGGGGCGTGTCAAAGCCAATACCTAGCGATGCTTTACACTGACTAAACCGCTAGATTCGCCGCTACATTAGAAAATGTCACGCCACTGCTATCGCTGCCATTGAATTGAATGGATAGCCAGTTAGCATGTTTCCGACTTGTTTTAAACTACTTTTCCGACCGATTTGGACCGGGAAAACGGCCTGGTTAATGAGGGGGCGTGTCAAAGCCAATACCTAGCGATGCTTTACACTGACTAAACCGCTAGATTCGCCGCTACATTAGAAAATGTCACGCCACTGCTATCGCTGCCATTGAATTGAATGGATAGCCAGTTAGCATGTTTCCGACTTGTTTTAAACTACTTTTCCGACCGATTTGGACCGGGAAAACGGCCTGGTTAATGAGGGGGTGTCAAAGCCAATACCTAGCGATGCTTTACACTGACTAAACCGCTAGATTCGCCGCTACATTAGAAAATGTCACGCCGATGCTATCGCTGCCATTGAATTGAATGGATAGCCAGTTAGCATGTTTCCGACTTGTTTTAAACTACTTTTCCGACCGATTTGGACCGGGAAAACGGCCTGGTTAATGAGGGGGCGTGTCAAAGCCAATACCTAGCGATGCTTTACACTGACTAAACCGCTAGATTCGCCGCTACATTAGAAAATGTCACGCCGCTGCTATCGCTGCCATTGAATTGAATGGATAGCCAGTTAGCATGTTTCCGACTTGTTTTAAACTACTTTTCCGACCGATTTGGACCGGGAAAACGGCCTGGTTAATGAGGGGAGTGTCAAAGCCAATACCTAGCGATGCTTTACACTGACTAAACCGCTAGATTCGCCGCTACATTAGAAAATGTCACGATGCTATCGCGCCATTGAATTGAATGGATAGCCAGTTAGCATGTTTCCGACTTGTTTTAAACTACTTTTCCGACCGATTTGGACCGGGAAAACGGCCTGGTTAATGAGGGGCGTGTCAAAGCCAATACCTAGCGATGCTTTACACTGACTAAACCGCTAGATTCGCCGCTACATTAGAAAATGTCACGCCACTGCTATCGCTGCCATTGAATTGAATGGATGCCAGTTAGCATGTTTCCGACTTGTTTTAAACTACTTTTCCGACCGATTTGGACCGGGAAAACGGCCTGGTTAATGAGGGGGCGTGTCAAAGCCAATACCTAGCGATGCTTTACACTGACTAAACCGCTAGATTCGCCGCTACATTACAAAATGTCACGCCGATGCTATCGCTGCCATTGAATTGAATGGATAGCCAGTTAGCATGTTTCCGACTTGTTTTAAACTACTTTTCCGACCGATTTGGACCGGGAAAACGGCCTGGTTAATGAGGGGGTGTCAAAGCCAATACCTAGCGATGCTTTACACTGACTAAACCGCTAGATTCGCCGCTACATTAGAAAATGTCACGCCGATGCTATCGCTGCCATTGAATTGAATGGATAGCCAGTTAGCATGTTTCCGACTTGTTTTAAACTACTTTTCCGACCGATTTGGACCGGAAAAACGCCTGGTTAATGAGGGGGCGTGTCAAAGCCAATACCTAGCGATGCTTTACACTGACTAAACCGCTAGATTCGCCGCTACATTAGAAAATGTCACGCCGCTGCTATCGCTGCCATTGAATTGAATGGATAGCCAGTTAGCATGTTTCCGACTTGTTTTAAACTACTTTTCCGACCGATTTGGACCGGGAAAACGGCCTGGTTAATGAGGGGCGTGTCAAAGCCAATACCTAGCGATGCTTTACACTGACTAAACCGCTAGATTCGCCGCTACATTAGAAAATGTCACGCCGATGCTATCGCTGCCATTGAATTGAATGGATAGCCAGTTAGCATGTTTCCGACTTGTTTTAAACTACTTTTCCGACCGATTTGGACCGGGAAAACGGCCTGGTTAATGAGGGGGCGTGTCAAAGCCAATACCTAGCGATGCTTTACACTGACTAAACCGCTAGATTCGCCGCTACATTAGAAAATGTCACGCCGATGCTATCGCTGCCATTGAATTGAATGGATAGCCAGTTAGCATGTTTCCGACTTGTTTTAAACTACTTTTCCGACCGATTTGGACCGGGAAAACGGCCTGGTTAATGAGGGGGCGTGTCAAAGCCAATACCTAGCGATGCTTTACACTGACTAAACCGCTAGATTCGCCGCTACATTAGAAAATGTCACGCCGCTGCTATCGCTGCCATTGAATTGAATGGATAGCCAGTTAGCATGTTTCCGACTTGTTTTAAACTACTTTTCCGACCGATTTGGACCGGGAAAACGGCCTGGTTAATGAGGGGGCGTGTCAAAGCCAATACCTAGCGATGCTTTACACTGACTAAACCGCTAGATTCGCCGCTACATTAGAAAATGTCACGCCACTGCTATCGCTGCCATTGAATTGAATGGATAGCCAGTTAGCATGTTTCCGACTTGTTTTAAAAACTACTTTTCCGACCGATTTGGACCGGGAAAACGGCCTGGTTAATGGGGGGAGTCAAAAGCCAATACCTAGCGATGCTTTACACTGACTAAAAACGCTAGATTCGCCGCTACATTAGAAAATGTCACGCCGCTGCTATCGCTGCCATTGAATTGAATGGATAGCCAGTTAGCATGTTTCCGACTTGTTTTAAACTACTTTTCCGACCGATTTGGACCGGGAAAACGGCCTGGTTAATGAGGGGGCGTGTCAAAGCCAATACCTAGCGATGCTTTACACTGACTAAACCGCTAGATTCGCCGCATTACAAAATGTCACGCCGCTGCTATCGCTGCCATTGAATTGAATGGATAGCCAGTTAGCATGTTTCCGACTTGTTTTAAAACTACTTTTCCGACCGATTTGGACCGGGAAAACGGCCTGGTTAATGAGGGGGCGTGTCAAAGCCAATACCTAGCGATGCTTTACACTGACTAAACCGCTAGATTCGCCGCTACATTAGAAAATGTCACATCGCTGCTATCGCTGCCATTGAATTGAATGGATAGCCAGTTAGCATGTTTCCGACTTGTTTTAAACTACTTTTCCGACCGATTTGGACCGGGAAAACGGCCTGGTTAATGAGGGGGCGTGTCAAAGCCAATACCTAGCGATGCTTTACACTGACTAAACCGCTAGATTCGCCGCTACATTAGAAAATGTCACGCCGCTGCTATCGCTGCCATTGAATTGAATGGATAGCCAGTTAGCATGTTTCCGACTTGTTTTAAACTACTTTTCCGACCGATTTGGACCGGGAAAACGGCCTGGTTAATGAGGGGGCGTGTCAAAGCCAATACCTAGCGATGCTTTACACTGACTAAACCGCTAGATTCGCCGCTACATTACAAAATGTCACGCCGATGCTCGCTGCCATTGAATTGAATGGATAGCCAGTTAGCATGTTTCCGACTTGTTTTAAACTACTTTTCCGACCGATTTGGACCGGGAAAACGGCCTGGTTAATGAGGGGGCGTGTCAAAAGCCAATACCTAGCGATGCTTTACACTGACTAAACCGCTAGATTCGCCGCTACATTAGAAAATGTCACGCCATGCTGCTATCGCTGCCATTGAATTGAATGGATAGCCAGTTAGCATGTTTCCGACTTGTTTTAAACTACTTTTCCGACCGATTTGGACCGGGAAAACGGCCTGGTTAATGAGGGGGCGTGTCAAAGCCAATACCTAGCGATGCTTTACACTGACTAAACCGCTAGATTCGCCGCTACATTAGAAAATGTCACGCCACATGCTATCGCTGCCATTGAATTGAATGGATAGCCAGTTAGCATGTTTCCGACTTGTTTTAAACTACTTTTCCGACCGATTTGGACCGGGAAAACGGCCTGGTTAATGAGGGGGCGTGTCAAAGCCAATACCTAGCGATGCTTTACACTGACTAAACCGCTAGATTCGCCGCTACATTACAAAATGTCACGCCGATGCTATCGCTGCCATTGAATTGAATGGATAGCCAGTTAATGTTTCCGACTTGTTTTAAAACTACTTTTCCGACCGATTTGGACCGGGAAAACGGCCTGGTTAATGAGGGGGCGTGTCAAAGCCAATACCTAGCGATGCTTTACACTGACTAAACCGCTAGATTCGCCGCTACATTAGAAAATGTCACGCCGCTGCTATCGCTGCCATTGAATTGAATGGATAGCCAGTTAGCATGTTTCCGACTTGTTTTAAACTACTTTTCCGACCGATTTGGACCGGGAAAACGGCCTGGTTAATGAGGGGGCGTGTCAAAGCCAATACCTAGCGATGCTTTACACTGACTAAACCGCTAGATTCGCCGCTACATTAGAAAATGTCACGCCGCTGCTATCGCTGCCATTGAATTGAATGGATAGCCAGTTAGCATGTTTCCGACTTGTTTTAAAACTACTTTTCCGACCGATTTGGACCGGGAAAACGGCCTGGTTAATGAGGGGGCGTGTCAAAGCCAATACCTAGCGATGCTTTACACTGACTAAACCGCTAGATTCGCCGCTACATTACAAAATGTCACGCCGATGCTATCGCTGCCATTGAATTGAATGGATAGCCAGTTAGCATGTTTCCGACTTGTTTTAAACTACTTTTCCGACCGATTTGGACCGGGAAAACGGCCTGGTTAATGAGGGGGCGGTGTGTCAAAGCCAATACCTAGCGATGCTTTACACACTGACTAAACCGCTAGATTCGCCGCTACATTAGAAAATGTCACGCCGATGCTGCTATCGCTGCCATTGAATTGAATGGATAGCCAGTTAGCATGTTTCCGACTTGTTTTAAACTACTTTTCCGACCGATTTGGACCGGGAAAACGGCCTGGTTAAAGGGGGCGTGGCCTGGTTAATGAGGGGGCGTGTCAAAGCCAATACCTAGCGATGCTTTACACACTGACTAAACCTTTAGATTCGCCGCGCTATTTAGAAAATGTCACGCTATCTATGCCATTGAATTGAATGGATAGCCAGTTAGCATGTTTCCGACTTGTTTTAAACTACTTTTCCGACCGATTTGGACCGGGAAAACGGCCTGGTTAATGAGGGGGCGTGTCAAAGCCAATACCTAGCGATGCTTTACACTGACTAAACCGCTAGATTCGCCGCTACATTACAAAATGTCACGCGATGCTATCGCTGCCATTGAATTGAATGGATAGCCAGTTAGCATGTTTCCGACTTGTTTTAAACTACTTTTCCGACCGATTTGGACCGGGAAAACGGCCTGGTTAATGAGGGGGAGTGTCAAAGCCAATACCTAGCGATGCTTTACACTGACTAAACCGCTAGATTCGCCGCTACATTAGAAAATGTCACGCCGCTGCTATCGCTGCCATTGAATTGAATGGATAGCCAGTTAGCATGTTTCCGACTTGTTTTAAACTACTTTTCCGACCGATTTGGACCGGGAAAACGGCCTGGTTAATGAGGGGGCGTGTCAAAGCCAATACCTAGCGATGCTTTACACTGACTAAACCGCTAGATTCGCCGCTACATTAGAAAATGTCACGCCGAAAATGCTATCGCTGCCATTGAATTGAATGGATAGCCAGTTAGCATGTTTCCGACTTGTTTTAAACTACTTTTCCGACCGATTTGGACCGGGAAAACGGCCTGGTTAATGAGGGGGCGTCAAAGCCAATACCCAAGCGATGCTTTACACTGACTAAACCGCTAGATTCGCCGCTACATTAGAAAATGTCACGCCGATGCTATCGCTGCCATTGAATTGAATGGATAGCCAGTTAGCATGTTTCCGACTTGTTTTAAACTACTTTTCCGACCGATTTGGACCGGGAAAACGGCCTGGTTAATGAGGGGGCGTGTCAAAGCCAATACCTAGCGATGCTTTACACTGACTAAACCGCTAGATTCGCCGCTACATTAGAAAATGTCACGCCACTGCTATCGCTGCCATTGAATTGAATGGATAGCCAGTTAGCATGTTTCCGACTTGTTTTAAACTACTTTTCCGACCGATTTGGACCGGGAAAACGGCCTGGTTAATGAGGGGGCGTGTCAAAGCCAATACCTAGCGATGCTTTACACTGACTAAACCGCTAGATTCGCCGCTACATTAGAAAATGTCACGCCGATGCTATCGCTGCCATTGAATTGAATGGATAGCCAGTTAGCATGTTTCCGACTTGTTTTAAACTACTTTTCCGACCGATTTGGACCGGGAAAACGGCCTGGTTAATGAGGGGGCGTGTCAAAGCCAATACCTAGCGATGCTTTACACTGACTAAACCGCTAGATTCGCCGCTACATTAGAAAATGTCACGCCGCTGCTATCGCTGCCATTGAATTGAATGGATAGCCAGTTAGCATGTTTCCGACTTGTTTTAAAACTACTTTTCCGACCGAAACTACTTGGACCGGGAAAACGGCCTGGTTAATGAGGGGGGGCGTGTCAAAGCCAATACCTAGCGATGCTTTACACTGACTAAACCGCTAGATTCGCCGCTACATTACAAAATGTCACGCCGATGCTATCGCTGCCATTGAATTGAATGGATAGCCAGTTAGCATGTTTCCGACTTGTTTTAAACTACTTTTCCGACCGATTTGGACCGGGAAAACGGCCTGGTTAATGAGGGGGCGTGTCAAAGCCAATACCTAGCGATGCTTTACACTGACTAAACCGCTAGATTCGCCGCTACATTAGAAAATGTCACGCCATGCTATCGCTGCCATTGAATTGAATGGATAGCCAGTTAGCATGTTTCCGACTTGTTTTAAACTACTTTTCCGACCGATTTGGACCGGGAAAACGGCCTGGTTAATGAGGGGGCGTGTCAAAGCCAATACCTAGCGATGCTTTACACTGACTAAACCGCTAGATTCGCCGCTACATTACAAAATGTCACGCCGATGCTATCGCTGCCATTGAATTGAATGGATAGCCAGTTAGCATGTTTCCGACTTGTTTTAAACTACTTTTCCGACCGATTTGGACCGGGAAAACGGCCTGGTTAATGAGGGGGCGTGTCAAAGCCAATACCTAGCGATGCTTTACACTGACTAAACCGCTAGATTCGCCGCTACATTAGAAAATGTCACGCCACGCTGCTATCGCTGCCATTGAATTGAATGGATAGCCAGTTAGCATGTTTCCGACTTGTTTTAAAACTACTTTTCCGACGATTTGGACCGGGAAAACGGCCTGGTTAATGAGGGGGCGTGTCAAAGCCAATACCTAGCGATGCTTTACACTGACTAAACCGCTAGATTCGCCGCTACATTAGAAAATGTCACGCCATGCTATCGCTGCCATTGAATTGAATGGATAGCCAGTTAGCATGTTTCCGACTTGTTTTAAACTACTTTTCCGACCGATTTGGACCGGGAAAACGGCCTGGTTAATGAGGGGGCGTGTCAAAAGCCAATACCTAGCGATGCTTTACACTGACTAAACCGCTAGATTCGCCGCATTACAAAAAATGTCACGCCAATGCTATCGCTGCCATTGAATTGAATGGATAGCCAGTTGAATGCATGTTTCCGACTTGTTTTAAACTACTTTTCCGACCGATTTGGACCGGGAAAACGGCCTGGTTAATGAGGGGGCGTGTCAAAGCCAATACCTAGCGATGCTTTACACTGACTAAACCGCTAGATTCGCCGCTACATTAGAAAATGTCACGCCATGCTATCGCTGCCATTGAATTGAATGGATAGCCAGTTAGCATGTTTCCGACTTGTTTTAAAACTACTTTTCCGACCGATTTGGACCGGGAAAACGGCCTGGTTAATGAGGGGGCGTGTCAAAGCCAATACCTAGCGATGCTTTACACTGACTAAACCGCTAGATTCGCCGCTACATTAGAAAATGTCACGCCGCTGCTATCGCTGCCATTGAATTGAATGGATAGCCAGTTAGCATGTTTCCGACTTGTTTTAAACTACTTTTCCGACCGATTTGGACCGGGAAAACGGCCTGGTTAATGAGGGGGTGTCAAAGCCAATACCTAGCGATGCTTTACACTGACTAAACCGCTAGATTCGCCGCTACATTAGAAAATGTCACGCCGATGCTATCGCTGCCATTGAATTGAATGGATAGCCAGTTAGCATGTTTCCGACTTGTTTTAAACTACTTTTCCGACCGATTTGGACCGGGAAAACGGCCTGGTTAATGAGGGGGCGTGTCAAAGCCAATACCTAGCGATGCTTTACACTGACTAAACCGCTAGATTCGCCGCTACATTAGAAAATGTCACGCCATGCTATCGCTGCCATTGAATTGAATGGATAGCCAGTTAGCATGTTTCCGACTTGTTTTAAACTACTTTTCCCGACCGATTTGGACCGGGAAAACGGCCTGGTTAATGAGGGGGGTGTCAAAGCCAATACCTAGCGATGCTTTACACTGACTAAACCGCCGCTAGATTCGCCGCTACATTAGAAAATGTCACGCCGATGCTATCGCTGCCATTGAATTGAATGGATAGCCAGTTAGCATGTTTCCGACTTGTTTTAAAACTACTTTTCCGACCGATTTGGACCGGGAAAACGGCCTGGTTAATGAGGGGGCGTGTCAAAGCCAATACCTAGCGATGCTTTACACTGACTAAACCGCTAGATTCGCCGCTACATTAGAAAATGTCACGCCGATGCTATCGCTGCCATTGAATTGAATGGATAGCCAGTTAGCATGTTTCCGACTTGTTTTAAACTACTTTTCCGACCGATTTGGACCGGGAAAACGGCCTGGTTAATGAGGGGGCGTGTCAAAGCCAATACCTAGCGATGCTTTACACTGACTAAACCGCTAGATTCGCCGCTACATTACAAAATGTCACGCCATGCTATCGCTGCCATTGAATTGAATGGATAGCCAGTTAGCATGTTTCCGACTTGTTTTAAACTACTTTTCCGACCGATTTGGACCGGGAAAACGGCCTGGTTAATGAGGGGGAGTGTCAAAGCCAATACCTAGCGATGCTTTACACTGACTAAACCGCTAGATTCGCCGCTACATTAGAAAATGTCACGCCACTGCTATCGCTGCCATTGAATTGAATTGAATGAATGATAGCCAGCCAGCATGTTTCCGACTTGTTTTAAAACTACTTTTCCGACCGATTTGGACCGGGAAAACGGCCTGGTTAATGAGGGGGCGTGTCAAAGCCAATACCTAGCGATGCTTTACACTGACTAAACCGCTAGATTCGCCGCTACATTAGAAAATGTCACGCCGATGCTATCGCTGCCATTGAATTGAATGGATAGCCAGTTAGCATGTTTCCGACTTGTTTTAAACTACTTTTCCGACCGATTTGGACCGGGAAAACGGCCTGGTTAATGAGGGGGCGTGTCAAAGCCAATACCTAGCGATGCTTTACACTGACTAAACCGCTAGATTCGCCGCATTACATTAATGTCACACCATGCTATCGCTGCCATTGAATTGAATGGATAGCCAGTTAGCATGTTTCCGACTTGTTTTAAACTACTTTTCCGACCGATTTGGACCGGGAAAACGGCCTGGTTAATGAGGGGGGGAGTCAAAGCCAATACCTAGCGATGCTTTACACTGACTAAACCGCTAGATTCGCCGCTACATTAGAAAATGTCACGCCACTGCTATCGCTGCCATTGAATTGAATGAATGGATAGCCAGTTAGCATGTTTCCGACTTGTTTTAAACTACTTTTCCGACCGATTTGGACCGGGAAAACGGCCTGGTTAATGAGGGGGCGTGTCAAAGCCAATACCTAGCGATGCTTTACACTGACTACACCGCTAGATTCGCCGCTACATTAGAAAATGTCACGCCACTGCTATCGCTGCCATTGAATTGAATGGATAGCCAGTTAGCATGTTTCCGACTTGTTTTAAACTACTTTTCCGACCGATTTGGACCGGGAAAACGGCCTGGTTAATGAGGGGGCGTGTCAAAGCCAATACCTAGCGATGCTTTACACTGACTAAACCGCTAGATTCGCCGCTACATTAGAAAATGTCACGCCACTGCTATCGCTGCCATTGAATTGAATGGATAGCCAGTTAGCATGTTTCCGACTTGTTTTAAACTACTTTTCCGACCGATTTGGACCGGGAAAACGGCCTGGTTAATGAGGGGGCGTGTCAAAGCCAATACCTAGCGATGCTTTACACTTTACACTGACTAAACCGCTAGATTCGCCGCTACATTAGAAAATGTCACGCCATGCTATCGCTGCCATTGAATTGAATGGATAGCCAGTTAGCATGTTTCCGACTTGTTTTAAACTACTTTTCCGACCGATTTGGACCGGGAAAACGGCCTGGTTAATGAGGGGGCGTGTCAAAGCCAATACCTAGCGATGCTTTACACTGACTAAACCGCTAGATTCGCCGCTACATTACAAAAAAATGTCACCGATGCTATCGCTGCCATTGAATTGAATGGATAGCCAGTTAGCATGTTTCCGACTTGTTTTAAAACTACTTTTCCGACCGATTTGGACCGGGAAAACGGCCTGGTTAATGAGGGGGCGTGTCAAAGCCAATACCTAGCGATGCTTTACACTGACACTGAAAACCGCTAGATTCGCCGCTACATTTAGAAAATGTCACGCCGATGCTATCGCTGCCATTGAATTGAATGGATAGCCAGTTAGCATGTTTCCGACTTGTTTTAAACTACTTTTCCGACCGATTTGGACCGGGAAAAAACGGCCTGGTTAATGAGGGGGCGTGTCAAAGCCAATACCTAGCGATGCTTTACACTGACTAAACCGCTAGATTCGCCGCTACATTAGAAAATGTCACGCCACTGCTATCGCTGCCATTGAATTGAATGGATAGCCAGTTAGCATGTTTCCGACTTGTTTTAAACTACTTTTCCGACCGATTTGGACCGGGAAAACGGCCTGGTTAATGAGGGGGCGTGTCAAAGCCAATACCTAGCGATGCTTTACACTGACTAAACCGCTAGATTCGCCGCTACATTAGAAAATGTCACGCCGATGCTATCGCTGCCATTGAATTGAATGGATAGCCAGTTAGCATGTTTCCGACTTGTTTTAAAACTACTTTTCCGACCGATTTGGACCGGGAAAACGGCCTGGTTAATGAGGGGGCGTGTCAAAGCCAATACCTAGCGATGCTTTACACTGACTAAACCCGCTAGATTCGCCGCTACATTACAAAAAATGTCACGCCACACGATGCTATCGCTGCCATTGAATTGAATGGATAGCCAGTTAGCATGTTTCCGACTTGTTTTAAACTACTTTTCCGACCGATTTGGACCGGGAAAACGGCCTGGTTAATGAGGGGGTGTCAAAGCCAATACCTAGCGATGCTTTACACTGACTAAACCGCTAGATTCGCCGCTACATTAGAAAATGTCACATAGCTGCTATCGCTGCCATTGAATTGAATGGATAGCCAGTTAGCATGTTTCCGACTTGTTTTAAACTACTTTTCCGACCGATTTGGACCGGGAAAACGGCCTGGTTAATGAGGGGGCGTGTCAAAGCCAATACCTAGCGATGCTTTACACTGACTAAACCGCTAGATTCGCCGCTACATTAGAAAATGTCACGACACTGCTATCGCTGCCATTGAATTGAATGGATAGCCAGTTAGCATGTTTCCGACTTGTTTTAAACTACTTTTCCGACCGATTTGGACCGGGAAAACGCCTGGTTAATGAGGGGGCGTGTCAAAGCCAATACCTAGCGATGCTTTACACTGACTAAACCGCTAGATTCGCCGCATTACAAAATGTCACGCCGATGCTATCGCTGCCATTGAATTGAATGGATAGCCAGTTAGCATGTTTCCGACTTGTTTTAAACTACTTTTCCGACCGATTTGGACCGGGAAAACGGCCTGGTTAATGAGGGGGCGTGTCAAAGCCAATACCTAGCGATGCTTTACACTGACTAAACCGCTAGATTCGCCGCTACATTAGAAAATGTCACGCCGATGCTATCGCTGCCATTGAATTGAATGGATAGCCAGTTAGCATGTTTCCGACTTGTTTTAAACTACTTTTCCGACCGATTTGGACCGGGAAAACGGCCTGGTTAATGAGGGGGTGTCAAAGCCAATACCTAGCGATGCTTTACACTGACTAAACCGCTAGATTCGCCGCTACATTACAAAAAAATGTCACGCCACATGCTATCGCTGCCATTGAATTGAATGGATAGCCAGTTAGCATGTTTCCGACTTGTTTTAAACTACTTTTCCGACCGATTTGGACCGGGAAAACGGCCTGGTTAATGAGGGGGAGTCAAAGCCAATACCTAGCGATGCTTTACACTGACTAAACCGCTAGATTCGCCGCTACATTAGAAAAAATGTCACGCCACTGCTATCGCTGCCATTGAATTGAATGGATAGCCAGTTAGCATGTTTCCGACTTGTTTTAAAACTACTTTTCCGACCGATTTGGACCGGGAAAACGGCCTGGTTAATGAGGGGGCGTGTCAAAGCCAATACCTAGCGATGCTTTACACTGACTAAACCGCTAGATTCGCCGCTACATTAGAAAATGTCACGCCGATGCTATCGCTGCCATTGAATTGAATGGATAGCCAGTTAGCATGTTTCCGACTTGTTTTAAAACTACTTTTCCGACCGATTTGGACCGGGAAAACGGCCTGGTTAATGAGGGGGCGTGTCAAAGCCAATACCTAGCGATGCTTTACACTGACTAAACCGCTAGATTCGCCGCTACATTACAAAATGTCAATGTCACGTCATGCTATCGCTGCCATTGAATTGAATGGATAGCCAGTTAGCATGTTTCCGACTTGTTTTAAACTACTTTTCCGACCGATTTGGACCGGGAAAACGCCTGGTTAATGAGGGGGCGTGTCAAAGCCAATACCTAGCGATGCTTTACACTGACTAAACCGCTAGATTCGCCGCTACATTAGAAAATGTCACGCCGCTGCTATCGCTGCCATTGAATTGAATGGATAGCCAGTTAGCATGTTTCCGACTTGTTTTAAACTACTTTTCCGACCGATTTGGACCGGGAAAACGGCCTGGTTAATGAGGGGGCGTGTCAAAGCCAATACCTAGCGATGCTTTACACTGACTAAACCGCTAGATTCGCCGCTACATTAGAAAATGTCACGTCACGCCACTATCGCTGCCATTGAATTGAATGGATAGCCAGTTAGCATGTTTCCGACTTGTTTTAAACTACTTTTCCGACCGATTTGGACCGGGAAAACGGCCTGGTTAATGAGGGGGCGTCAAAGCCAATACCTAGCGATGCTTTACACTGACTAAACCGCTAGATTCGCCGCTACATTAGAAAATGTCACGCCATGCTATCGCTGCCATTGAATTGAATGGATAGCCAGTTAGCATGTTTCCGACTTGTTTTAAACTACTTTTCCGACCGATTTGGACCGGGAAAACGGCCTGGTTAATGAGGGGGCGTGTCAAAGCCAATACCTAGCGATGCTTTACACTGACTAAACCGCTAGATTCGCCGCTACATTAGAAAATGTCACGCTGCTATCGCTGCCATTGAATTGAATGGATAGCCAGTTAGCATGTTTCCGACTTGTTTTAAACTACTTTTCCGACCGATTTGGACCGGGAAAACGGCCTGGTTAATGAGGGGGCGTGTCAAAGCCAATACCTAGCGATGCTTTACACTGACTAAACCGCTAGATTCGCCGCTACATTACAAAATGTCACGCCATGCTATCGCTGCCATTGAATTGAATGGATAGCCAGTTAGCATGTTTCCGACTTGTTTTAAACTACTTTTCCGACCGATTTGGACCGGGAAAACGGCCTGGTTAATGAGGGGGCGTGTCAAAGCCAATACCTAGCGATGCTTTACACTGACTAAACCGCTAGATTCGCCGCTACATTAGAAAATGTCACGCCACTGCTATCGCTGCCATTGAATTGAATGGATAGCCAGTTAGCATGTTTCCGACTTGTTTTAAAACTACTTTTCCGACCGATTTGGACCGGGAAAACGGCCTGGTTAATGAGGGGGCGTGTCAAAGCCAATACCTAGCGATGCTTTACACTGACTAAACCGCTAGATTCGCCGCTACATTAGAAAATGTCACGCCATGATGCTATCGCTGCCATTGAATTGAATGGATAGCCAGTTAGCATGTTTCCGACTTGTTTTAAAACTACTTTTCCGACCGATTTGGACCGGGAAAACGGCCTGGTTAATGAGGGGGCGTGTCAAAGCCAATACCTAGCGATGCTTTACACTGACTAAACCGCTAGATTCGCCGCTACCGCTTACATTAAAAATGTCACGCCGCTGCTATCGCTGCCATTGAATTGAATGGATAGCCAGTTAGCATGTTTCCGACTTGTTTTAAACTACTTTTCCGACCGATTTGGACCGGGAAAACGGCCTGGTTAATGAGGGGGCGTGTCAAAGCCAATACCTAGCGATGCTTTACACTGACTAAACCGCTAGATTCGCCGCTACATTAGAAAATGTCACGCCATGCTGCTATCGCTGCCATTGAATTGAATGGATAGCCAGTTAGCATGTTTCCGACTTGTTTTAAACTACTTTTCCGACCGATTTGGACCGGGAAAACGGCCTGGTTAATGAGGGGCGTGTCAAAGCCAATACCTAGCGATGCTTTACACTGACTAAACCGCTAGATTCGCCGCTACATTAGAAAATGTCACGCCGCTGCTATCGCTGCCATTGAATTGAATGGATAGCCAGTTAGCATGTTTCCGACTTGTTTTAAACTACTTTTCCGACCGATTTGGACCGGGAAAACGGCCTGGTTAATGAGGGGGCGTGTCAAAGCCAATACCTAGCGATGCTTTACACTGACTAAACCGCTAGATTCGCCGCTACATTAGAAAATGTCACGCCGATGCTATCGCTGCCATTGAATTGAATGGATAGCCAGTTAGCATGTTTCCGACTTGTTTTAAACTACTTTTCCGACCGATTTGGACCGGGAAAACGGCCTGGTTAATGAGGGGGCGTGTCAAAGCCAATACCTAGCGATGCTTTACACTGACTAAACCGCTAGATTCGCCGCTACATTAGAAAATGTCACGCCATGCTATCGCTGCCATTGAATTGAATGGATAGCCAGAATTTCCGGATATGTTTTAAAACTACTTTTCCGACCGATTTGGACCGAAAACGGCCTGGTTAATGAGGGCGACTCACAAGATGTGCATTAATACAAGGTGAGAACAATCAAATTTAGCGTACAAGATCAGTGCAGTAAAACGGCAAAATGTCATCATTGCAGGCGTCTGCGTATCATCATACCTGTGAATTGAATGGATAGCCAGTTAGCATGTTTCCGTTTTTTTAAACTACTTTTCCGACCGATTTGGACCGGGAAAACGGCCTGGTTAATGAGGGGGCGTGTCAAAGCCAATACCTAGCGATGCTTTACACTGACTAAACCGCTAGATTCGCCGCTACATTAGAAAATGTCACGCCACTGCTATCGCTGCCATTGAATTGAATGGATAGCCAGTTAGCATGTTTCCGACTTGTTTTAAACTACTTTTCCGACCGATTTGGACCGGGAAAACGGCCTGGTTAATGAGGGGGCGTGTCAAAGCCAATACCTAGCGATGCTTTACACTGACTAAACCGCTAGATTCGCCGCTACATTACAAAATGTCACGCCGATGCTATCGCTGCCATTGAATTGAATGGATAGCCAGTTAGCATGTTTCCGACTTGTTTTAAACTACTTTTCCGACCGATTTGGACCGGGAAAACGGCCTGGTTAATGAGGGGGCGTGTCAAAGCCAATACCTAGCGATGCTTTACACTGACTAAACCGCTAGATTCGCCGCTACATTAGAAAATGTCACGCCACTGCTATCGCTGCCATTGAATTGAATGGATAGCCAGTTAGCATGTTTCCGACTTGTTTTAAACTACTTTTCCGACCGATTTGGACCGGGAAAACGGCCTGGTTAATGAGGGGGCGTGTCAAAGCCAATACCTAGCGATGCTTTACACTGACTAAACCGCTAGATTCGCCGCTACATTAGAAAATGTCACGCCACTGCTATCGCTGCCATTGAATTGAATGGATAGCCAGTTAGCATGTTTCCGACTTGTTTTAAACTACTTTTCCGACCGATTTGGACCGGGAAAACGGCCTGGTTAATGAGGGGGCGTGTCAAAGCCAATACCTAGCGATGCTTTACACTGACTAAACCGCTAGATTCGCCGCTACATTAGAAAATGTCACGCCGATGCTATCGCTGCCATTGAATTGAATGGATAGCCAGTTAGCATGTTTCCGACTTGTTTTAAACTACTTTTCCGACCGATTTGGACCGGGAAAACGGCCTGGTTAATGAGGGGGCGTGTCAAAGCCAATACCTAGCGATGCTTTACACTGACTAAACCGCTAGATTCGCCGCTACATTAGAAAATGTCACGCCATGCTATCGCTGCCATTGAATTGAATGGATAGCATTACATTTTAAGTTATTTTGTTTTAGAACTACTTTTCCAGAGCGATTTGGACCGGGAAAATGTGCATTAATGACAAGGTGAGAACAATCAAATTTAGCGTACAAGATCAGTGCAGTAAAACGGCAAAGGACATCATTGCAGTTGAAGTGATTCCGCAGTCCTGACCGACTATGGATAGCCAGTTAGCATGTTTCCGACTTGTTTTAAACTACTTTTCCGACCGATTTGGACCGGGAAAACGGCCTGGTTAATGAGGGGGTTAGCATGTCAAAGCCAATACCTAGCGATGCTTTACACTGACTAAAACCGCTAGATTCGCCGCTACATTAGAAAATGTCACGCCGCTGCTATCGCTGCCATTGAATTGAATGGATAGCCAGTTAGCATGTTTCCGACTTGTTTTAAACTACTTTTCCGACCGATTTGGACCGGGAAAACGGCCTGGTTAATGAGGGGGCGTGTCAAAGCCAATACCTAGCGATGCTTTACACTGACTAAACCGCTAGATTCGCCGCTACATTACAAAATGTCACGCCGATGCTATCGCTGCCATTGAATTGAATGGATAGCCAGTTAGCATGTTTCCGACTTGTTTTAAACTACTTTTCCGACCGATTTGGACCGGGAAAACGGCCTGGTTAATGAGGGGGCGTGTCAAAGCCAATACCTAGCGATGCTTTACACTGACTAAACCGCTAGATTCGCCGCTACATTAGAAAATGTCACGCCGATGCTATCGCTGCCATTGAATTGAATGGATAGCCAGTTAGCATGTTTCCGACTTGTTTTAAACTACTTTTCCGACCGATTTGGACCGGGAAAACGGCCTGGTTAATGAGGGGGAGTGTCAAAGCCAATACCTAGCGATGCTTTACACTGACTAAACCGCTAGATTCGCCGCTACATTAGAAAATGTCACGCCGCTGCTATCGCTGCCATTGAATTGAATGGATAGCCAGTTAGCATGTTTCCGACTTGTTTTAAACTACTTTTCCGACCGATTTGGACCGGGAAAACGGCCTGGTTAATGAGGGGGCGTGTCAAAGCCAATACCTAGCGATGCTTTACACTGACTAAACCGCTAGATTCGCCGCTACATTAGAAAATGTCACGCCATGCTATCGCTGCCATTGAATTGAATGGATAGCCAGTTAGCATGTTTCCGACTTGTTTTAAACTACTTTTCCGACCGATTTGGACCGGGAAAACGGCCTGGTTAATGAGGGGGCGTGTCAAAGCCAATACCTAGCGATGCTTTACACTGACTAAACCGCTAGATTCGCCGCTACATTAGAAAATGTCACGCCGCTGCTATCGCTGCCATTGAATTGAATTGAATGGATAGCCAGTTAGCATGTTTCCGACTTGTTTTAAACTACTTTTCCGACCGATTTGGACCGGGAAAACGGCCTGGTTAATGAGGGGGCGTGTCAAAGCCAATACCTAGCGATGCTTTACACTGACTAAACCGCTAGATTCGCCGCTACATTAGAAAATGTCACGCCATGCTGCTATCGCTGCCATTGAATTGAATGGATAGCCAGTTAGCATGTTTCCGACTTGTTTTAAACTACTTTTCCGACCGATTTGGACCGGGAAAACGGCCTGGTTAATGAGGGGGGTGTCAAAGTGTCAAAGCCAATACCTAGCGATGCTTTACACTGACTAAACCGCTAGATTCGCCGCTACATTAGAAAATGTCACGCCACTGCTATCGCTGCCATTGAATTGAATGGATA
>JAINUG010001707.1:0-18223 GCA_029706075.1 Aldrovandia affinis | reverse complement strand
AAGACGAAGCTACTGCTGGCTCCAAGAGGCTTCGGACCTTCTCCGCGAAGCAGTGGATAATTCACACATGAAAATATTGCTCCTTTCATATATAGCAAATTATTTGCAAAAGACAGAGGTACGTTAACATTAACATTAGCTAACTTGGCTCGTTTTAAAAACGCGGAAAAGTGGATACTTCTAATGGTTTTGGAGCTGTTTGTTTGCGATGAGATTTGTATGTGTGATTCTGCAGACTATTCCAAGTCTTAAATGTACATGGACATTGTGTGTAAGGACATGGGTAACGAGAGTTACCATCATAATAGTCATCAGTCATCAAAGTAGAAAAAAAAGAAAAAAGATTTAGAACACTCAAAACACACCCAATTAGGCTACATTGCATACAAGTAAACTCAAATCAATCTCAAGTGTACAGTGACTTTGAGAACACCAAACCAATGAATATGTATATACTTACATTCATCTATAAGTTGTCCCGAGCAGAGCTTGATAAATGGTTGAGCTCCTTCAGGCATCCAACTAAATTTGATAAAGAGGCATAAATGTCAGCGTTTATCTGTTATCCTTCAAAATACGATTATTATTCCAAATACCTAACGTTACCTGGTACGATAGTTTAACAATTCCCACCTGGTAACGCTGGCTTCCTGGAGGAGAGCTAACAGGACTACCTAGCAGCTCTGTTGATTTATTCAGGAGATGGAACATGTGAAGCGACATGTTGCCCTGTAGCTCCATCATCCACGCCAGTCTGCACCAACGCCCGAGCCGAGGGAAGGGCGAGGATGACCGCCGACGCTTTGGTTAGCTCACTAGGAAGGCAACGCCGCTGCCGGGCAAAAGGCGGATAGCTCGCTGGCTCCCAGCTGCCAGCTACCTGCCTTCGCATATTAGTGAGCTAACCAAAGCATCGCCGGTGTCCTCACTCTTTTCCTCTGCTTTGGCAATGGCTCGTATAATAGAGTGGAAGACGGCTACTGCTGGCTCCAAGAGGCTTCGGACCTTCTCCGCGGCAGTGGATAATTCACACATGAAAATATTGCTCCTTTCATATATAGCAAATTATTTGCAAAAGACAGAGGCACGTTAACATTAACATTAGCTAACTTGGCTCGCTTTAAAACGCGTGTAAAAAAAAAAAGTTATGGCAAAACATGAGATGACGCTGTCACAACGTGTAAAAGCCATATAACTACAATTGTGCTCTCCTAAATAAACAATTATTGCAAAACATATGTCAAATAATTGAAATAATATTCTTACCGGGCAAAACGGTCAAGCTTACAGGAAAGCTGTCCTTTGCGTGCTGTGTGGTGAGATGAGAAGGCTCGGGGCAGGTGCCCCTGAGTCAGAGGCCGAGGCAGAGAAGAGAACATGCAGTCAGAAAAAAAAGCAGTGCTATAGCCAGTAGCATTATGTAAGAGCAGGGGAGCATAAGCATAGGAAATATACAGATAGCCCCAACAGGTGTAAGCTATGGCAGCATACCTATTAGGAGAGGGACAGAAAAAACACGCAGCCATGAGAGTTCCAAACCATCCACACCTGATCAAGGATAACCAGCATAACAGTGATGGTAACACATTGAGGAGGTGACAGTATGGAAAGTTTCTCACTCCATAAGATACTAGGGCACGGCCTTCTCCATCTCTCCACCTAGACTATGTTTGGCAGTAGGCTAGGCTGAAAAGATATGTTTTTAATCTACACTTAAAAATTGAAACTGTGTCCGAATCCCTAACATGCCTTGGTAAACCGTTCCACAACAGAGGAGCTCTAAAAGAGAAGGCTCTACCACCAGCTGTGCTTTTCAAAATTCTAGGGAGTAATAGATGGCCGGCTTCTTGTGAACAAAGCAGTCGTGTCGGCGGCTATAAAGGGCAATCATTTCGGTCAGATATAAAGGTGCAAGTCCATTAACTGCTTTAAAAGTTAGCAACAATTTCATTATTCCTATTAAATAAATCTTAAAGTCTCACACCGGGCGGCATTTGTCTGTCCGGTCCTGAGGGAGGGGGAGGGTGGTTGGCACAAACTCGCTGTGAAGCACATAAGGGAGTCTCTAGAAAGGGGGTCGATGAGTTTCGTCTTGAAGGAGGCGGATCATCACCGGCCTCAGAGAGTAGCTTTCCCTGTAGAGACGGGGGGAGAGTCAGTGGGGGGAGGGTTAATTGAAATAAATAGAGCGTGTAATTGGCTTCCAAATTGGGGAGAAAAATTCAGAAAAATCTGAAACAAAATGGATATAAAAAATCAGGTGTTTTTAGTTTTTTCCCAGATTTTGTGACCGTAACTCAGAAACACAGAGCCGCTTGCACACAGCAAACTCATGCGGGCTTCCATCCCCCTCACCCTTGGGCAGACAGCCAATTGCTGCCCCCGAACGTGAGTCCCATCCAGCACTGGGCTGGCACAGCCTGGACTCGAACCCAGACAGTGACCTGCACTTAGAACAAGCACCTTTACCGGTCATGCCACCCAGGGGCCCATCAAATTGTGTTTCATAAATATATAAAATTTTCATTGCTAAAACAGAATCATCTACTTATATTTTCAAGCCTAAAGCATCTTGGGGAATGGTGTTTTTCTCTTCAGCAGAATGCCATTCCTGTACAGACAGTTCTGCTGGAGATAAAATGGAGAGAGAGAGCACACATGGGCCAGCAGTGAAACTTAGAGTAACACTGCAGGAATACTACCACAGAGATTGATTTGGTTTTCTCTCACAAAATTACAGAACAGCATTCCATGTGTTTCCCCTTGTTAGAACTGTATCAGTCATTACATAGAATATTTCCTCCCAAAATCAATCTTTTTTTCAAAATCAATTGTTGAAAATCAGCCTGATATTTACAAAAGAGGTAGAGGGTACTCCACAATAGAAAAACGTCACTTCATTTTAGAAAGGGTTTGTCATTTTAAGGCTATATCCATACTGTACCATAAAAATATTTCTAAAAAATGATGTGATGTATTTGCATTCTTTTATTGTTTAGTGGCACCACTTTGGATCAGTCATCCAGCAGTGGACTTTGAGGCTTGTTATGGTCTAAAATGCAGAGGCAACAGATTGCTAGGCCATTAACCCTTTACCTGACATACTGTGAGAAAAACTAAAGAAGAAAATAGTTATTTGCTCATTTTTATTACTTAATAATAAATAATAACAACAAGTTATGTTTTAGTTTTACATAACTCAACTGAGTGGTATCGTAAAATCATTACAATACTTATTTAGTTCTATGTTGAAACTTGACACTTATTTTTAGAATTCACTAGTTATTTGCTGTCTGAACTGTGACTGAAAAGCACTGCTTAGAATGTGTGTGTGTGTGTGTGTGTGTGTGTGTGTGTGTGTGTGTGTGTGTGTGTTGTGTGTGTGTGTGTGTGTGTGTGTGTGTGACTGTGTGTGTGAGTGTGTATGTGCATGTGTGTGTGTGTGTGTGACTGTGTGTGTGTGTGTGTGTGTGTGTGGGTGTGTGTGTGTGTGTGTGTGTGTGTGTGTGTGTGTGTGTGTATGTGTGTGGGTGTTTGTGTGTGTCAGTGGGTGTGTGGGTCTGTCTGGGTGTGTGTGTGTGTGTGTGTGACTGTGTGTGTGTGTGTATGTGAGTGGGTGTGTGAGAGAGAAAGAGAAAAGCAAGCAGACATTTCAGTCACATATGACTTTCTTCCATGCTTAGCTGAAGAGGGACACTAGTGACTGCTTGAGTTTGTTTAATCCCCTAGCCCTGGCGCACTTTAACACAACATCTGAACAATAGGAATGTGTATATTTCTCTGGATCTGTTCTTGTTGGTGATGTTCCCCTCTTGTGTTAAGTGGTGTGAGAGTCATTTCCCCTTTCTAAACTGCATTTAGTATTTTGGGGCATTTACACACCCGTGGCAACAGCTTTTTATGACATGTTTAAAACACGCAGTTTAAATGATTCCTTTAGTTCATATCCATACCATACCATGCCCATATTCTGAAACATGAGGTGATGTATTTTCATGTTTTATATCTGGGGTGCCTCTGCCTTCCCTACCCACTCCTGGGACTACGGGACAAAGTCACGAGTCCTTTTTGGCAGTAGAGCACCCAGGCTGTTTACTGTAGTGTAAAAGTAAGAGTCCTTTTTGGCAGTAGTACTAAATTGCCACTGCTGCAGAATTTGCCACAATAGCATAGTCACATTGCTAAATTGCGATTACTTTAAATGGTTATTTCTATTTTGGCTCTTCGTCATTTTTGAATAAATATAATAGACCATTTTGGGCATCCCTGTTATAGACTGCAGGTTAATTATGTGTCTAGATGGGCTGTTCTCTTCTTATGTTCATAAGTTCTTGTATATTTATAGTACCTATTGTCTTAGGCCACCGGAAAAATTCAAAATAAAACCATTTAATGAGCAGTAAATGTTTATTTGGTCGGAAAAAAACACTATATAACATTGAAGTAAACATTAATTCAATGAAAAGTAACAAAAACAGGTCCGTATTTTTTGTGGCCTGTACCATTTCCAAACCTCTCCTCAAGGCACTCCAGCCATTCCATGTATTTGTTCAATTCCACCACCAGCACACCTGGTTCAGCTAATCAATACCTCATTAAGCTGAACCAGGTGTGCTGGTGGAAGTGAACAAATACATGGAATGGCTGGAGTGCCTTGAGGAGAGGTTTGGGAACCAAACCTGTGTTCTTCTAGCCATCTCAAGATATCAGTAACGTTTTGGAAAATACAATAAATTAACTTGTTACTTTTCTTGATATTGTATGTATTATTTATGTTCAATGTTCATAGTTCAAGTTTTGGAAAATACATTTCTTTTACTTTTTATAATGTTATATATTGTGTTTTTCCAAGAAAATAAACACTTACTATCCAGATAGCTGAAAACATTATTTTTTCAGGTGGCCTAAGGCTTTTGCACAGTGCTGTATGTATGTATGTATGAATTATAATAATGATAATATAACTATAAATATTTTACATTTACATTTTAGGCTTTTGCAATTTACAGTACAATGTTTATGCTGGATATTTTACTGAAGCAATTCAGGTTAGGTACCTTGCTCAAGGGTACACCCAGCAGTGCCCCACCTGGGAATTGAACCAGCAACCTCTGAGTTACAAGCCCAGCTCCCTAACCATTACACTACAACACCAGCCTAAATAGACAAGAACATAAAAACACAAAGAAGAGAACAGGCCATACAGCCCATCTAGGCACATCATTTACCTGCAGTCTATAACAGGGATGTTCAAAATGGTCTAGACAATGTTTGGTTTGGCCCACCAGACAGGTGCAACATAATATGAGAAATTAGGAAAAAATATCATCGTATTAGCCCTAGATACAGAACTGTATGCAGAAACAAACAAATATATTATTCAAAATGGCAAAATACATGATGAATGTTCTTGTTAAATGCTAAATACATATGTACGTCCATTAAATAATTGAGCAAGTTGCCATTTCAAATGTTTTTGGCACGTGGTTCACTGGTGAGATTGTATTTTGGCCCACATCTAAAACTTTGGGCACCCCTGGTCTAGAAAGTATTCAGCAATGCACCAAGCCAGGAGTTGAACACCCCAAGGGTCTCTGCCTCTACTACATGACCTGGCAAACAGTTCCATGCATTGGCAATCGTCTCTGTAAAAAGGAAAAAAATGCTTCCTGATATCAGTGTGGAATTTAGCTTCAACTAATTTCCACCTGTGCCCCCTTGTTGTGCTTTAAGTTCTGTAAGTTAAATGAGTGAAATGCGGCAATACCCATTTTTGCATTTTGTCTTTAACACAGATGTATTTTCTAGGAGATCCAAATGTAGGACCACCAAAAAATGGGAGGAGAAAATGTAAAATATGCGAATGTGCCCTATGTGATTTTCCTGATGGACAGGAAACAGCAAGTGAGGCTGGGCAAGCACACATCGAACACCATGTCCCTCAGTACGAACAGCTGAACTGTTACACTCAGAGTCACCATATTTATCTCACGCACTACTCCGGATTAAAATATTCATATACTTTGTTGATGTTTTTTGTTGATATTCTGTTTTATATTATATTTATATTCTCTGCACCACTCCGGACTCACATATACATATTCATTGTTGACATCTTTTATTTCTACTTAATTATGCCTACTTTTATATAGATGTGTCTGTGTGAGCAATAATACCAAAGAAAATTCCATGTATGTGCAAATATACTTATATACAAATATACCAATAAAAACCGATTCTGATTCTGATTCTGATTCTGATTTTTCAAGGTTGGTAACAACTGTGGCTCAAACTCAAGTGCTTTTATATTACAGTACAAATAGAGAGAGAAGAAAGAAATATATAAATAATAGTAAAATACTCGATCCAAATGGCATAGAGAAAATCATGTAAGTAAAGGAATAAAGCCATTTAAAAATAATATAATAAAATAAAATAATAAAAAGTGGGTAAAATAAATCATTGAAATTATTAAGTGTTGCTAATTATAAGCTAGATTAAAAAGGTGTGTTTTTAGTTGCCATTTAAAAATGTCCACTGAGCCCACTTCCCTAATACATTTTGGTAGGGAGTTCCACAGTTTAGGTGCGTAGTGGACGAAAGCATCTTCCCCAATCTTCTTTTGGGGGACCTTCAGAGCGTTTAAAAGACCTGCTACAGAGGACCTAAGGGCTCGTGAAGGGACATAAAACAACAGGGAATCTGTGATGTAAGAGAGTGCTAGACCATTTAAAGTTTTGTATGCAAGTAAACTTTACAGCCTAGCAGCTGGCTTAGGACTTCACTCGTTCTCCCTAACCATGAAGTGGAGCACAGGGTGGCCGGGCATGGCCCAGGCAGGCCTGAAGAAGCGGTCCTGGATGTCAGACACAGGTCTGGAGCGTGTGCAGGGGTGTGAGTGGCTCTGTGGCAGGCTGTGTGCTCTCAGCTAGGCGCTGGATGTCAGACAGACATCCAGAGGCTTGGCCTGGCCTCCCCAACTCCCTGGGGATCGGAGCAAGGCCCCAGGGGTCACACAGACATCCAGAGGCTTGGCCTGGCTCTGGAGGCTTTTGACAGGTGTGTGTGTGTGTGTGTGTGTGTGTGTGTGTGTGTGTGTGTGTGTGTGTGTGTGTGTGTGTGTGTGTGTGTGTGTGTGCATCAGCAGCATCAGCAATAATAATACTTGACAAGGACAATGATGATAAGACAAAAAGTTTTAATATAAAAATAAAGGATCATTTATTTTGATCTATAATTCACATGTATGTATTTCATAATTGAAATGTTTTTCAACACTTCTCGACAGTCAAGCCACTTTCTGTTTGCCTTGTGCTGTCTTCATAGGTCCTGTCTGTATGTTTCCATGCCTGCCTGAGGAATGATCCCTAGGGTATCAATAAAGTTCTTTAGTTTGATTTTTTCTGTTTCAGCTCTGAAGATTAAATAGGATGGGTGCTCAGAAAATACGCACATATCTCCCTCTTGTGGACAAATTCAAGCACTGCACCGGTTCTCATTTTAAACATGAACTTTTTTGTGCTGTCAAAACTCTTATGTAGCGGTCTCCTGGTGCTTTAAAACGTGACAGATCTTAGCTAGCTAGGTGCTCTTATGTCCCTTCATAAACCAGGCCACTGACATTGTCCAATATGGCCTATAAATATGTTTAAAACATCGTTAAACAAAACACGATTTTAGCTTCCATTCATTCCTATGGGGCGAATGTAAAAAGGGCAAGCTAGCTGTCATCCAAGTGCTTTAAAAGGGACAAAACATATCCAGCTACACACCCTGCTGTCCCCTCTCATGAACCATGTACATATGATACTCCAAAGGGCCCTATACATATGTCTAAAACAACGCAGAAAACTGACATTTTCCCACGGACATTTTATTCCCATGGACATAGACATTGTATTGCGGATGTAAAGGGGAATTTAGCCACTGATGGGTCCCTCCAAGCTTGCTGGTATTAAGGGGCATTTCTCCAAGCTTGCTGGTATTAAGGGGCATTTCTCCAAGCTTGCTGGTATTAAGGGGCATTTCTCAAGCTTGCTGGTATTAAGGGGCATCCAAGCTTGCTGGTATTAAGGGGCATTTCTCCAAGCTTGCTGGTATTAAGGGGCATTTCTCCAAGCTTGCTGGTATTAAGGGGCATTTCTCTTTTCTTGCAGGTGGGTGCTGTTGTGTGAGCCCAGCTGACACAGGATGGACGCACCTTTAGAACTCACAAAAACAAAAAGTGATGTTCAAATCAAACATGGCACAGCAAAACGTGTGAGGCAAACTGAAGCAGTCCAAGTTGGTGTTCGCACTTTTCTGATGTTGTTTTCATTTTATTTTACAAGCTGTTACATTGGGGAACAAAATGTGTTCTGTGGCATCTGGGAGAGCTGCTACCAGTTTGATTATTGAAATCTCGGTTGCAGCCTTTCTGTTGTTAACGTTATCGGGCCAATTATATGTCGAGAATGACACACAGCGAGTCCATAATCAACAGAAATGACCTATAGCAAATTATAGGGAACGCATCAACCCAGACCTCAACTTAAAAAATACTGCCATCTAGTGGTCACATATGAGAAAAGCACACTTACGTCCTAACTTCTGCATGACAGATATTGTGATTACACGCAACGTCTGCCATCTGCGGGACATACCATACCCCATACCGCACAGAGCCTTATTCACTTTGTACACAGCTTTTGAATACAGCATTTCAAACATTTTCTTCGCATTTTTGACTGAAACAAGCTAAGACACAAACTTGCTCCGTTTGTTTTGCTAAAACACAAACTTGTTACTCAAACTTGTTCAAAATCCTATATAGCCCTATACAGAGCTTCCAACTTTGAGAGTTAAGGCGAGATTTGACTGCTGACACGCTGGTTTGGATGAGATTGTTGAACGTACTGTAGCGATCCTGCGAGGTCGCCTGTTATTGAAATGTGTGCGCGGTGCATTGTGGGGGAGGCGCTGTTGTAACTTTGAGCGTCTCCCCCGGTTTAACTGTTAAAATGTTCCGTTTAATATTTGGGTGTGTTAATGAGAAGAACTGTGTTGTGTTAGCTAGCTGGTGACCAGGACGCGCTGTGTGTATAGTGCCGTCTCTCGAGTTCCAGAGAGAGTGTTCATCAAGCCATGTGTGAAGTGGACTGTTACTTCCTGACTGATTGTGACATCTGCGGAAGGCGTTTCGACGGTCTCTTTTAAGGACTTGGTAGACCAGCAAGACCTCCATTTTAGGCAACATCCGGGGTTGTGCGGTGTATGGAACACGGATGCTTGCAACTGATGTTACCCATAGCTGAGCGAGTATGGAGCTTGGGTAATTATCACTCTCTTTTTAATAAAGCGGCTACCCGCGTAGCCAGTTTGCATTCTTACTGGACTCAGACTCCTTCCTTGATACACCACTCAACGCACGCTCGCCACATTGGTGTCAGAAGAGGGCATGTATCAAGAAGAAGTAAGAGCCATTAGCGACGACACCCTCCGAATGCAGCGTCGGCTCGAGGAAGGGATGGACCAGGCTGAGCACCCCCGCTCGCGCGCGGAGATGAAGGCCATCCGCCGGATGTGGCAAACGCGGGAGGAGGGAAGGCCGGAGACCAGAGAAGCGGTAGCGCGCCCGGACGCGCGTGCAGATGTTCTGTAAGGCCCATTACCTCTGTGTCTGAGAGGGTCAGCTGCGGAGTGCAGCAGGGGGCTTTCATGAACATACAATAATGCTTTCAGCTCTGGCGACAGCGCGTGGGTGCCAAAATGGCAGTCGTTCCACCTTTTTGGAGAACAGAAATATTGTGATGCACGCCTGAGACAGCATCGCTAAAAAAGAAATCCATCTGGACCAGAGGAAGCACCGTGAATCATTGATAAATGTCCCAAATCCACACAAATGACCTCCTGTAATAATGATCTCACACAAGCGAGAGCACAATCTCTCCTCCTGAAAGCATGCATTCGTGAGATTTGTAAAGGACATGGCTACACCTTCCACCTCTGGAGTGAAACCAGGAACGCACTTCCTGCATCGGGCCCTTGATAGCTTAATATAATATAATAATATACGCCATTTAGCAGACGCTTTTATCCAAAGCGACTTACAGTAGTGAATGCATACATTTTTCAGTATATGTGGCCCCAATGGGAAATTAACCCACAACCTAAGCGTTGCCAATGCCACGCTCTACCTACTGAGCCACACAGAACCACGCTCTACCTACTGAGCCACACAGAACCACACTCTACCTACTGAGCCACACAGAACCACGCTCTACCTACTGAGCCACACAGAACCACGCTCTACCTACTGAGACACACAGAACCACGCTCTACCTACTGAGCCACACAGAACCACGCTCTATCTACTGAGCCACACAGAACCACGCTCTACCTACTGAGACACACAGAACCACGCTCTACCTACTGAGCTACACAGAACCACGGTCTACCTACTGAGCCACACAGAACCATACTCTACCTACTGAGCCACACAGAACCATACTCTACCTACTGAGCCACACAGAACCACGGTCTACCTACTGAGCCACACAGAACCATGCTCTGCCTACTGAGCCACACAGAACCACACTCTACCTACTGGGCCACTCAGGACCACGCTCTGCCTACTGAGCCACACAGAACCACACTCTACCTACTGAGCCACATAGAACCACGCTCGACCTACTGAGACACACAGAACCACGCTCTACCTACTGAGCCACACAGAACCACGCTCTACCTACTGAGCCACACAGAACCATGCTCTACCTACTGAGCCACACAGAACCACGCTCTACCTACTGAGCCACACAGAACCACGCTCTGCCTACTGAGCCACACAGAACCACGCTCTACCTACTGAGACACACAGAACCATTTATATATCTAAATGCCAAAGGAAAGGACGTCCCACAAGCCCATAGTCTGGCCCTTCTTGCTTTGCCTCCTTCACTGCTCTGTGCTACACTATCATTCTCCACCTCCCCCCCTCTCTCTTTCTCTCCTTCTCCCTCTCTCCTGTGCAGCACCTGGTTTCCTCCATCTTGAAGGCGGAGCAGGTGTTAGTGTTCTCCTCTGGGATTTTAGTGGAGTGTGACAGTGCGGTCAACCTCCTCGCTCAGGAGGACAGCCTCTTCAGTGTCTTAGTGAGGACCCACAAGTAGCCACGCCCTGTCCCAGCCCGGGGCCTTTCTGATCCAGGCGCCCTGGTTGGTACTCCAACCTGAGTTTTATTGCTCTGACTGTAGAACTAAGTCTGTTACACCTTTAGGACAAAGAATGGTCCTTAAAAACTGTGCATTGTTAAAACACTGACAAACTCACGATCGATCCAGCATACTTTTGCATGTGAGATGAGAATATGGATATTCACCTTGTCACTGACTTTTTTTCCTCCTCTTCTTGGTTTCATCATGGAATTGTATGTGTCTTAACTGTAAATATGTAATTACTCTGTATGACAGTTTAAAACAAAACATTTATCTGAACAATATATTGTGTGTATAAACTTTATTTTTATTTTTTACACTTGATAATAAAATTGCTGTGGGTCAATATTCCTGGTGTAATTTTTTGTGATATTACAAATTTTAAAAAAACATGATTATTTGAGGGGCGTATTGCTGTTGTCTTATAGCTGCATAATGTGCAAAAGAGACCTTTCTCTCATTTTTGATTCTGATGTTTGTTTATTAGGGAATACACTGGCTTCCTGTTCAGTGATATGGAATCCCAGGATCTGGGCTTGTATCAGACACATAGATAAGATCTACAGGAAACTGCCAAAATAAAGGAAACACATGAGTAAATGAGGGATACTGGTGGCTCTGTTATGGTGTGGGGTGCATTTTGTTGGCATGGTTTAGGTCCACCCAACCCCTTAGAGGGCGAGGCAAACACCAATAAACACAAAGCCAACTGAACACTTATGGGAAACTCTGGAGCAGCACCTGAGACAGAGTTTTACACCACTATCAACAAAATATCAAATTATGTCATTTCTTGTGGAAGAATGGTGTTGCATCCCTCCAGTGGAGTTCCAGACACTTGTAGAATCTGTGCCAAGATACATTGAGGCTGTTCTGGTGGCCCCTATGCCCTATTAAGGCACTTTATGTTGGTGTTTCCTTTATTTGGCAGTTACCTGTAGCTCGAATGAGTCCCAAGTTTACTGCAAAATTATTTCAATGCAAAGGACTCTCTCTGCAACTGCTCTCATAACCACACTACAACTGCCTAATCCAACAGACTGTGGTCTTCCGAAATAGCAATGGCGGATAGCTGATATTCATCATCCACTTGAAGCACACGGCCCTTGCATTTTTTTCAGAAGGTGCAACATTTTTTTGTGGCAGACTACAGATTATATACTGTTAGCTCGATAATTTGCTCACTACCGCCACCTGCTGAGCAAATATAAATGCTGCTATATAAACATAAACCTTGCTACTGTTACTACTACTACTATTATTAGTGAAGATGTATTACTTTTATACTCGTTTAAAAAAACAAAAACAATAAGTACAATATAAGTATCTGTATATAACACAAAACCATCCATTCGCTTATTGAAATACAATAGGTCTTAAATAACAAATCCTATTCTCTGATAACCTGTAAAAATCATAATTATTTTAAGTTGCTATAAAGAGATAATTTACGGCAAAGTAAAAGAAAACAGATGCTAATTTACGGGAGGCATTCCCTGTGCCGAACTGAAATAGTGGAAGTGTACGGTATCCCGCCCCGTGGTTTGTACGTCAATAGAACAGGAGAGCGGAGGGGACAGCACGAGCTCTAACTCTTCAGCTGCGTCTTCAACTTCTCTCAAAGCGCCCGCCGAGTTACATTTTGGGAACGGGCGTTAGAGATGAGTTTTTCAGTAGGAATTCGTTTTCGATGTCAGTAATTCGGTAACTAATAGCCTAGTTATCCAACTCACAATGAAATGTAAAACAGAAAACATTTTAAAGATTTAATTTACAATTTAAGTTGTTTGTGCACTGGATTCATTTCACGCGAATATTAAAATATGTGTATGTCGGCTAGTTGATATGAGGTGACTACAACGATCACGGCGCGAAGCGAGTTGTTCAAATATCGTGTCTTATAGCGGTAAAAAGTACTATGCAGCAAAGATGTTGGCAAGGAAGAGCATCATCCCCGAAGAGTTTGCGCTGCCGGGACTCGCGTCGTGAAGCCGTAAAAAAAATATCACCTCATATCAGCAAACATGTGCCTACCTCACACAGAGAGTAAGATACACCTCATACCACCAAACATGTGCCTACCTCACACAGAGAGTAAGATACACCTCATACCACCAAACATGTGCCTACCTCACACAGAGAGTAAGATACACCCCAAATAATCAAACATGTGCCTGCATTACATTACAGACACTTTAATCCAAAGCCACTTACAAAAGGTGCATTTAGTTTAAGTAGATAAAGATCAATTTCATTGATAATTAAAATATGAACGACACGCACTATTCCCACCCCGATGTTGCCACACCACCGCCATCCATAATCACACACTATGTTCATAACATGGGACCTGTTTAAATTCTACTGAAACACATTATTCCATGAAGAAACCACAGATTTGATGTAGTAATGCAAGTCAGTCAGTGTAAGTAATGCAGTCAGTCAGTGTTCAGTTGTTTAGACCAGGGGTTTTCAACTGCACTTTGCTGCTTTTGCTGTAAGCTCTGGAAATTCTGCCTGACAACCCTACATTATTACTTTCAACAAACTACATTATTGAATGCATTGTCAGGGACCCCCTGCAATACCTTCACAGACCACCAGGGGCCGCGGACCACCGGTTGAAAATCCCTGGTTTAGACCAATTCAGTCACATTAGATCAGTGGTTTCTTTGAGAAAGAACCTGGGACCTGTTTTACCTTTCATTATAAGTAATGATAAGATTCTAGATCAGCAGTCCTACTCTGACATGCTTGATACATAAGCCCCCCGAATTTGGGGTTTCAAAACTTCCTTCTGTTTTCATGTTCTGTATCATTTTGTTACACTGCATATATTTTATAAATGAGACATACTGGGACAACTACTGAACTACAGTTTGATTTTAGTAACATGTTTTTGAGCATCACACTGAGAGGAAAAGAAACCACAGTATTATATTATACTCAAAAATGCACGCATGGGAAGTACAATTCCTGGGTGCTAAGAGCAACCACATAGTTAAACTAGGACCCTGTAGGTAAATCTGTAGCCACAATTCAGAGGTAGCAGTAAAGCACTCAATGCAGGAAATAATGCCTAAGCCTAATACAATACATAAACAAGTAGGCGTGTAAACTAAGCAACTATGTCCCTAAGTTAACAAAAACCGGACTACGGGAGAGGTGCACCCTGAAGAGGTGAGTCTTCAGTCGTCGCTGAAGGTGGCCAGGGTCTCAGCTGTTCTGACTTCCACAGGAAGGTCATTCCACCATCGTGGAGCCAGAACCGACAGGAGACGTGACCGGGAAGCGCAGGTGCGGAGGGGGGGAGGTGCTAGGCATCCTGAGGTAGCAGAACGGAGAGGTCTGGCAGGTGTGTAGGGTTTGAAGATCTTGGTGAGGTATGTTGGGGCTGATCCCTTGACTGCCTGGTATGCTAGGACTAATGTCTTGAATTTGATGCGAGCTATAACAGGCAGCCAGTGGAGGGTAGTGAGCAGGGGGACACACACACACACACACAACATAAACACACATATATTTGTTACATCTATGCATATGGCTGAAAAACTGATCCAGGGTCAGGGAGGTGTGAAGTATTTTGCCTTTCATTGGAGACAGGTGTATTTGCCTCTCCTAGCAGTGTTTCTGCTGCTTCTTATTTCCCAATCAAAATGGATTGATTTATTGATTGATTGAAACTTTTATTTTAACAGGGAAACACACTGCTACATGTCCAAACAATAATACACTTTTAAAAATCATGTTTTTAGAAAACTGGCTATAAAGAAAAGGGGGTGACTACACTAAACTAGCAAAACTATGCAAAACGTAACTACCTGCTTCAGAAACGAATTGCATATTTGTAAGTTGTCCTGCATGACGGAGATAATGTCGTTTTAATGATAATTAGACTAGTTTACTTGCTCGCGAGTACCGAGGCTAGTAATGACGAAATTACAGCATGAAGGTAGCAAGTCCTACTGACCTACTTCATCGTTTTTTTAACAGATATATAACATAAAAAGTAAGTAGCCTAAGTGTTGTTTAATCGTGGTTTCATAACTGAAACAGTGCCTACCTGAGTGATATCATTCACCGTAACCGAACTGGTGTTGTGTCGAACAGGAACGAACCCAAATGCAGACACAGACAAGGTTAGAATGGAGAGTGATGATTTAATAATAGGGGATGCACAGGAGGAGTGGACGAGATGACTGGGCAGACAGGATGAGGAAACCGGTGGGCAAGCTAAGCGTGCAGGCAGGCGGGGCTGGCAGGACGGACAGAGCTGGCAGACAGATGAGGATTGAACCTGAACACAAAGGGAGACAACAGGAACAAGGGTAAACATAAATATAACTCGACACACAAAGAGCAGTAAACACAGAGTATAGGATAAGGCTTTCTGAAGTCAGTTTCTACCGAGAAGGGAAAACAACGATCTGACGATGAATGGCTGGAAAACCGGGGTAGATATACTGCAGGGCTGATGATCTTGATGGGAGGCTGGTGTGCTGGAACGGACGACGGAATTGGCAACAGGTGAGCATGATGAGGAGTAATGAGGGATGATAATTGAATAATGGAAAATAATAAAACAATTAACACAAACAATCACGAGGGAGAAACAAGACAAAGGAAAAATGAGACAGGAACAAAGGGAAAGTGACAACTGGGGCTGGGAATGCGGTGCTTTTCATGACAAGTTGTATATGTCGGAAGATGCGATGTTGATTGATTTATTGAGACAAAACCATTTGGGGGGGGGAGGGGGAGTTGGAGAGTGGAGTACTTTTAAAATTGATACGGTTGTTTTTTTCGTGGATACTAGTATTATGCAAATTTCCCTTGTTTGTGTCATGAAACGTATGACTTGCAGTATTCTATAGTGAGCACATAAGTAAATCCAGATGTGAACCTTTGCCGAGTGAACTAAAATGCTCCGCTTGGAGAGAAAAAACCATGAGCTCATATCTTGAAATGCTGCACCATGAGCGCATGTCTTTTGGCAAAGCATAGGTTAATGTCTAGCAAGCAGTATAGAAAAAGGAGGGGAGACAGAACCGTGAATGGGCATAAACCTAACTAAAGAGACAATAGTGGCAAACAGCCAAAAGGTGTTGGTCATTTACATATGGGGAGTGACTCAATGTATAGAGGAGTTACCCCAAAGAATGACCAGCACATTTTAGAGTATATAAAGGGGAACACAAGGCAAAAAAGTTAGCTGATTCCCGGGGTCATCTCGGCTGTATTACTGTAATAAAGTCTACTCGAACCCACAAGCTCAAGTCTTCGAAATAATTCTTCATCAGAAAAGATTCCACGACACTATACATTCCCTCTTTATATTTGATAGAATTTCAATAACAAATAAAGAAAATATTAAATACAATTAACACCAGCCAAAAAAAGGGCACTTTTTTTTTAATGAGGGCAAAAGGGCAGGGGCTCAAGCCCCCCTTGGGCCCTATCTGTGCACGTGCCTGTCCGCAAGGTCCGCAGTGGACTACAATTCCCAGATTACAACTGACATGTGACGCAGGCGAGCTAACATATCACACGAAGCCTAGTACTAGCAGCGCGCTGTGGCTAAAGATATAGCGGGACGTTCAAAATAGTTGACATCAGATGTTGTACATTGATAATAGATTCATCTAGAATGTTAGCATGGCACACACACACAAGCACGCACACACACACACACAGACACACAAACAAGAACACATACGCAAACACACACAGGCGCACGCACACACAGGCGCACGCACACACAGGGGCACGCACACACACACAGTCACAGACACAAACAGTCGCACACACAAACACGAACACACAAACACACATACGCACGCACACACAAACACACACACACATACAAACACACACACACAGGCACACACAAACACACTGTCGCTGCACTAGGAAATGGCTGCCTGGCCTACAACACATGGGAGCCAGGAAACACTACATTTCCCAGCAGGCCACAGAAACACCTGAGCAGAGTGAAGGCAACGGGACTAACGATCAGCTGAAAGCCATTGTGAGGCCTATTTAAAGGGCTGATTCCCATTGCACTGGGTGAGGAGTAGGAACGTGTTGGTGAAGGACTTGCTGTGTGAGTATTTGGAGAGTAAGAACCTGTGAAGTCGTTGACTAGCCAGGATTTGGAAAGAGTGTTTTGGAGTGGATTGTTTGTGTATGAAATTGGATTGTTTGAGGACCCCCATTGGATTGACTACGGACTGGATAACGGAATTGACTTGGATAACGGAACTGGATTTTGGACACTGACTACGAGATAAAGATTGCGGACTTTGTGTTTGTATTCCCCCGAATACCCTGCCCTTTGTTTTGTGTAGTGTTTGTCTAAGATTTATTCGTTTAATAAATTATCATTTTTGTTTATATTACTGCCTCCTCTGTGTTTTTGAACTTGCCTACGCCCTCTGCAAGGTCCGTGAGTGTCGCCCAACACCCGGGGACACCACAACACACGCACACACAGGCGCACACACACACACACAGGCACACACAAACACAGGCGCACGCACACACACAGGCACGTAAGCAGGCACGCACACACAAACACATTCAGACACATACACACGCGCACAAGAACGCACGCATGCAAACACATACGCACACACACATAGGCGAACGCACACAGGCGCACGCACACACAAACACACATACGCACACACAGGCACACATACGCACACACAGGCACACGCACACACAGGCGCACACACACACACATACAAGCAAGCAAGCACGCATGCATGCACACAGACGCACACACAAACGCACACACACACACACACGTACATAAACACGCACGTTACCATTTAATTTCTGTTGTTGCATGTTGATGTCTTTGTGCCAATAAAGCATATTGAACTGAATTGATTTGAATTGAGAGAGGGATAGAGACAGAGAGAGAGAAAGAGGGAGTTATAGAGAGAGAGCATTTTGTTTTACTTTTCATGTTCCTTTATTAAACACACGAGAATCTTTCAACCATTACATACACACCCCACAGA
>JAINUG010001706.1:0-18274 GCA_029706075.1 Aldrovandia affinis | reverse complement strand
TACGTATCTTGCTGGAATGCCTTTTTACAACAAAGCTTGCAACATGCAACAATCTATGCTTTGTAGCAGTGGGAAGCAGGCATTTTGCCACAGTGTCCTGTTATAACTCAGAATCCATATTTCTGTCACTTCTGACAAGGGCACAGGGGCATATAAATCGCTCTCAAAGAAAAAACAGATCTGATCCCATATTTCAAAGATAGACAGACATTCTTCCTTGACTCAAGCTTCACCTAGGTTGACCGGATTTAAACAGTACAAATTCAAGAGAAGCAGAATGATTTGGGGGGACAATGTTGGATGGGAAAAGAATATTCGAAATGATGTTTGTTGGGGGGTAATGATTTTATTTAAAATGTGGGAAAGCTCCCTTTGATACAGGGTGAAGAACAAGTCAAAATGCAGGACTGTTCTGCACAATGTGGGACATCTGGTCACCCTGGCTTTGCCTGGCTCTCCGCTGATGAATAAGGCCATAAGGCTCAGTTCCTCTTGCCACACATCATGGTCCAAAGTGTCATGAAAATGCAGTCTGACAAATCTGTAACTTCTGTCTTCTTCCATGAGCACCACATACATACAGCCAGTATGTCATTTTTGAAATGTTGCATCTCGAAAACTTTCAAGAGGATGCCCAACGGCTTGAATTTGCTTACCTAACTCAGCGTTGTTAACTTAACAATATTACGTTCATATTTTGTACCAAGGAGAGGAATCAACACAAAAAGCAAACTGCAAAGCAAATTATTTGTAAATGGTTAGGAGTATATTTGTAAAGACCAATACGTTATTAATATGGTCTTTGCAAATGCATAACAAACCATTTAAAATCATTGAATAATGATCAGTTACCAATTAACTAGTTATAAAGAGTTAACTAATCATTTATAAATAACAGGTTAAAATCGGCTATAAATCCTAAACAAATTGATTACTAATATTGTAAATAATGATTTAGTAATCATTCATTGATAATTTGTTTATAGTTAACAATAATTTTCGAATGATATAACCCCATAACTGTCACCGGCCTGCTACCGGGCCGCCTACATCACATAGCACGTTCTCTTTTAAATACCATGCTTAAATGTACTGAAAATATGGACATGTGTTATATGCACAGATCGGCTGGAATCTCATCGTTTCAACAATACATGCAAATTCACTTCAACTGCGATGTTGCAAAGGAAATCCTGTCCCAATTCAAGGCAGAGTACTCTAGGAGAATAGCTGTACCTTACCTTTGGTGAAGAAAATAAGTCTAGAAGTCCCACAATGACAGATAATGTGGGCATCCTGATCACCATAAGGGTCTAATGAACAGAAGTAGTGATGCTGTTCACAAGAGCAAGCCAAATTGAGTTCCAAAGTTTTCTTTGGGATTTGTATCGCCAACAACAGCAAAGATGTCATTCTTCTGGGTCTACAAGATATATGAGTATTTTTCACATAGGAAAGTGTTGTATCCTCATGATGGTAAATCTTTGCTACAAAATAAGCCCACAGCCGTCATTCTCTGATAAGTATTGGCCAAACAGACCCCTCTGAATGGCAACTAGCCCCATCAGTAATATGATCATGTGGCATGATCCAGGGGCATAATTGATACTACTTCCCTCCATATATGCTGAAATGTGTCTATGGTTCTAGCCAATGTGCTATCCTTTACAATGATATAAGGTTTCTTTTTGACATGCTGGACAAGAAATGTGTGTGCACATGAAATGTGACTCATTTATTGCTTTTCAAACATGAGATTCGACACAATAAAACAATAAAAGCCTGCTTTATTGTATTTTGATCTTCAGACTTTTTTTGTTCTGGCAACTGATACAAAATTAAATTAAATGTTTTGACCACAGGATGGTACTTTTCAGGTTGACAACTGGTTGAGACATTGTTCTAGGAAAACAATGATGTAGGATCACACTTACAATGCTTTATTTTGATATTCTGATCATTTTTGGAAAGCAAGCAATTGAAACATGCTAATATTAGACTTAAATGTCCTCCTTAGTCTTCTGAAAAAATAATTATCCCTTGGTGCCAGTTCTTGCTAGTGCTATAAAAAGGATAAATGCCATGATTTTATATAGTCAGTTGAGTTCCACATTTGTCTTGGAAATCAAGGACCTACTTGCACAACTAAACTAAATCCTTAGTGAAGCATTTTACTGCAGAAATGGAAGACTGAAATAAGTGTTTAGATCAGCAACTAACATCACCAATAATATAAGTCCAGCTCCAGCTCCTGATCTGCCTATGAATATGCACACAATGACACCAATCTCATTCATAGAACTCTTACCAATGTTCATCTCATACAGGTAGGTGCACTTCAACGCCTGGGCCAAAGAATATAAAATAGAGCATCAATAAATCTTGAAAATGTTCGTTTCTTAATTGGCATGAGACACAATAAAGCTTGTTGCCTTTTTCTGTCCAGTGTTTTCTGTCCAGATAATGTGACGTTGCACCTCCCCTCTCTGCATCACAATTTATCTTGGAAAATATAGATATAATCAAGCAACATAAATATCATCAGCAGCTGTATTCAGAAGGATGCACTCTCCAATGGGCCATCCGCCACAAGGCAGACGCTTGAGGCAGACGTTATCGCTCCTCTCTTTTTCTCTTCTCCGACGTGAAACTAATCGGAACTGTTTATCAGCTACTCAGAGAATTGCCTCTATCTCTCTCGCAGATGCCGTTAGCTGATGACCTTTCGCTAAATGAGAGAATTTCACAGACTGCTAGTTTTGGGTAAGTGGGAGAGATATTTGTCTTCAACATTTACTCTCAGTGGAGCTTCAGAGGGTTATTGAAGTGGGATGTAGAAGCATGTTAGTGTGACGTAAAATAAATCTAAAATATTATCAGCACAAGATTTTTTTACATCTCTGAGGTTGAATGATTGAAGGGCAGAGACACTGATTGTATAGCCTCCAGTTGTATTGGATGTACGTCAAACATTTCTAAACACAGGCAACAAACCCAATCTGTAGAACTTATAATCCGGTGTGCCGATTGAGAACACTCCAGTACTCCAATGTATTGTAGCCTTGCCAGAATTCTGCGTACCAGGCACAAATTTTGAGGTCAAAGTCTGCAGGTACGCGTGTATCACTATATACCATGCAAAAATGAGGCTTCATTTTAAAAGGTTAAAGAGTTATGAGACAGAACCTGTTGTATTTGGACCTTGTGTGAAATAACATTTCTCATGAATTGCAATGAAAATGAAAGTGAGGTGACTTCTAGCTTTTACAGAAGATACTGACGTTTCAAACAAACAAAACAATGCTCAACCATTCGTCCACACACTGGGGTATTTTTGGGAAAAAACTGTTGTGGAAAAAGATTAATGAGTCAAATTCATTTAGTGAAATGTTTAGAATAAATGTGTCATACATTTATTCTTATTTTATTAAAACATATTTTTAATGAAATGTTTAATAAATGATCACTTACCTACAGCAGGGATCTCAAACTCCAGTCCTAGTGGGCTACAGTGTCTATAGGTTTTTGATGTTTCCTTTCAATCAGCAGCTAATTTAGGCCTGGGAAGCAATGTGTGTGGGCTCTTAAGCACTAAAGTCAGGCTTTAACCTGGCACTACAGAACCTAGCCTGCACTCATGGCAAGTACATTTACCAACTCAGCCACTAAGCTTTTATTTTTCATTTGGTACTTTCAGAGAGAAAGATGCTATTAGAGTCTGAACGCTCCTGATAAAATTGCCACGTTAGCAATACTGCTGCAGCATTACTTCCCAACATCACCCCACTGAATTTTATTGGTGGTTCACGATGTATATTTAGCTGCATATGGAAAGAAAGCTCTAATTGGCTGCTCTGAATGGGGACATTAAAACAATCAATTTAACTTTGAAAAATATGGTTGGTGACTGGTGGTTTTTGAAAGAAACATGACATAAAGAGGGTTGAGATATAAATTGAGCTCTCTATTTAAAAATTAATGAAAAGTGGGGAAAACACAGGGGCCTGGATTTAATCATTTGTCTTTCAAATTTTCTCCTAATGAATTGCAAGAATGGTTTTCTTCAAATTGCTTTGAAAAATGAATAGGGTTTTGAGATGGAGCTGCAGGTACTCAAGAGGAACCGCACCTGTATATGGGCCACAGTAAACAGAATAAAGGATGAGAGAAAGTTGAATAATTTCCTCCTGGGCAGAGCAGCTCTCCAGTGCTATCCAAACATTTCATCTTAAAAAATTCTCAGTTGTATGAATCCCTGACAGGCCCAAGACGATAGTATGCCCTAAAGGAGAGCTGTGTGAGAAGTCCTTTCCCTACGAGACAGATACTTTTTCTACCATTAAGGGTGAGTGTTTACCTCCTCCCAGGATCCTGGCGAGCATGCACAAAGCAATGGCTGAGTAATGGCAGGAGATTCAGCTCCCGAGGTCTCTGAATTAACAGGAGTGCCACAGAGTATTTAAGGGCTGCTGCTGAATACATGGCAAACATAGCTGATGGATACATATTCAACAAGGGGCGGTAATGGTCTAATAACTCAAAGTCTTGGAAAGTGGCTCTGGCCCAGTGGTCAAGTGGAATCACAGATATGCCTATATTGTAATAAGGAATCAGCCCTTATCTCAACTGTAATTGCTCAGCTTGCCACCTTTTTGGGGGAGGGTTTTATGACTCTACCTGGAGGGCAAAGGGCCAAAGGCAGTGCGAGGAATATGAGCCCAGGGAGCCAAGGGTAACACAACTATCTGATATGAAAGTTTAATGAGCTCCCGTTTGACATTGCGATTTTCATCGGGTGCTAGACCGGGAGCGAGGCCAGAAGCCATATGTAGATGAGCTTTACTTTAGAGGAACCTCGGCAGCAGCCGCCAGTGCTGTGGGGATCCACCAGTGATGAAACGATAACGTCTCTTAATGCGCTGGAGAAATCCATAAGACATGGCTTAAAGTATGAAAGTGGTGCCATTTCTCACCTGTCAAATCCAGTCTGGCTACACCTTAGGGTTACTGCTCTGGCCATATCGGTGCCAAAGGTCATGCATTATATGAAAGGCTCCCGGCTTCCAATTAATTTACGAGAGGAGCCTCCTTCCCACCAGAACTGCACTTTCATGACAGGTGAGTACATTTACACTTATGTCCTTGGGTGAGGTTCACCATTGCCCATCAGCTTGTCAGCATTCACATTTATTCAAATATTCTCTTCCAACAAAGGATGTTTGGACAATACGACGATGATTTTAAAATGGCCTTTTCAATTTGTGTCTAATTTTTATGATTTGATTATATTATTACATGATTCCCCTTATGGTGAAACTCCTGGAAACATTTTGCACTCCACATGGGGAAAAAACATTAACTATGATATATAATACACCGAGCCATTTTATAAATTGTTCTAAATAAAATGCACAAAAGTCATTTCTTTAATAATTCAGGAATGTTTATGTGTGATGTATAATTCAAGGATCATTTTCGAACCAGGATAAATCCCACCCGAGTCCTAGAAGAAACTTTAATGGGACAACGAGAGGTGGGATAAATCTCAGAGGTATCCACAGGTGAGTTATTCTTATGGAGGCTATCAACTTGAAACTACAGCATTATTCTTTAGTAGATCATATATCTTCAGGTCCGCTTCTCACAGGAGTATAAATATGAAAGACCGCAATGCTAAACATCACGCTCAAAGGACAGTCAGTGCCGTGGATCAATAAAGCAATCCATTAACCCTGACCTCTGTGCTCTGTAACCACGTTAACTCTTCTGCCCCATCAGACTCCTGCGCTGTGTGTCTCAGGCGGCCGTCCACACGCTTGTGTTATTCAAATTTCCACAGCTAAATCTTCCATATAATGTCAGTGCTGCAAGTCCTCATCTCTTCTGTCTTTTTTGTTTTTATTAGAAGCAAAAGATAAATGTGTAAATACGAAACAGCACATGCACATAGGTCATGAACGGTATTTATTAATAAATAAATCAGAGTAAACCAGTTCATATGAGGAACCCGACATTACTATTTATGTACCAATTTTTGCTCACAGTACTGTTTTATATTTGTACACATACTGTAGCTTATGAGAGTTCAGCAACCACCTGCGAGTTCAGTAAGCACCAAAATGAACTGTTTGTGAAGACAAAAGTAACACTTGAATTTATTGGTAAATGTTAAGTACAAATTAAAAGGGAAATGTGGCCTTGGTTGTGGTAATGTCCACTGGGACAAACAGTTTATGTTTGAGATAACATTTTAAAAAGTAAGACATTCTTCAACAGTAGAATACAGCCGTTTTTAAATAAGAAAAAAGCCACTCATTTGCCTTAATGGCTATATTTGAGAGAAACATACAAGTTCAGCCATTAAGCTTTTCTCTCTACGTACTCAACTGGAGGAGACTACATGACAGTTTTCTCTTGCACTCATAAACATTTTTGCATATCTTTTCTCAGATGTGACTTGTCTAGTCTGGTGTTAAAACTCTTCCGAATAGTAAATTAAAAATAGGTTGTGTTCACCCCTGGGGCACAGTGGAGCAAACATTCTGGAGGGGAGTCACAAGATAACCTGTCTATTTTGGTTCTAGGTCATGATTTAAAGTTGAATATTGTCAGAGGTTACAGGCACACAGTGGTAAGGGATTATTACACAATAGATTAGAAAAATCAAACCTCCTCATTAATTAATACTGCACACCTGCCAGACTCAGGGCTATGCCAAAGCTGTAATGGATACACGTACAACCACTTAGATACACACAAGGATAGAGGCATCAATATTATTGAGACTGACAACAGTGACAGGATGTAATTCTACTCTGAATGGACACTAGAGTGAAACCAAGTGGCCATCTTGCATTACACCAAGGTTTCATCAGCCTTGGGCCATACAATTCTCTTCTGCATTGCAACTCTGCTGAGCTTGTAATTAAGGCCTTCGTCATCCTCCTCCTCCTTTCTCTTTCACTCCGTATCGCTGCCCACACCTTGCTGTTCTGCCGTCTCGCACCGTCAACCCGTTGAGGGCATTTTGATGTTTAAATGCATTCTAAGTCATGCTCCCCCCTCCAGAATGTAATTAATTTTAAGTTGGTCTAATTGACAATCCATAGCTGGTGACTTTTCTCATTTCAGTTGGTTATGCTCGTTTGGGAAATGAGCTCCTCTGTGGTGTGGCTCTTCCTTGCATGAGTTGTCATGGGCTGGTTCTAAGTTGAATGATTCTATATAAAAGTCTCCTTGTTTAAGAAAAAAAGTGCATGCGAGGCTTTAAACTTACCATTGAAAATGTGTGTTCATATCAGCCAAAAGCTATTTGTTCCTTTAAAGCTTTTGCCATGGAAAATAGTTTTTTTATTACTCTTAAGAGAGAATTGGCTTTGGGGTGAGCAAAATACATGAACTTTGTAGATTTCGAGTTTGGTGAGCCATCTGAGTAGTCGTTGCTTCTCCCTCATGTTGCTTGCCTGAGGCCAAGTATAAAATTTACAGAGATGTGCGATAGATACATTTAGAAACAGCTGTCAGGGGATGTACATTACTGTAGTGTTTCACAGTATATGCTGTGTATGCTTTTTCCAGTTAAATATACGTTATTAATATTACAATATGATCATTGTTACTGGGAATAACTGTACACAATTGTCAATGGTGAGCAGCACTGTAGTACTTTTTGGTTTCTTTTTATACTCTCCTGAGACTTTGTGAATTAGTCTTTGCACATTTTACATATTAAGCATTTAGCTGACGCTCCAGAGCAATTTACAAGATGTGCATTAATACTGTACATTGTATGATCGATAATTGTTCACGCAAAAGATCAGTGCAGTAATATAGCTATAGACATTGTTGTTGGCAGCTGCATGCCATACCTATCACAGGAAGGAAAAGGTTAGTAAATGATGTTATTTTTTTAGAGGAAGAACAAGTATACATATACCAAAGGCAGTAATAAATATGTAGGCAGTGGTGATGACAATTGGCTAGATGTGCAGAACTCCCATAGTAGTGGAGTCTGAAAAGGTGGGTCTTGAGTCTCTTGCAGAAGATCACAAGTTTGTAAGGTTACTGTATGGGAATGTGATTTATTGTTTGCAGGATGGGAAAGGGTCGTTGTTTTCTGTTCACCCCTGACTACATGTTATCCTGTCTGTATCAACTTATTCCCCCTCTAAATCTGAATGATGTTATCCGTGGCCAGTTCCCTTACATTGAGTACTGTATATTCCCCAATGCTATAAGCATGCATCTTTTTAATAATAGTTTAATTCTGGAGACCTAACACATTGGAAGAGTAGCAAAATACGAGCAGTGATCAAATATTTTCCTGTAGAAATTACAGTAACATGGTGTATTGGATACAGTAACATATACACAGTATACAACTATAATAGTTACTGTAAGTAAATTACTGTAAGAAATAAAAGCAGTAATGTAAATGTCACACGCCATGTGACAATCCCTGGACTGGAGCAGAGCAGCGGATGGTAAGAACTGGCAGAGGGGTGGGGTTTGCCGGTCTACGGACCGGATCTTAAATTTTTTCTATCTCTACCCCCAGACACGGGAGAGAGACAGTGGGAGAGCAGGTTAAAATAAAACAAACACATAAAATCTTCACCCTACTTGCCACGAAGCTTTCGGGCAAAAACAATGAACTAAAATAATCAAACCATAAATGAAAGCCCCACCTGCTCCGAGGGGGAATTCCCTTTCGGGGAACACACAACAGAGTGTCACTCCACACACATCAAGACACCGCGCCTCCTCAGACCAGAGTTCCCCTAGAACCTCCCCAGGCACACACATATCCAGTGACTTTTCAAGTGCTTCCCAAACCCGTGCATACAGAGACACTCAAACTTTCCAGTCCGAGTTATCTTTTACCCCAAACACACAGAGACCCTCGCCACTCCTCATACTGAGAGTTCTCTGGCACCCAGCCCCGAGACACTCTCCACTCTTTCAGTGAGAGTTCTTGGGCAGTTGTCAGGAGAGTTCTCCAATCACATCAAGGGCAAGAGGCAGACCCTATTTCAGAGCGCCCTCTCGCTCTCCCAATCACACCGAGGGAGAGAGGCGGACACTCAGTGCACCCTCTCTCCCTCTTTCCCACACACACAGGAAGCACTCTACTCAGTCACTTTCAACAAATGCACACAGAACTCAACATAAACTCCACACAGACTCCGCCTCCCAGAAGCTTGGATTACAGACACGCGCCACCATGCCCGACAGTCACAACAAACACTTCACAATAATCCACAATAATCACGCACACGCACACGCACACGCACACAAATGACCAGACAAAGGCTAACTCTTCATGATACACACATCAATGACAAGACTAACTCTCTTGATTCACACACATGAATGACAACTAACAACCTCCAATGCACACACCTCAAGACAAAAACAAACTGACTCCCCACCTGCTCTTAAATAGGCTTACTTTCTGCCTGGCTCAGGTGGGACTCGTGAGGCAATCACCCATCTATCAATCACTCACCCAATCACAATCACTCAACACCAAACAATTCACATTCTCACACACAAACCCAATCAGTCAATCAAATTCCACATCAATTACCAATTAAATAATAATGAAATAAATGATGGCCTTTGGAGCAACCTTCCGGGCAACAGTTCACTCTCACACCCTGTGAGAGTGCCAAACCTGCCCCCGGAAATTCTCCCTGCCTCAAAAGCCTCCACAATATGGAAAAACAAAGGCAACCTTGCGACTCTCATGTTGCAGAGACTGACGCCCTCCACAGTAAAATATAACATTATAGCCTACTCATACTGTATTTTGTATTGTAGGAATTACAGCATTATTGTGTATGCTTAAAATACTAAATAAACAAAAATACAGTAACTGGCAATTCTGGTAGTAATTGTAAATGATCTGTAAAATGTTATGTTGTAATTTTACTCTGAAATTTAGCAAAACATGAAGCAGGAAAGGCAAATAATGTAACCTGTTTTTTAATAGAACATTTTAGCATTATCTTGAGTTACCAGGGCACTGTAGCTGAAAAACCTTCAACCTTCATCACGATATATGAATTCAGACGAGTCTATCAAACATTTAAGAGAACCAACAAACAAAATCAAAGTCAAAGTGTTTTATTTATCAACTGCACAATATAACACAAGGTATTTCTGAAAAATAAAATTCTTAGGACATGGCAAGCATCAACTACGTAGTAGACAATACCAAAAATATACATAGCAGTAAAACAGTAAACATTAGCAGCAGTTCCAGAACCAGTAAGATGGGGAATATAGACAGTAAGAGTTTTAAATATTGTAAATATAAAGTGAAGAAGTGCTGATGGATATGTACATTAAAATTGAGGTGATGTACATTTAATGTACATACAAAGTGACTAGAGTATACATTGGGGTGATGATGTGATCAATGTGATCACTGAGATTAATGTTGCTGGATGAGAAGCCTGATGGCCTGGGGGAAAAAACTGTTAGTGAGTCTGGTAGTCTGTGCCCGGATGCTCCGGTAACGTCTACCAGACGGCAGCAGCGAGAACCGTCTATAGCCTGGGTGTCTGTAGTCTTTTATGATTTTCCGTGCTTTCCTAAGGCATCGTGTGTGGTAGATGCCTTGCACGGAGGAGAGGTGGCAGCCAATGATGTGCTCCGCTGTCTTCACCACCCTTTGGAGGGCCTTGCGATCAGCAGCGGAGCAGCTGCCATACCAGGTAGTAATGCAGCCAGTGAGAATTCTCTCAATGGTGCACCTGTAGAAATTGGTGAGAGTTTTGACAGACATGCCAAACTTCTTGAGTCTCCTCAGGAATCTCCGCGTCCGATTGCCTGGAACAGGAGAGGTCATCATTGATGAACACACCGAGGAACTTGAAGCAGGAGACTCTCTCCACTTCAGCTCCATCAATGTGAATAAGGGCATGACCCCCGTCGCTTCCTGAAGTCCACGATCATCTCCCTAGTCTTGCATACATTGAGAGAGAGGTTGTTGTCCTGGCACCATGTTGCCAAGACACTGATCTCCTCTCTGTAGGTAGTCTCATCATTGTTGGAGATGAGACCCAGGATGGTGGTGTTGTCTGCAAACTTAAGGATGATATTGGAGCTGCGCGTGGCCACACAATCAAGCGTGAACAGGGCATACAGGAGGGGACTGAATACGCAGCCCTAAGGGGCTCCTGTGCTCAGGGTCAGTGCAGAGGAGGAGAGGTTACCCATTCTCACCACCTGGAGTCTGCCTGTCAGGAAGTCCAGGATACAATTGCAAAGGGAGGTGTTAAGACCCAGGATCCTGAGCTTGGGAACGAGCTTAGCAGGCACGATTGTGTTGAATGCTGAGCTGTAATCTATAAACAGCATCCTCACATATGTGTTACCCTTATCCAGGTGGGAGAGGGCATTGTGTACTGTCAGGGAGATGGCATCGTCCGTAGATCTTTTGGGACGGTATGTGAATTGAAGGGGGTCCAAGGTGTCAGGAAGGGAGGAGCAGATGTGGGTTCTGACTAGCCGCTCGAAGCACTTCATGATGATAGAGGTGAGTGCTACAGGGCGGTAGTCATTCAGGCAGATGATGGGATGTTTCTTTGGTATGGGGAAAATTATTGTCTGTTTGAAACAGGTGGGGACTGCAGACTGGTTCAGTGAGAGGTTGAATATAGAGGTAAATACCTCCGCTAGCTGGTCGGCACACGCTCTGAGGACACAGTCTGGAATGCCATCTGGCCCTGGTGACTTCCGAGGGTTTACTCTTTTAAAAGCTCTCCTCACGTCAGCCGTAGATGGGGACAGAGTGCAGTTGTCCTGGTCCTCAGCTGGTCTTACAATAGGGATGACGTTGCTCGCCTCAGACCGCGCGTAAAAGGTGTTGAGCTCGTCGGGAAGAGAGGTGGCAGGCTGGGCATCACTGCTATTTCACCCTTTATAGTCTGTGATGGAGCGCAGTCCACACCACATGCGTCTGGGGTCAGAACTGTGGTAGTTAGACTCCAACTTGTCCCTGTAGGCTCTTTTGGCATCTCTGAGGACTTTCTATAGGTCATATCTGGACTCCCTCAAGGCCTCCAGATCCCCAGAGCTATAGGCAGAGGACCGTGCTCTGAGCTTAGCATGGACATCACCATTAACCCAGGGCTTTTGGTTGGGGAAAATCCTAACATTGACTCTCGTGATGACGTCATCAATGCACTTGGAGATGTAGGCTGAGACAGAGTCTGTGTATTCATCAATGTCCCCCTCAGCTGCAACACAGAGCATCTGCCAGTCTGTGGTTTCAAAACAGTCCTGGAGAGTGGCAATCGATTCCTCACTCCAGCATTGAACTGTCCGAAAAACAGTTTTTTCCTGTTTTAGACGTTGTCTGTAGGTTGGGAGGAGAAGAATGGAGGTGTGATCCGCCTTACCAAAAGCAGGGTGGGGGAGGGGTTTATAGCTGTCCCATAGTTGAGAATAACAATGGTCAAGAGTCTGATCACCAAGGGTAGGAAAGTTAATATGCTGGTGGTATTTAGGCAAAACTTTCCTCATATTAGCCCTATTGAAGTCGCCAACAACAATAGAAGCTGCCTCTCCAGTCCATTAATTACTCCGTAAAGGTCCTCTAGCGCGCGCGTTTGATCCACCTGTGGGGGTATGTAGACTGCTGTGATTATAGCGGAGCTGAATTCCCGGGGGCGGTAGAAGGGACAGACTTTTATAGCCAAGAGCTCCAGGACTGGTGAGCAGTGTTTTGTAAGTATTACTATATCCGGACCCTAATGCAGACCCCACCGCCTCTGCGTTTACCTGACTCTCGTCCGAGATCTGCATAGGATACCGGCACGTTTGCCTCTTCTCTTTCTTCTCCGTCGGTGTATTGGTAAACACAACGGCGGTAGGACAAAGGAATCACAGCACGTACTTCGGTAAGTTGAGAAAAAGTTAGTGTCCAGTGACAAACGAACGTACAAAAGTGCTTGTCGATCATACTGTATGAGTGACAGTGCAGTACATACAAAAATAAGAACAATACAAATGATAATAAACACAAAACTACCAGTTGAATGCGGAGCCATTGTCAGTGCGACCTTCCTACGGTGCACCAGAAGTTTTAACTGACAAATGCGAAAATGTAGTTTTTGATTTATATATTTTTAGGAGAGAGAGTTCTGATCACCTATAAAACGAACCGGGCCGAGACCAGATAGTCTCAGAGTCTTCAAAAAATAAATAAACAGTGTAATCACTGGGAGGAAAGAAAGTTCCAATTACACTAAGGAGAAAATGCTAATTTTGTCAGTGGGTCTACCACTCATTTGCATAATGAGCCTTTTATTTATCAGTTCTGCCGAACAGTCAGTAATAGGAGCAGGGAGCCCTTAGTCTCACCTGCTTCGCAGGAAAAATGTCTGGAGCGATAATGCTGGAGTCCCATAGTGTCTCTGAGACACTAGTGTCACTGTAAACAGCACTCTGGAGCACATAGCGGTGGCAAATACACTTTCCGCTGTCCAGTAGGAAGGCAGGAAAGGGCTCATCTATTTTTAATTAAGGTGAAACGCTGAGACCACGGTGGGAGTCTTAGAGAAACCGCTGGCGCTGTACTAACGGGAGCCACCTCGCACCATCTTAATGATTATCACATTCTGCAAACTTGAACCATTATCCTGATTGTGATAATAAACAGTGACGGGTACTTTCAGAAGCTGTAACTTTGCAAAATCACCAGATTAGCCATTTAGATCAATAGGGAGATCAAAGGAGGTGAGAATTCCTTATGTCTTTAGTTTTTTTGTTGTTTGTTTGTTTTTTATACCATGCCCTTCAAAGACAACACAATTACTTACTCACACTATGTGTAAATTAAATTAATCTTAAGTACTTAAGTAATAATTAGCACAATGGTTTCAAATGAGAGCAATGAAAACCAGGCAGAAAGAAACACAGGTTACATAAATGAGAAAAGCAAAACAAACAAAACAATTACAGAAAATGGAACAGCATAAACAACAAACGGCCGTAACAGTTCAAGATTCAGGTCCAATTAAAGAAAAAAAAGTATATAGGAACAACCAACAATACCAAAAATAGAGAAACTAAGAAACAGTGTGTGTATCGCTCAACAGTAGAGCAACTCAGAAGTCTGGGATTATGGCCCAGAGCTCCAAGGTCCACAGTCCAGTGCCCTATAACTAGCACATCATATTGCTGCCTGTCAGTGACAGGTATGGGGAATTTTTTTTGAATTGGCTTTACTGAAAGGCTTTGGATGGGCACGCATCTCTCGGAATAGGTCATTGATCCTTACAGTGTGTGAAAGGAAGGAGTTTGTCAGTAGGCCCGGGGTGTCCTAAAGCCGAGGGCTTGCGCTGAGCGGCCATAAGAAAATATCACCTGAGATGAGGACAAGGTTATTGAGCTGTCCATTCTGACAAAGCTGATTTAGAAGCTGAGAAAAAAGAATAAAACAGGATGATGTGAAATTGCCTGTTTGCGAGAGGGCCTTTGTATTAATTGCAAGCGGCAACAACAAAAGCTGCTGAACCCTTTGTTATCTTTTATTAACGTCGCTACAGAGGGGTGGGGGGTGGGAGGCGGTGAACAGAACACCGCCAGACAATAAGAAACCACTGGAGAGCACAGGGGAGGATGGAAGGGAGGGAAAGAGCGAGATAAATGTTTGGCAGACTACTGTATCTCCTTTCGGGTTCTTTTGTGTCCGCAAAGTGCGACTGTGGCCATGCAGCAAAGCATAATTGATATTTATTTGTATGCTTATCCCAGGCAAGTTCAGTCGAACAGAGGCGCATTGAACTGGCTTGCTTTGATTGGCACCCGAATCCCCGTGCGCGTAGGTTATGCTACAGAAATGTGTAGGCTCCTCGCTGATCCTCAAGCCAGAACACAATTTGGTGTTGTAAACAAAAATCTCTTGTCCCCTGGTGTCTGTTTGGAGGGGTGCAGCTTCCACTGGACTGAAGTGACTATGCTAAAACAAACCCCACAAAATGCTTGGCACCATTACTTGGCCCGTGATCTTGAATCTAACTGCACTGTGAGATGACAAGTGAAAAGCAGCCGATCCTTAAATGACAATCTCAGCCTAGTTCTCACTCCGACTGAATGGCAGTTATGGCTACACTTGTGATCAAGAGTGTATGTAGTAATTATATACGTTCAAATGATTGGATTTCGGAAAAATTGACTGAAATTGTTGTTTTAATGCTTTTAAAGGTTTTAAGGCTTTGCATAATCTGTAAAAGTCTATTCTTTTCCACCAGTACTAATGAAGTAAGGATATCATTCTATTTGTATTATGATAATGGTGATGATGTGTGATCAATAGTAGCAGTAGTAGTAGCAGTAGTAGTAGCAGTAGTAGTATTAGTAGTTTTAGTGGCCTCTAGGTTGTGTGGGCTTAATGTAGTTGATGTTGACCACCATACTGGATTTTCTCACCATGCATAAAGCAAATTCAATTCAATTCAATTCAATATAACTTTATTTATCCCACATGGGACAATTTAAAGAGCAAAGACATAATGCTGATGCAAAAACAGAAAACAGAAACACAGCAAGACAAGATTCAGTAGCGGACACATATACACCACTGGTCAGAGGTTTTAGAACACCCCATTTTCCAGTTTTTATTGAAATTTAAGCAGTTCAATTCCAGTGAATAACCTGAAATGGTACAAAGGTAAGCGGTAAACTGCCAGAGGTTTAAAAAAAAGTTTAGGTTACCAAAAACTGAAAAAATATGTAAATTTCAGAGTTATAAAAAAAGGCCCTTTTCAGGGAACAAGTAATGGGTTAACATGGGTTAACGGTCACTCTGTGCAAGTCGCCGACTCTGGATCCAGCAAAAGAGCCCCAGACCATCACGCTTCCTTCTCCATGTTTGACAGTTGGTGTCACACACTGAGGAACCATCCTTTTGCCTACTCGACGACCTACAAAAACCTTTCAAAATTTCAAGATTTCAAATTTTGATTCATAGGATTCCATAAGACCTTCTTCCAGTCTTCAGTAGTCTACTGGCGGTGCTTCATGGCCCAGGCAAGCCACTTTTTCTTATTTTGGCATCTTAGCAATGGCTTTCTTACTGCCAGAAACTCTCAGAAACTTGTCTTCTGATTTTTTTGTTGTGGCTTTGCGTCTGCCAGACCTCTTCCTGTCAGAGTTTCCTCCAGTTTCCAAGTGCCCTTTGATGGTGTAGGAAACTACTCACTGCCAAAAAATTAACATTATTTTTCAGTTTTTGGTAAAATAAACTTCTTTTTTTTTTTTTTTTTACCTCTGGCAGTTTACCACTTACCTTTGTACCATTTCAGGTCATTCACTGGACTTTAACTGCTTACATTTCTGTAAAAACTGGAAAATGGGGGTGTTCTAAAACTTTTGACCGGTAGTGTATATATACAGTATATATCAATACAGACAACATCAAAAGTACAACTTGCTTTTAGTTCCTAATGATGCTAAAGGGGGGGGTGTTCATTTAAAAGTCTGATTGCTTCCGGAACAAATGTGTTTTCCCTCCTGTTTGTCCTGCAGTGAGGTACCAGAAAGCGTCTCCCTGATGGGAGCAGGGCAAATTCAGGGTGGAGAATGTGGGAAACGTGTTCCAGAATTGCAGTGACTTTTCTGAGTGTTTGTTGGGAGTGGAACTCGCTGAGGTTTCTCTGGGGGGGTGCCAGTGATTTTGGAACTGATGTTGACAATGCTCAACATAAAGACAGTCAAAGACAGTGACGCTGTCAATAAAGGATGTGTATAACATCCTAGCACTAAAGGTAGTACACTCAAATGTTCAGGTTTTTACTGTAAAGCATGATTTATCATATGGTCACATTTTTTAAATTCCAGAAGTGGTGTCAATAAAGTAGTAGTATCATGCCAGTTATTCAGTTTATATCCTGGCTCAGATTAACAAATACAACATTGTACTGTTGTTTGAAAAATGGTCCGTTTTCCTTTTTCTTTGTGTAATGACTGAATAAGAAAAGTTTAAAGAGAAATGGCATGACCATGTGTCAAAAAGTAATATAAATAAATAAATCAATAAAGTACATAATTTCAATTGGCCTGCTATGAAACAAAGTATTGTGTTTTTAAATTGAGTTTTACACTGTTGTAATTACATATTTAGAACCATGTTTTGTCTTGCAATCACACTGGAAATGAGCTAATTGGCTTGACATTTCTTTAGTGGTAATTTAGTGCTAAAAAACTACTCATTACTGGAGTGACAGGCATTATAATTGTTCCTTTCTGCAGGTATTGATGAACAGGTTTTCTAGTCAACAGTGAATAATTACGTGGTTTGGCTCATTCTCAGTTCTCAGCTTTTGTGAAACCTCCCCCCCACCCCTCAATTATTTTATATAACAGAAGAGATTACTTTATTTGATGAATGATTAATAGCCTATACTTGTGATTTTTCTTTATTTTATTCTCTACAGAGTTTAAGATAAATGTAGTAAAGAAAAATCTAACATTTAACCAAAAGGTTAAATTCACATAGCATAAAAAATAAAAAAATCGTATTATATTATTGTGTTTTAAAATCCCCTTTGGGGTATGTATTCACAGTCAGTTTTGCTTTAAAACTCAGACGTTATCACATTACTACTATTTCATTGTCCTTGTGGGGTGTGTGATATCATCAAACATATGCTCTTAATTATTTAATTAGCGCAATCATTTGCATGATGTGACATTTTAGCTACATTTCTTATTATGGTCATGGATGAGAGCTGAAGACTGTTCTTGTGTCCCTATATTAAAATAATACTGTGATCTAATTTACAAGTGAACTGGCATTGATGTATATGGCTAATTAGCTACTTGAGTCAGGGTAATTGTAAGGTGAGCTGTCAGAAGGTGAGCTACTCATGCATGTGTTTATTTAGCATTTAGCAATACCAGACCATTCGATGCATCACTACGCTTAAAAAAAACTGTTTTTGCAGGTTGTGCCACCTGACTTGCCTGCTCGCCATCAGAGGGCAGCATTGGACTTTTAGCGTTCCCTGATTGTCATGGTCTAATTGTTTAATTGTTGTATTGTGTTCCTTGATTGTTTTGAGTGGTTCCTCCTGTGTCTCGTTTCGTGGTCTATTTAAGTTGTCTGTTTTCAGGCTTGAATGTTTGTGCCTTGTGTTAGTGGTCCTCTGAGGTTTTCCCTGCAATTTCAAGTTCTCAATTTTTGCCTTTCATATTTGATTTCTTGTCAGTGTTTTATTGAGTCTAGGGTTAGATTTTTGGTTGAGTGTTTTATTTAGTT
>JAINUG010001705.1:12500-18288 GCA_029706075.1 Aldrovandia affinis | reverse complement strand
CTCTCTCTCCTCTCACTCTCTCTCTCTCTCTCCTCTCTCTCTCTCTCTCTCTCTCTCTCTCTCTCTCCTCTCTCTCTCTCTCCTCTCTCTCCTCTCTCCTCTCCCTCTCCCTCTCTCTCTCTCTCTCTCTCTCTCTCTCTCTCTCTCTCCTCTCTCTCTCTCTCCCTCTCTCTCTCTCTCTCTCTCTCTCTCTCTCCTCTCTCCTCTCTCTCTCCCTCTCTCTCCCTCTCTCTCTCTCTCTCTCTCTCCCTCTCTCTCTCTCTCCTCTCTCTCTCCCTCTCTCTCTCCCCTCTCTCTCTCTCTCTCTCTCTCCCTCCCTCTCCCTCTCTCTCTCCTCTCTCTCTCTCTCTCCTCTCTCCCTTTCCCTCTCCTTCTCTCCTCTCTTCTCCCTCTCTCCTTTCTCTCCTCTCTCTCCTCTGTCTCTCTCCTCTCTTCTCCCTCTCTCCTCTCTCTCTCTCTCTCACCTGCCAGGATCTCCACTCTCTCTGCTCTTCAGGATAGATGGCCCTTACCTTCCCTAAACTGCCGGCAGTATTAAACTGACTGCAGGATTTATTCAGCTCATTAGTCGAAACAGCAACAAATAAAAAATAGCATGCTCCTGAAATAATGATATATTTATTTATGTATCAATACAATATTCCTTTGCCTTCCCCTTTACCCCTACACCCCCACCGCCCCCCACCTCCCTGCTCACGACACAAAGATAATACAGATCGCCAGAGATGACAACACAGGAAAGAGTAGATGCTCAAAGAAGATGCTTTAAAAATATATATATACATATATAATTTAAAAAAAAAACACAACAAAAAAAATTAAATAATAATAATAATAATGAATTAATAAATAAATACAATGACATTTTTAAGACCCCCCTGAAACGTGGGTGCCTAGGAAATGAACCCCCTTAACGATAAGGATCAGGAGGAGCGGGGAAGGTCCTGTGTAATTCATTTTGTGTCATTTTCTCTGTGTCCTCCTCCTCCCTCCTCATTTTTGAATAGATCTTTTTTTTCTCTTGAAATTTTCTGGCAGGTGGTGCAGTGGATAGCCCTGTCGCAGACAGCAAGAAAGGTCCCGGGTTCGAATCCCGGGCCTTTCTGTGTGGGTTGCATGTTCTCCCGTGTCCGCATGGGTTTCCTCCGGGTACTCCAGTTTAAGGCCCTCTGTCCCAACAGGGAATGAGCCCAGGCAGGGCCATGGAGGGAGGGATCAGGGAAGCTTTAGTGGCTCAAATCAGCGAAGACTCCATCCCCTGAAACGAACAGGGCAGTTCATTAAAATGGAGGTTTGTGGGCCTTCTCCTGCAGGGGAGATTACCCGGTATTGATCAGGATTAATGAGTATCGATCTGAGTTCACCGAGCGAAACGAAGCCCAAAGCTTCTGAGAACTGGTGGCGTTGTGTGCGGCGTTTCAGTTTTTAACAGAATTTTTATCTTTATTTGGGGATTTTTCGGTAATTTACAAAATTGCTATTTACAATATTATATATATATGTGTTTCCCCCAATAACCCCCTCAACCTCATACCCATGTGTGTGCGTGTGTGTGAATGTGAGTGTGTGTGTGTGTGTGTGTGTGTGTGTATGTGTGTGAATGAATGAGTGTGTGTGTGTGTGTGTGTGTGTGTGTGTATGTGTATGTGTGTGTGTGTGTGTGTGTGTGTGTATGTGTGTGTATGTGTGAGTGAGTGTGTATGTATGTGTGGTGTGATATGTGTGTGTATGTGTGAGTGAGTGTGTGTGTGTATGTGTAGTGTGTGTGTGTGTGTGTGTGTATGTGTGAGAGTGTGTGTGTATATGTGTGTGTGTATGTGTGTGTGTGTGTGTGTGTGTGTATGTGTGGTGAGTGTATATATGTTTGTGTGTGTATGTGTATGTGTGAGTGAGTGTGTGTGTATATGTGTATGTGTGTGTATGCAGATAAATGCAGCATAATGGATTGAGGCTCTAAACAGTCATAATGACAGTTCCCTCAGGCACCAGTTGTAGGTACATTAGCACATCGTTACCAACTGGCCTGTGTGTGTGTGTGTGTGTGTGTGTGTGTGTGTGTGAGAGAGTGTGTGTGTGTGTGTGTGTGTGTTCACACTGAAATTGAGGAAGAATGACTCTGGAAGAGACCACTCCCATCAGGATAGAAATCCCTCATTTAGTCAAGTGACAGAATGTAGAAGCTTGGCCATTAATGCTGATGCAGTGACATCACTTCCTGTGACTGCAGGCAGAATAACAGATGGCTCTTATTTCTGCAGACGACAGGGAAGTGATGTCACAATCCTAAAAGTGTTTAGTTTATTCCGGCAGTTTCCTGTACATGTAATGATAATCCATACTCTGTTTGTTATCACTTAAATGATTTATTATGTGGTATTAATTATTAAATCAGCTACAGTTCCCATATCCCATTAGGCGATGTAAACACCAACATAACAACCAACAAGCCAGTAATGAATACATATATTTAAAGAATTAATATTTATATTTAACAAACAGAGCATGAATTATTAAGTTCATATGTAAGTCATTAAGTGCTGGCTGTAGGGGATATAGAGATTTAATATCTTTTTTATAGTTTGTTTCTTTTAATTAATGTTCAGAATAGTTTTCACTGTTTTTACATTAAGATGGAAAAGGTCTGATTAAATATGTTTTAATTTCAGGCTGTAGGGCAACAAAGGTGACAATTTTCTCTGAGACGGGGTGCAGACTTTAAAGGGGCACTATGTATATAACACCAACGGGTAACTGCCAAAATAAAGAGAACACCAACAGGAAGTGTCGTAATAGGGTGTTGGGCCACCACAAGCAACCTGTACAGCTTCAATGCGCCTTGGCATGGATTCTACAAGTGTCTGGAACTCTATTGAAGGGATGCTTCACCACAGGATGAAGGTGATCACTCAGAATGGCTTTGTACTTATTGGTGTTTACCTTGCCCTCTAAGGGGTTGAGGGACCCAAACCATGGCAGGAAAATGCAGCCCACACCACAACAGAGTCACCAAAACCCTTCACCGTGAGAAACAAGCACTCGGGCCTGTAGGTTTCTTTTGGCGTGTGCCACACACACACTCGTCCACTTATTTGAGAACAGGGTGAAGGATGACTCTTCTGACCATGTGAAATAGACGTACCTGTGTGCTACATCAAACTGGTTTTTAAAGACTCTAAAGCAAATCGAACAGAGAGCCACCCTAAGCATGTTTTTCCCTAATACTGCAGTCAGAAAGACAAGTCAGAGAAGAGCTGTGGTCAGGGGTGGGCAATGAGGGCCATAACTTCTGCACTTAATTATTTAATTAGCCCCAATCATTTACGTGATCTGACATTGTAGCTGCATTTCTTGAGTCCATGAATGACAGCTGAAGACTGTTCTCATATGAAACATGTTACTGTGGTCTAATCTACAAATGAACCAGCGTTGGTGTATACAACTAATTAGCTAATTGAGTCACAGGGGTAATTGGTAGAAGCAAAAACCTGCACGCACACACCGGCCCTCCAGGACCGAACTTGTCCACCCCTGGGTCAGGTGGAAAGGAGCCCTGTTTTAGTAAATGCGCTTGCACTGTACGACGCCCCGTCTCGAAACTGGAAACTCGAGAAATGAAAACCTCAGCTCCTCATCCATAATTCACCCTCCTCCCCCCCCACCACCACACCCTCTATCAAGCTCTCTATATATATTATGATTTGACGCTTGGGCCAATCGATGAAGACGAAGGAGCGTTGGAGAGCTGATGAAAATGAAAATGGAAACGGACACATGGATATCGGCGGGTGGTGCGAATCAACATGCAGGAGAGAGAGAGAGAGAGAGAGGGAGAGAGGGAGGGAAAGAGGGAGGGAGAGAGAGAGAGGGAGGGAAAGGCAGAGGGAGGGAGAGAGAGAGGGAGGGAAAGGCAGAGGGAGGGAGAGAGAGAGAGGAGGGAAAGGCAGAGGAGGGAGAGAGAGAGGGGGAAAAGGGAGGAGGGAGAGAGAGAGGAAGGGAAAGGGGGAGGGAGGGAAAGATAGAGAGAGGGAGGGATGGAAAGGAGGAGGGAGAGAGAGAGAGAGGGAGGGAAAGGGAGGGAGAGAGAGAGAGAGGGAGGGAAAGGGGGATGGAGGGATGGAGGGGGGAGAGGGATGGAGACAGCTGGAGCGAGGCTTGCGTGCACACCGTCGTGAGAACAGAAGCAGCGAGGGCAGTGGAGAGGGGAACAGCCCTCATTTCATCGCTGTCAGAATACGACACACAGACACACAGTAGCTCTGATCTGCAGGGGCCTCACTTAAATTATTCAGCCTGGGAATTGAACCACCAGCCAACGTCTGTCTTTAAATCGGACTTGACAAATAAATGATAACTTTTTCAGGTTCTTTCCCACACAAAACACGGTTTGGAAAGTCGCTGAACTCCCCGAACTTCCCATGATTGGGAAACGGAAAAAAATCAATTTTTTAGCCGTCTAGCAGAGCGACATTTTTAACGATCTGTTGAAAGGTGACAACGAGCATTTACATCACAGGCGTTTAGCGACGCTCTTATCCAGAGCAATTTACACTGTTTACATTTCTTTACACAAAACCCATTTATACAGACAGATATTAACTGAAGTACCTTTAGCTCAAGGGTACAACGCAGTGCCCCCACCTGGGAATCAGAGTGCAGTATAATGGTTGAGGAGCTGGGCTTGTAACTCAAAGGTTGCTGGTTCAATTCCCACGTGAGGGCACTGCTGTTGTACCCTTGAGCTAAAGGTACTTAAACTGAATTGCTTCAGTAAAATATCCAGCTGTATAAATGGATTGTATGTAAAGAAATGTAAAAACAAAGTCTCATCTGGATAAAGTGTCTGCTAAATGCCTAAAATGTAAAAATGTAAAAATGTAAAAATGTAAATGGAATCGAACTTGCAACCTCTGAGGTACAAGCCCAGTTCTGTTCTGCTGCACTCTGATTACAGCTGAGAGGGAGCCCACTGGATCTCCATGGAGGGAGGGAGGGAGGGAGGGGGAGGGAGGGAGGGAGGGAGGGAGGGAGGGAGGGAGGGAGGGAGGGAGGGAGGGAGGGAGGGAGGGAGGGAGGGAGGGGGGTGAATGTTGATGGTTTGTTGAATGATTATGTCTGTGACAAAACTGTCAAAACAAACAAAATCCTAATTTCCCTGTTAGTAATTCACACTGTACGGAGAATTAAAAGAACGCATGACTCTGCTCCTATGTTTTAAAGATAAATATAAAGTAAAAATAAAGTATAAATATGATGATGACGACGATGATGATCAGTGTTGATTAAATGTATGTGGTCTGTTGAAAGTTCAAATTTAACATGGCCCTTATTACGTTTGTACTGTCATTATGCCATGATGGGGCTGGATTCTGTCATCTGTGCTGTTCAGAGCCAACTATTTCAGTCATACCTCATTAGTTAGTTATTATATAGTTAGTATAAGATAATAGTTATACCTTAGTTAAAAGATTAACTACAAACTACAGGAAAACAAACTACAAAGTCTCCATTTCGGCAGGTGCGCTGATATTTTGTTCCGGCGTAGGACATGACGTACGGAATTGAATTATGCTGTTAATTAATCGTTGAAAATTTTGAGAAAAAGGAGCAGAGCGGTAGATTGTCAACGTTGTCAAATAAAAATCTCTCAGCTGTGTATAGACAAGTGCAGGACCAGGATAAATCAACACGACAGAACCTATTAAGCTCAGTTTTCTTTTTCTTCTCCCCCCGGGGAGGGAGGGCAAGAAAGAAAAGAAGGAGAGTGTGTGTGTGTGTGTCTGAAACAGAA
>JAINUG010001705.1:0-7500 GCA_029706075.1 Aldrovandia affinis | reverse complement strand
GCCACACAGAACCACACTCTACCTACTGAGACACACAGAACCACACTCTACCTACTGAGCCACACAGAACCACGCTCTACCTACTAAGCCACACAGAACCACGCTCTACCTACTGAGACACACAGAACCACACTCTACCTACTGAGACACACAGAACAACGCTCTACCTACTGAGACACACAGAACCACGTTCTACCTACTGAGACACACAGAACCACGCTCTACCTACTGAGACACAGAACCATGCTCTACCTACTGAGACACACAGAACCACGCTCTACCTACTGAGACACAGAACCATGCTCTACCTACTGAGACACACAGAACCACGCTCTACCTACTGAGACACACAGAGCCACGCTCTACCTACTGAGACACACAGAACCACACTCTACCTACTGAGCCACACAGAACCATGCTCTACCTACTGAGACACACAGAACCATGCTCTACCTACTGAGACACACAGAACCACACTCTACCTACTGAGACACACAGAACCACGCTCTACCTACTGAGCCACACAGAACCACACTCTACCTACTGAGCCACACAGAACCACACTCTACCTACTGAGCCACACAGAACCACGCTCTACCTACTGAGCCACACAGAACCACACTCTACCTACTGAGACACACAGAACCACGCTCTACCTACTGAGACACACAGAACCACGCTCTACCTACTGAGCCACACAGAACCACGCTCTACCTACTGAGCCACACAGAACCACACTCTACCTACTGAGACACACAGAACCACGCTCTACCTACTGAGACACACAGAACCCCTGTGTCTTGTTTTCTAGTCAGGCTAGCGAACATGGCCACAGTGATCATGTAGTCAGTGCATTCCTCACTGCGCCCCAAGCTCAAGATTCGGTTCGTTTAACTCAAACCACATTTACATTTGGGCATTGAGTCACCGTTAGGAATTTATGAATGTAATACGTTTTTTGTAACACAAACAGGGAAATGCAGTAACATTTCCATATGGGGAAATATGTTATTCTCTGACCTACGATTGGAGTGATATTTCTATTTTAAAAACCCCAATCATTTCATTCAATTCACTGCGAAACTGAGTTTTATTTGACATTGGGGGAAAGAATGAAATAGTATCAAGAGCACTCAGAACAGATTGTATTTAAACTGCAAACTCAGTTTTCGTCGGTGATTCAGGTCTCTTCACCGGCAATTGGCTGTCCGCCCCAGGGAGGGGGAGGGAAGTTGACAGGAGTGGCTCTGGCGTGCCGCAGTTACGGTCGACGGCTTGGTGAGTGCCGTCTCGAAAGGGATGATGCTTCGCCTTTGACACCGCCGGTCACAGGCCTTCGGCAGCGAACTCATAGTACGAGGGGGGGATTGACATGAAAATAGCGGGTGTAATTGGATACCAAATTGGAAGAAAAATGGGAGAAAAATCTGAAACGAAATTTCATTAAAATGACCTCAACATTTTTAGGCTCTCTCAAAACTTGTTCTGACTGCTGCCGGCTCAATATTAATATTGATAAGTGTGATTAATGCACGCTATTCAAGTTCAATACATTGTACCATAAAATGTTATGGATAATGTTAGTGAGGGAAATGGAAATGCAAAATTGATATTACAATGAACTTTTAAGCTTAACTTTCCTTCTGCATTAAAACTACACAGTTAGTACCTGCAATAAGCCCATGCTTCAACTGTCATGTGATACAATGAGGAACTAGGCATACACCTGTGACTCATCCATTCATTAGGCACGTGACTTCCCAGCATGCATAGGGGCATGTCCAAAATGTTGGGCAGGCCTGTTTGACTAATTATGGCTAGCATGTCTAGAAGACCTGAAGAATGTTCACATTGTTTACACACAGGTAGTGGGCAGAAAGGTGGACACACTTGGCTGGGTAAATGAGGAACACAAAGTGTACTGAAAGCAGGTGCTTCCACACAGGTGTGGTTCCTGAGTTAATTAACCAATTAACATCCCAGCATGCTTAGTGTCGTGTGCAAAAATGCTGGGCAGGCCTGGTTGTCTATAATTATGGGTATCGTGGCTAGAAGAAGAGATCTCAGTGACTCTGAAAGAGGGGTGATTGTTGGGGCACGTTTGGCAGAGCTTCAGTGATGAAGACTGCTCAACTTGCTGATGTTTCATGAGGAACAGTGGCTAAGGTGATGTTGGCATGGAACTCTGAGAGAAAGACATCATCAACTAGGGGCACCTGTGGTCAGAAACGCATACTCTCCTGTCCATGAATTCGTTTGAGGTGCGAGGCTAAAACAGGCACTCAACGACAGATCAGATGACCAAGACATTTGAACCAGTTTCATTACATTTTAAGCATTTAGCAGACGCTCTTATCCAGAGCGACTTCCAAGATGTGCATTAATACATGGTAGGAACAGTCATTGTTTACGCAAGAGATCAGTGCAGTAATACAGCGATAGATATCGTTGCTGGCAGCTGCATGCCATACCTGTAACACAGGTAAGGAAAAGGTTAGTAAAACATTATTATTATTCTTTTTAGAGGAAGTTTTGAACAAGTATACATATACAAAAAGCAGTAATAAACATGTAGGCAGTGGTGATGACAATAGGGTAGATTGAGAATTCAGTGGTAGTGGAGTCTGAAGAGGTCTGAGGTGTGGTGTGACTGTGTTTGACCCAGCAGTGTGGTGTGACTGTGTTTGACCCAGTGGTGTGGTGTGACTGTGTTTGACCTGACAGCACAGTCTAACTGAAATCATTTCCATCTCCTCAGCCCAAAGGCCCAGCTGATTGGCTAAACCATCCCTTGCTGCAAGTATAAGTGGCACAACACTGCAGAATGATTCACTCCTCCTCTACTTAAAGTGCATTCGGCATCATTAGCGGTTTCACCTCCACCAACACAAAATATAACATTCTGAGTTCATATCAAAGCAACTTGACATCCCCGTTGATATTTGTGAAGTAGTTATTTTTACTTCTTATCATTATTATTTCTAGTTGATGTCTATTTTGTCTAGTGCTGCCTTTTTGAGAAAAGATAAGCAATCCTACTCTTGCATTAAAGAAAGAGTTTAAGGGAGCCTCGGATAGCGTAGCGGTCTAACGCACTCGCATTGACCGGTGCTTTGCGAGTGTGAGCTGCCTATTACAGACGCGGTTCAAAACCAGACTATACCAGGCCGGCTGTGGCCGGGACCCCGATCGGGGCATTTGGTTGTCCGCCCCAGGGGAGGGGTGAGCCGACACAAGCTTGTCGATAAGCGCGAAAGGGTGTCTCCAGAAAGCAGGCTGAGTTTCAAAATTGGAGTAGGTGGATCATCGCCGGCCTCGGGAATTAGCTTGTCCCGGAGGACGGGTGGTCAGTTTGTGGGGGAGGACAAATCGAAGTAAATAGAGGGTGTAATTGGCCACTAAATTGGGAGTTTAAAAAAACAGGAATGGGAAGGAATGATGAAGTATCAGGCCCCAGGGTTCGTGGGGGTCCAGGGTCTGTGTGCACCCCAACAGGTTAACATTTTACACTTAGCAGACACTTAAGTCCAGACATGAGCTTCTGCTAAATTATCCAGAGCGACTCACACAGTTTACATTTCTAAACATGCAATCCATTTATACAGCTGGATATGTTACTGAAGCAATTCAGGTTAAGCGCCTTTAGCTCAAGGGTACAACGGCAGTGCCCCCACCTGGGAATCAAACCTGCAACCTCTGAGTTACAAGGCCAGTTCCCCTACCTGTTATACTACACTTCCACCCTGCCCTGCAGATCGATGTGACACATGACTCCTTAATTTTCTTTTGGGGGTTGAATGATCTATGAATGGCACCAGAGGAACCGCACCCAGCATGCCAAACAGAACACACCCCCATCAGTCACCCTCAAACTCCCAACGTTACATCCGTAAGAAAATGATGATCTATCTACGGAAATCTACATACCCCTTGACATCCTGAATAAACTCACACGATAATCTATTTACCCCTTGACACCCCAAATAAACTCACACAATAATCTATTTAACCCTCGACACTCCAAATAAACTCACACGATAATCTATTTACCCCTCGACACTCCAAATAAACTCACACGATAATCTATTTACCCCTCGACACTCCAAATAAACTCACACGATAATCTCTTTACCCTCGACACTCCAAATAAACTCACACACACAATGGGCCTCATTTATCAATAATTTTGTAAGTATGAATGTAAGTTTCCCCATAAAATTATACAAACTAACAACTGCCGCCGCATTTATCAAACATTCGGAGGCACTTAGTTTCAATCATCACTGAAGCTCCTGCCAAGAGTCAGACCGGTCCCTGAAAATGCGCTCTCACCGAAGCACTCTCGCCAATTCCTCTAATAGCGCAAGGCCCGCCTTTGCAAACTTGGACTTTACAGCATCTTGGCCCTTTAAGTAGTATTTCTCATCAATTACTTATTTATAAAACAAAACTGCAAATATGAAATCATAGTAACTCTTTGCAATGCTATTACTCATTTCAAACATTTATTTAATTAAAATAGTATTCGCAACAAATTTATGTTAGTTTCTTTATAATTTATTTTTCTTTTATGATATTTCAGTATTTCAGGATAAAATACGAGACAAAGAAGCCTATTTAAAGACCAATTTCATCAATAAAAGCGAAAGATTTGAGTTAAAAGACAGAGTTTACACTCCCGAAACGCCGCTAAATCCCAGTTTTCATGTGTAAATGTTGGTACGAAGGAATTACGATAAATGTTGTTCGTATGTTGCTTGATAATGAGGCCCAATGACTGTTGAGGATCTTTCTGCTCAGAGTGCGTAATCGGGAAGAGAGAAGGGAAGGAAGAGGAAGAGGGAAAAAGGGTTTGTCTGCGGTGTTGTAGGCCAGCGTGACGGCTCTTTTCTGGACCCTGTTTGGTGAGGGGGTGGCGGCACAGTGGTGCAGTGGATAGCACTGCCGCCTCACAGCAAGAAGGTCCCGGGTTTGAACCCCGGCCGGGGGCCTTTCTGTGTGGAGTTGCATGTTCTCCCGTGTCCCGCCGCGTGGGTTTCCTCCGGGTACTCCGGTTTCCTCCCACAGTCCAAAGACATGCACGTTAGGCTAATTGGAGAGTCTAAATTGCCCCGTAGGTATGAGTGTGTGAGGGAATGGTGTGTGTGTCCTGTGATGGATTGGCGACCTGTCCAGGGTGTATTCCTGCCTCTCGCCCCAATGCATGCTGGGATAGGCTCCAGCCCCCCCGCGACCCTGGGCAGGTATAAGCGGGTTCGATAATGAATGGATGGATGTTTCGGTGAGGAACTGTGGTGGAATGCTCTTTGTTATTGTGAGAGGTGACAGGAAGAACAGGCCGCCCTCTCCCGAGCGCTAGCTTGCCGTCTCTGGCAGTCTGTCACTGGAAAGTGTGTACGCTGCAAACGCTGTGACTCTGCGCTTCTCACTGTATTAATGATCTGCTTTATGATCAATAACAGGACAAAAACATAAAATGGCAAAGCGGCGCATTATGGTGAAGTCACCCGGGGTCCTGTGCTGAGTAATGCCAGTCTCTGCTCGGATTCATAAGTGCCCTGATGCGGAAAATACGAAGATGAAGTTTTCTCTTCTTTTTATTTTCTTTTTTGGCAGCTGAGTCACAAATGATGGGGACGCCGCCACACTCTTCTCCTCGTTGTTATTCTACTCTACTCTGAATCATCATCTTTAGTGGCTCCTCTTATCCGAAGAAACCCTCAAAATCTATGTGAGAATGTGCTCTGGGGGGGTGATGTGCTTCACCTGCCTCACCTGGTCCTGTGGGCTAAACACACACATCTCTAAAACACTGTTCAACCAACCCGAAGTTCACCCACGTCACCCCTCTACTCTCCTCTCTGCACTGGCTCCCCATCGCAGCACACATCAGATTCAAATCACTGGTGCTTGCTTATCAAGCGGCCAGAGGTACTGCTCCCCCTTACCCCCAGTCACTCATCACTCCCTACACCCCAGCCAGACCTCTCCGCTCAGCGTCCTCTGGCAAACTGACTGTCCTATCCCTCCGGGCGCCCGGCAGCCGCTCCTCGCGACTCGAGACACACACACACACACACACACACACACTCTCTCTCTCAAACATACACACACACACACACACACACACACACACACACACACACACACACACACACAGAGACACACATACACACACACACACACACACAGACACACACATACACACACTCACACTCTCTCTCTCAAGCATACACACACACACACACTCTCACACACACATACACAGAGACACACACACACACACTGCAATCCCTTTCGAATGTATTGGTTTCTGTTTTTATAGTGCTCTGATTCCTGAGTCACGATACGGACCGAACCGGAGCGAGGGAGAGAAAGGGGGAGAGAGAGAGAGAGAGAGAGAGAGAGAGAGAGAGAGGGAGAGAGAGAGAGGGAGAGAGGGAGAGACAGAGAGACAGAGACTGAGACACACAGAACCACGCTCTACCTACTGAGACACAGAACCATGCTCTACCTGAGAGAGAGAGAGAGAGAGAGAGAGAGAGAGAGAGAGAGAGAGAGAGGGTGAGAGGGTGAGAGGGAGAGACGGAGAAAGGGAGAGAAAGGAGAGAAGGTGAGAAAGGAGAGAGGCTGAGAAAGGAGAGAGAGAGAAAGAGAGAGAGAGAGAGAAAGAAGAGAGGGAGAGAAGGTGAGAAAGGAGACAGGGAGAGAAAGGAGAGAGCGAGAGAGGGTGAGAGGGAGAGAGGGAGATCAGGACAGAGTCTGGGTGCCATGTGGGTTGGGTGGGGGTCAGGTCATCGCAGTTCAAATACAATCGGCACCGAGCTGGGTCTCAGGGTGAGACAGCCCCCCCTCCCGCTCCGCTCTGACCTGCAGCCGTACACAGCTCTGCTCTCGGCCACGGACGCCCTCCAAGCCTTCGGACAGGAGAGCCGACTCCGTCTTCTGTGAGAGGAGTCTGGCATGGACCCACGGGGCTCGGCAGCCTCCCCTCGTGAAATATAAACATCCTGCAGGAGCTCTGGAGTGGTCACATGATGTCTCTTTTCATATTTCGAGCACATTTTACTCAATCGAGTGCACGGAATGCTATTTCTTACACACGAGATATAATTCTCCTTACCTCGTTTTGAGCATATTGTGCGCACTATTTAAATATTTTGTGCGTTCAAAATAATACTCTCGTTTTGATTGTATTATGTGCAGACAAAATATTATAATAAAAAATTATATGTATTGTGAGAGACAAAATATTTAAATCGTGTGCACAATATGCCCAAAATGAGGTTACGATTGCTTTTTGTGTGCAAGAAATAGCTTTTTGTGCGTTCGATTTAGTAAAGCGTGCTCTCGAAAATATATCATGTGACCATTCCAGGGCTGTGTACGAGAGGCCTGAAAACAGGGAAATTACATCTCCTGCTCGCTGAAATTACAGCTAAAATAATGTGGGCGCCGGCGTTAACCCTGCCTGGGGGCCAGCCAACCAACCAGGGCTGA
>JAINUG010001704.1:0-18294 GCA_029706075.1 Aldrovandia affinis | reverse complement strand
ATTTAAAAAATGTACTAAAAAAATGTGACTAAAAAAAAAATATATAAAATATATATATAAAGGAAAAATTAGACAAAAAAATAATATATATATATAAAGGAAATATATATATATATTTTACAAAAAAATACAAAAAGGAGCAAGTCGGAAACATGCTAACTGGCCATCCATTCAATTCAATGGCAGCGATAGCATAGCAATCTAGCGTGACATTTTGTAATGTAGCGGCGAATCTAGCGGTTTAGTCAGTGTAAAGCATCGCTTTAGGTATTGGCTTTGACACTCCCCTCATTAACCAGGCCGTTTTCCCGGTCCAAATCGGTCGGAAAAGTACTTTAAAACAAGTCGGAAACATGCTAACTGGCTATCCATTCAATTCAATGGCAGCGATAGCATCGGCGTGACATTTTGTAATGTAGCGGCGAATCTAGCGGTTTAGTCAGTGTAAAGCATCGCTAGGTATTGGCTTTGACACGCCCCCTCATTAACCAGGCCGTTTTCCGGTCCAAATCGGTCGGAAAAGTCGTTAAAAACAAGTCGGAAACATGCTAACTGGCTATCCATTCAATTCAATGGCAGCGATAGCAGCGGCGTGACATTTTCTAATGTAGCGGCGAATCTAGCGGTTTAGTCAGTGTAAAGCATCGCTAGGTATTGGCTTTGACATGCCCCCTCATTAAAATTTGACCCAAAAAAACATATAAAATATATATATAAAGGAAAAATAAAAATATATAAAAAAAAATACAAAAAATGTGACCAAAAAAAAAATATATAAAATATATATATAAAGGAAAAAAATATATATATATTTAAAAAAATGTACTAAAAAATGTGACCAAAAAAAAAATATATAAAAAATATATATATAAAGGAAAAATTTGACAAAAAAAAAATATATATATATATAGGAAATATATATATATATATTTTACAAAAAAATACAAAACAATTTGACCTAAAAATATATAAAATATATATATAAAGGAAAAAAATATATATATATAAAAAATTATTACAAAAAAATTACAAAAAAATTTGACCAAAAAAATATATATAAAAATATATATATAAAGGAAAAATTTGACAAAAAAATATATAATATATATATATAAAGGAAATATATATATATATATTTTTTTTAAATTACAAAAAAATTTGACCCAAAAAATATATAAAATATATATATAAAGGAAAAAAATATATATATAAAAAATTACAAAAAAAATTTGACCAAAAAATAATATATATAAAAAATATATATAAAGGAAAAATATATATATATATTTAAAAATGTACTAAAAAAATGTGACTAAAAAAATATAAATATATAAAATATATATATAAAGGAAAAATTAGACAAAAAAATAATATATATATATAAAGGAAATATATATATATATTTTACAAAAAATACAAAAAGGAGCAAGTCAGAAACATGCTAACTGGCAATCCATTCAATTCAATAGCAGCGATAGCAGCTGCGTGACATTTTCTAATGTAGCGGCGAATCTAGCGGTTTAGTCAGTGTAAAGCATCGCTAGGTATTGGCTTTGACACGCCCCTCATTAACCAGGCCGTTTTCCGGTCCAAATCGGTCGGAAAAGTCGTTTAAAACAAGTCGGAAACATGCTAACTGGCTATCCATTCAATTCAATGGCAGCGATAGCAGCGACGTGACATTTTCTAATGTAGCGGCGAATCTAGCGGTTTAGTCAGTGTAAAGCATCGCTAGGTATTGGCTTTGACATGCCCCCTCATTAAAATTTGACCAAAAAAAAAAATATATAAAATATATATATAAAGGAAAAAAAATATATATAAAAAAATTTACAAAAAAAGTGACCAAAAAAAAATATATATATATAAAGGAAAAAATATATATATAAAAAAAAAACCAAAAAATTTGACCAAGAAAAAAAATATATATATATAAAATATATATATAAAGGAAAAATATATATATTAAAAAATTACAAAAAAATTTTTGACCAAAAAAATAATATATAAAAAATATATATAAAGGAAAAATATATATATATATAAAAAAATTACTTAAAAATTGACAAAAAAATATATAAAATATATATATAAAGGAAAAATATATATATATATTTAAAAAATGTACTAAAAAATGTGACCAAAAAAAAAATATATAAAATATATAAAAAGGAAAAAATTTGATATATATAAAAGGAAAAATTTGATTTTTAAAAAAAAAAACATATAAAAAAATATAAAAATATATATATAAAGGAAAAATATTATACAAAAAAAAATACAAAAAATTTGACCCAAAAAAAAAATATATAAAATATATATATAAAAAATTTGAAAAAAAAAATATATATATATAAAAAAAATTACTAAAAAAAAAAAATTGACAAAAAAAATATATAAAATATATATATAAATAAAAAATATATATATATATTTAAAAAAAATGTACAAAAAAAAAATGTGACCAAAAAAAAAATATATAAAAAATATATATATAAAGGAAAAATTTGACAAAAAAAAAAAATATATATATATATAAAGGAAATATATATATATATTTTACAAAAATACAAAACAATTTGACCTAAAAAAATATAAAATATATATATAAAAAGGAAAAATATATATATATATAAAAATTACAAAAATTTGACTAAAAAATATATATATAAATATATATATAAAGGAAAAATTTGACAAAAAAATATATATATAATATATATATATAAAGGAAATATATATATATATTTTTTTTAAATTACAAAAAATTTGACCTAAAAAAACATATAAAATATATATATAAAGGAAAAATATATATATATAAAAAAATTACAAAAAAATTTGACCAAAAAAATAATATAGATAAAATATATATATAAAGGAAAAATATATATAAAAAAATTAAAAAATTTGACAAAAATATATATAAAATATATATATAAAAAAAAAAATATATATATAAAAAAATGTACTAAAAAAATGTGACCAAAAATAAATAAATATATAAAATATATATATAAAGGAAAAATTTGACAAAAAAAAAATATATATATAAAAGAAATATATATACATATTTGAAAAAATACAAAAAGGAGCAAGTCGGAAACATGCTAACTGGCCATCCATTCAATTCAATGGCAGCGATAGCATCGGCGTGACATTTTGTAATGTAGCGGCGAATCTAGCGGTTTAATCAGTGTAAAGCATCGCTAGGTATTGGCTTTGACACCCCCTCATTAACCAGGCCGTTTTCCCGGTCCAAATCGGTCGGAAAAGTTGTTTAAAACAAGTCGGAAACATGCTAACTGGCTATCCATTCAATTCAATGGCAGCGATAGCAGCGGCGTGACATTTTCTAATGTAGCGGCGAATCTAGCGGTTTAGTCAGTGTAAAGCATCGCTAGGTATTGGCTTTGACATGCCCCCTCATTAAAATTTGACCAAAAAAATATATAAAAAATATATATATAAAGGAAAAAATATATATATAAAAAAATTACAAAAAAGTGACCAAAAAAATATATATATATATAAAGGAAAAAAATATATATAAAAAATTACCAAAAATTTGACCAAGAAAAAAAAATATATATATAAAATATATATATAAAGGAAAAATATATATATATAAAAAAATTACCAAAAAATTTGACCAAAAAATAATATATATAAAATATATATATAAAGGAAAAATATATATATATATAAAAATAACTAAAAATGTGACAAAAAAAAAAATATAAAAATATATATATAAAGGAAAATATATATATATATTTAAAAAAATGTACTAAAAAAAAAAATGACCAAAAAATTAATATATAAAATATATATATAAAGGAAAATTTGACAAAAAAATATATATATATAAAAGGAAATATATATATATATTTTACAAAAATACAAAACAATTTGACCTAAAAAATATATAAAATATATATATAAAGGAAAAAAAATATATATATATAAAAATTACAAAAAAATTGACAAAAAAAAATATATAAAAAAAATATATAAAGGAAAAATTTGACAAAAAAAAAATATATATATATATATATAAAGGAAATATATATATATATATTTTTTTAAATTACAAAAAATTTGACCCAAAAAACATATAAAAATATATATATAAAGGAAAAAAAATATATATAAAAAAACAAAAAATTTGACCAAAAAAAAAATATATATAAAATATATATATAAAGGAAAAATATATATATATATTTAAAAAAAAATGTGACCAAAACTAAAAAAATGTGAACAAAAAAAATAAATAAAATATATATATAAAGGAAAAATTTGACAAAAAAATATATATATATATAAAGGAAATATATATATATATTTTACAAAAAATACAAAACAATTTGACCATCCAAAAAATATATAAAATATATATATAAATGAAAAAATATATATAAAAAAAAATTACAAAAAAATTTGACTTGAAAAAAAAATATATAAAAATATATATATAAAGGAAAAATTTGACAAAAAAAAAAAATATATAATAATATATATATAAATTTTCTAATGTAAAATATATATATATATTTTTTTAAATTACAAAAAATTTGACCCAAAAAACATATAAAATATATATATAAAGGAAAAATAAAAATATATAAAAAATTACAAAAAATGTGACCAAAAAAATATATATAAAAAATATATATATAAAGGAAAAATATATATATATATTTAAAAAAATGTACTAAAAAAAAAAATGTGACCAAAAAAAAAATATATAAAATATATATATAAAGGAAAAATTTGACAAAAAAAAATATATATATAAAGGAAATATATATATATATTTTACAAAAAAATACAAAACAATTTGACCCAAAAAATATATAAAATATATATATAAAGGAAAAAAATATATATATAAAAAAATTACAAAAAAATTTGACTAAAAAAATTAAAAAAAATATATATATAAAAGGAAAAATTTGACAAAAAAATATATATATATATATATATAAAGGAAATATATATATATATTTTTTTTAAATTACAAAAAAATTTGACCCAAAAAAATATATAAAATATATATATAAAAGAAAAAATAAAAATATATAAAAAAAATTACAAAAAAATTTGACCAAAAAATAAATATATAAAATATATATATAAAGGAAAAATATATATATATATTTTAAAAAAAATAACTAAAAAAATGTGACCAAAAAAAAAAAAAAAATATATAAAATATATATATAAAGGAAAAATTTGACAAAAAAAAAATATATATATATATAAATAAAAGGAAATATATATATATATTTTACAAAAAATACAAAACAATTTGACCTAAAAATATATAAAAATATATATATAAAGGAAAAAAATATATATATAAAAAAATTACAAAAAAATTGACCAAAAAAAAAATATATATAAAATATATATATAAAGGAAAAATTTGACAAAAAAAATATATAATATATATATATAAAGGAAATATATATATATATATTTTTTTAATTACAAAAAAATTTGACCCAAAAAAACATATAAAATATATATATAAAGGAAAAAATATATATATAAAAAAATTACAAAAAATTTGACCAAAAAAAAATAATATATATAAAATATATATATAAAGGAAAAATATATATATATTTTTAAAAAAATACTAAAAAAATGTGACTAAAAAAATAAATATATAAAATATATATATAAAGGAAAAATTAGACAAAAAAATATATATATATATAAAGGAAATATATATATATATTTTACAAAAAAATACAAAAAGGAGCAAGTCGGAAACATGCTAACTGGCCATCCATTCAATTCAATGGCAGCGATAGCATCGCGTGACATTTTGTAATGTAGCGGCGAATCTAGAGGTTTAGTCAGTGTAAAGCATCGCTAGGTATTGGCTTTGACACGCCCCCTCATTAACCAGGCCGTTTTCCCGGTCCAAATCGGTCGGAAAAGTCGTTTAAAACAAGTCGGAAACATGCTAACTGGCTATCCATTCAATTCAATGGCAGCGATAGCATAGGCGTGACATTTTCTAATGTAGCGCAAATCTAGCGGTTTAGTCAGTGTAAAGCATCGCTAGGTATTGGCTTTGATACTCCCCCATTAACCAGGCCGTTTTCCCGTCCAAATCGGTCGAAAAAGTACTTTAAAACAAGTCGGAAACATGCTAACTGGCTATCCATTCAATTCAATGGCAGCGATAGCATCGGCGTGACATTTTGTAATGTAGCACTAGCGGTTTAGTCAGTGTAAAGCATCGCTAGGTATTGGCTTTGACACGCCCCTCATTAACCAGGCCGTTTTCCCAAAATCGGTCGGAAAAGTCGCTTAAAACAAGTCGGAAACATGCTAACTGGCTATCCATTCAATTCAATGGCAGCGATAGCAGCAGCGGCGTGACATTTTCTAATGTAGCGGCGAATCTAGCGGTTTAGTCAGTGTAAAGCATCGCTAGGTATTGGCTTTGACATGCCCCTCATTAAAATTTGACCAAAAAAAAAAAAAAATATATATAAAATATATATAAAAAAAATTAAAAAAAGGAAAAAAAAAAATATATATATAAAAAAAAAAAAATACAAAAAAAAATGTGACCAAAAAAAAAATATATATAAAATATATATATAAAGGAAAAATATATATATATATAAAAAAAATTGAAAAAAATGTACTAAAAAAAAAAAAAAAAAAAAAATATATAAAATATATATAAAGGAAAAATATATATATATATTTAAAAAATGTACTAAAAAATTTGACAAAAAAAAATATATAAAATATATATATAAAGGAAAAATTTGAAAATATATATATATTATATATATAAAAAAAAAATACAAAACAATTTGACCTAAAAAAAAATATATAAAATATATATATAAAGGAAAAAATATATATAAAAAAATTACAAAAAATTTGACTAAAAAAATATAAAATATATATAAAATATATATAAAAGGAAAAATTTGACAAAAAAAAAAAAAAATATATATATATATATATATAAAAAGAAATATATATATATATATTTTTTTAAATTACAAAAAATTTGACCCAAAAAAAAATATAAATATAAAATATATATATAAAGGAAAAAATATATATAAAAAAATTACAAAAAATTTGACCAAAAAAAAATATATATAAAATATATATATAAAGGAAAAATATATATATATATTTAAAAAAAATGTACTAAAAAAATGTGACTAAAAAAATAAATATATAAAATATATATATAAAGGAAAAATTAGACAAAAAAAATATATATATATAAAGGAAATATATATATATATTTTACAAAAAAATACAAAAAGGAGCAAGTCGGAAACATGCTAACTGGCCATCCATTCAATTCAATGGCAGCGATAGCATCGGCGTGACATTTTGTAATGTAGCGGCGAATCTAGCGGTTTAGTCAGTGTAAAGCATCGCTAGGTATTGGCTTTGACACGCCCCCATTAACCAGGCCGTTTTCCCGGTCCAAATCGGTCGGAAAAGTCGTTTAAAACAAGTCGGAAACATGCTAACTGGCTATCCATTCAATTCAATGGCAGCGATAGCAGCGGCGTGACATTTTCTAATGTAGCGGCAAATCTAGCGGTTTAGTCAGTGTAAAGCATCGCTAGGTATTGGCTTTGACACTCCCCCATTAACCAGGCCGTTTTCCCGGTCCAAATCGGTCGGAAAAGTACTTTAAAACAAGTCGGAAACATGCTAACTGGCTATCCATTCAATTCAATGGCAGCGATAGCATCGGCGTGACATTTTGTAATGTAGCGGCGAATCTAGCGGTTTAGTCAGTGTAAAGCATCGCTAGGTATTGGCTTTGACACGCCCCCTCATTAACCAGGCCGTTTTCCCGGTCCAAATCGGTCGGAAAAGTCGTTTAAAACAAGTCGGAAACATGCTAACTGGCTATCCATTCAATTCAATGGCAGCGATTTTCTAATGTAGCAATCTAGCGTGACATTTTGTAATGTAGGTATTGGCTTTGAATCTAGACGGTTTAGTCAAAGGTAAAGCATCGCTAAAAAAATTGGCTTATGACATATATATATCATTAAACTAAAAAATTTGACCAAAAAAATATATAAAAATATATATATAAAGGAAAAAAAAAAAAAAATATATAAAAAAATTATAAAAAAAAAAATACAAAACAAAAAAAAACTATATAAATTATATATATAAAAAAAATTTGGAAAAAAATATATAAATATATATTTAAAAAAAAAAAAATACTAAAAAAAAAGGTGATATAAAAAAAATTAAAAAAATTTGACCAAAAAAAAAATATATATATAAAGGAAAAATTAGATATAAAAAATTACAAAAATTTGACTAAAAAAAAATATATATATATAAAGGAAATATATATATAAAGGAAAATTTTGTACAAAAAAATGTGACAAAAAAATAAATATATAAAATATATATATAAAGGAAAATTAGACAAAAAATAATATATATATATAAAGGAAACAAAAAATACAAAAAGGCTATGCTAACTGGCAATCCATTCAATTCAATGGCAGCGATAGCAGCTGCGTGACATTTTCTAATGTAGCGGCGAATCTAGCGGTTTAGTCAGTGTAAAGCATCGCTAGGTATTGGCTTTGACACGCCCCCTCATTAACCAGGCCGTTTTCCCGTCCAAATCGGTCGGAAAAGTCGTTTAAAACAAGTCGGAAACATGCTAACTGGCTATCCATTCAATTCAATGGCAGCGATAGCAGCAGGCGTGACATTTTCTAATGTAGCGCGAATCTAGCGGTTTAGTCAGTGTAAAGCATCGCTAGGTATTGGCTTTGACATGCCCCCAGGCATTAAAATTTGACCAAAAAATATATATAAAAATATATATAAAAGGAAAAAATATATATAAAAAATTTACAAAAAAGTGACCAAAAAAATATATATATATAAAAGGAAAAATATATATATAAAAAAAATTACCAAAAATTTGACCAAGAAAAAAAAATATATATAAAATATATATATAAAAGGAAAAATATATATATTAAAAAATTACAAAAAATTTGACCAAAAAAAATAATATATATAAAATATATATATAAAGGAAAAATATATATATATATAAAAAATTACTTAAAATTTGACAAAAAATATATAAAAATATATATATAAAGGAAAATATATATATATTTTAAAAAAATGTACTAAAAAATGTGACTAAAAAAATAAATATATAAAATATATATATAAAGGAAAAATTTGATAAAAAAAAAAAAATATATATATAAGGAAATATATATATATATTTTACAAAAAAATACAAAACAATTTGACCTAAAAAAATAAAAATATATATAAAATATATATATAAAGGAAAATATATATATATAAAAAAAAAATTACAAAAAATTTGACCAAAAAAAATATATAAAATATATATATAAAGGAAAAAAAAATATATATAAAAAAAAAATTTACTAAAAAATTTGACAAAGAAAATATATAAAATATATATATAAAGGAAAAAATATATATATATTTAAAAATGTACAAAAAAATGTGACTAAAAAAATAAATATATAAAATATATATATAAAGGAAAAATTTGACAAAAAAAATATATATATATATAAAAGGAAATATATATATATATTTTACAAAAATACAAAACAATTTGACCTAAAAATATATAAAAAATATATATAAAAGGAAAAAATATATATATATATAAAAAAAATTACAAAAAAATTTGACCAAAAAAAAAATATATAAAATATATATATAAAGGAAAAATTTGACAAAAAAATATATATAATATATATATATAAAGGAAATATATATATATATTTTTTTTTAAATTACAAAAAAATTTGACCCAAAAGAAACATATAAAATATATATATAAAGGAAAAATATATATATATAAAAAAATTACAAAAAATTTGACCAAAAAAATAATATAGATAAAATATATATATAAAGGAAAAATATATATATAAAAAAATTACTAAAAATTTGACAAAAATATATATAAAATATATATATAAAGGAAAAAAATATATATATTTAAAAAAATGTACTAAAAAAATGTGACTAAAAATAAATAAATATATAAAATATATATATAAAGGAAAAATTTGACAAAAAAATATATATATATATATAAAGGAAATATATATACATATTTGACAAAAAAATACAAAAAGGAGCAAGTCGGAAACATGCTAACTGGCCATCCATTCAATTCAATGGCAGCGATAGCATCGGCGTGACATTTTGTAATGTAGCGGCGAATCTAGCGGTTTAATCAGTGTAAAGCATCGCTAGGTATTGGCTTTGACACGCCCCCTCATTAACCAGGCCGTTTTCCCGGTCCAAATCGGTCGGAAAAGTAGTTTAAAACAAGTCGGAAACATGCTAACTGGCTATCCATTCAATTCAATAGCAGCGATAGCAGCTGCGTGACATTTTCTAATGTAGCGGCGAATCTAGCGGTTTAGTCAGTGTAAAGCATCGCTAGGTATTGGCTTTGACACGCCCCCTCATTAACCAGGCCGTTTTCCCGTCCAAATCGGTCGGAAAAGTCGTTTAAAACAAGTCGGAAACATGCTAACTGGCTATCCATTCAATTCAATGGCAGCGATAGCAGCGGCGTGACATTTTCTAATGTAGCGGCGAATCTAGCGGTTTAGTCAGTGTAAAGCATCGCTAGGTATTGGCTTTGACATGCCCCCTCATTAAAATTTGACCAAAAAAAAAAAATATATAAAATATATATATAAAGGAAAAAATATATATATAAAAAATTACCAAAAAAAGTGACCAAAAAAAAAATATATATATATATAAAGGAAAAAAATATATATATAAAAAAATTACCAAAAATTTGACCAAGAAAAAAATAATATATATATCAAATATATATATAAAGGAAATATATATATAAAAAAAAATTACAAAAAAATTTGACCAAAAAATAATATATCTAAAATATATATATAAAGGAAAAATATATATATATAAAAAAATTACACAAAAATTTGACAAAAATATATATAAAATATATCCATCCATCCATCCATCGTCTACCGCTTGTCCTGTTCGGGTCGCGGGGCAGCGTCCTAAGCAGGGAGACCCAGACTTCCCTCCCCGGCCACTTCGTCCAGCTCTTCCGGGGAATCCCGAGGCGTTCCCAGGCCAGCCGAGAGACATAGTCTCTCCAGCGTGTCCTGGGTCTTCCCCCCGGCCTCCTCCCGGTGGGACGTGCCCGAACACCTCACCCGGGAGGCGTCCAGGAGGCATCCTAACCAGATGCCCCAGCCACCTCATCTGGCTCCTCTCGACGCGGAGGAGCAGCAGTTCTACTCTGAGCCCCTCTCGGATGACCGAGCTCCTCACCCTATCTCTAAGGGAGAGCCCAGACACCCTGCGGAGGAAACTCATTTCAGCCGCTTGTATTCGCGATCTCGTTCTTTCGGTCACTACCCACAACTCGTGACCATAGGTGAGGGTAGGAACATAGATCGACCGGTAAATCGAGAGCTTTGCCTTTAGGCTCAGCTCCCTCTTTACCACAACAGACCGATGCAGCGTCTGCATCACTGCCGACGCCGCACCAATCCGCCTGTCGATCTCCCGCTCCATCCTTCCATCACTCGTGAACAAGACCCCGAGGTATTTAAACTCCTCCACTTGGGGCAGGATCTCCTCCCGACCTGGAGAGTGCACTCCACCCTTCCGGCTGAGAACCATGGTCTCGGATTTGGAGGTGCTGATTCTCATACCAGCCGCTTCACACTCGGCTGCGAACCGCTCCAGCGAGAGCTGGAGGTCACGGCCCGATGAAGCCAACAGGACCACATCATCTGCAAAGACCAGTGACCCGATCCTCAGGCCACCGAACCGGACCCCCTCAACGCCCGGCTGCGCCTAGATATTCTGTCCATAAAGGTTATGAACAGAACCGGTGACAAAGGGCAGCCCTGGCGGAGTCCAACCCTCACCGGGAACAAGTCCGACTTACTGCCAGCAATGCGGACCAAGCTCTGGCACCGGGTCGTACAGGGACCGAATGGCCCGTATCAAGGGGTCCGGTACCCCGTACTCCCGGAGCACCCCCACAAGACTCCCGAGGGACACGGTCGAAAGCCTTCTCCAAGTCCACAAAACATGTGTAGACTGGTTGGGCAAACTCCCATGCACCCTCCAGGACCCCACGGAGGGTGTAGAGCTGGTCCACAGTTCCGCGACCAGGACGAAAACCACATTGCTCCTCTTGAATCCGAGGTTCAACCATCCGACGGACCCTCCTCTCCAGAACCCCTGAATAGACCTTACCAGGAGGCTGAGGAGTGTGATCCCCTGTAGTTGGAACACACCCTCCGGTCCCCTTTCTGAAGAGGGGGACCACCACCCCGGTCTGCCAGTCCAGAGGCACTGCCCCCGATGTCCACGCGATGCTGCAGAGTCGTGTCAACCAAGACAGCCCCACAACATCCAGAGCCTTGAGGGACTCCGGGCGGATCTCATCCACCCCCCCGGCCCTGCCACCACGGAGCTTTTTAACCACCGTGGCGACCTCAGCCCCAGAGATAGGAGAGCCCACCCCGAGTCCCCAGACTCTGCTTCCTCGCTGGAAGGCGTGTCGGTGGGATTGAGGAGGTCTTCGAAGTATTCCTCCACCGACCCACGACGTCCCCGAGTCGAGGTCAGCAGCGCCCCATCCCCACTGTACAGAGTGTTGACAGTGCACTGCTTCCCCTCCTGAGACGCCGGATGGTGGTCCAGAACCTCCTCGGCCGCTCGGAAGTCGCTCTCCATGGCCTCACCGAGCTCCTCCCATGCCCGAGTTTTTGCCTCAGCGACCGCCGGCCGCCGCGCTCCGCTTGGCTCGCCGATACCCATCTGCTGCCTCCGGAGTCCCACAGGCCAAAAAGGTCTGATAGGACTCTTCTTCAGCCTGACGGCATCCTTCACTGCCGGTGTCCACCAGCGGGTTCGGGATTACCGCCGCGACAGGCACCGACGACCTTGCGGCCACAGCTCCGGTCAGCCGCCTCGACAATAGAGGCACGGAACATGGCCCATTCGGACTCAATGTCCCCCGCCTCCCGGGGACATGGTTGAAGCTCTCCCGGAGGTGGGAGTTGAAGCTCCTTCTGACAGGAGACTCTGCCAGACGTTCCCAGCAGACCCTCACAATACGCTTGGGCCTGCCAGGCCTGACCGGCATCCTCCCCACCATCGGAGCCAACTCACCACCAGGTGGTGATCAGTTGACAGCTCCGCCCCTCTCTTCACCCGAGTGTCCAAGACATGCGCGCCGCAAGTCCGACGACACGACCACAAAGTCGATCATTGAACTGCGGCCCAGGGTGTCCTGGTGCCAGGTGCATATATGGACACGCTTGTGCTTGAACATGGTGTTCGTTATGGACAATCTGTGACAAGCACAGAAGTCCAACAACAAAGCACCATTCTGGTTCAGATCGGGGGCCGTTCCTCCCAATCACGCCTCCAGGTCTCACTATCGTTGCCCACGTGAGCATTGAAGTCTCCCAGCAAAACGAGGGAGTCCCCGGAAGGAGTGTTCTCCAACACCCTCCAAGGACTCCAAAAAGGGTGGGTATTCTGAGCTGCTGTTTGGAGCATAGGCACAAACAACAGTCAGACCCGTCCCCCACCCGAAGGCGGAGGGAGGCTACCCTCTCGTCTACCGGGGTGAACCCCAACGTACAGGCACCGAGCCGGGGGGGCAATAAGTATTCCCACCCCTGCTCGGCGCCTCCCACCAGGGGCAACTCCAGAGTGGAAGAGAGTCCAACCCCTCTCAAGGAGACTGGTTCCGGAGCCCATGCCGTGCGTCGAGGCGAGGCCGACTATATCTAGCCGGAACCTCTCGACCTCCCGCACCAGCTCAGGCTCCTTCCCCGCCAGAGAGGTGACATTCCACGTCCCTAGAGCTAGCTTCTGCAGCCGAGGATCGGACCGCCAAGGCCCCTGCCTTCGGCCGCCGCCCATCTCACACTGCACCCGACCCTTTGGCCCCTCCCATGGGTGGTGAGCCCATGGGAAGGGGGTCCTACGTTGCCTCTTCGGGCTGTGCCCGGCCGAGCCCCATAGGTGTAGGCTCGGCCACCAGGCGCCGCCTCGAGCCCTACCCCCGGGCCTGGCTCCAGGGGGGCCCCGTGACTATAAAATATATATATATATATATTTATATATAAAGGAAAATATATATATATATTTAAAAACATGTACTAAAAAAATGTGACTAAAAAAAAATATATAAATATATATATAAAGGAAAAATTTGACAAAAAAAAATATATATATATATAAATAAAGGAAAATATATATATATATTTTACAAAAATACAAAACAATTTGACCTAAAAGAATATATAAAATATATATATAAAGGAAAAATATATATATATAAAAAAATTACAAAAAAATTTGACTAAAAAAAATATATATAAAATATATATATAAAGGAAAAATTTGACAAAAAATATATATATAATATATATATATAAAGGAAATATATATATATATAAAAAAATTACAAAAAATTTGACCAAAAAAATATATAAAAATATATATATAAAGGAAAAAATATATATATATTTAAAAAAATGTACTAAAAAAATGTGACTAAAAAAAAAAATATATAAAATATATATATAAAGGAAAAATTTGACAAAAAATAATATATATATATAAAGGAAATATATATATATATTTTACAAAAAATACAAAAAGGAGCAAGTCGGAAACATGCTAAATGGCCATCCATTCAATTCAAAGGCAGCGATAGCATCGGCGTGACATTTTGTAATGTAGCGGCGAATCTAGCGGTTTAGTCAGTGTAAAGCATCGCTAGGTATTGGCTTTGACACGCCCCCTCATTAACCAGGCCGTTTTCCCGTCAAAATCGGTCGGAAAAGTAGTTTAAAACAAGTCGAAACATGCTAACTGGCTATCCATTCAATTCAATAGCAGCGATAGCAGCTGCGTGACATTTTCTAATGTAGCGGCGAATCTAGCGGTTTAGTCAGTGTAAAGCATCGCTAGGTATTGGCTTTGACACTCCCCTCATTAACCAGGCCATTTTCCCGGTCCAAATTGGTCGGAAAAGTCGCTTTTGGCTTTGAAAACAAGTCGGAAACATGCTAACTGGCTATCCATTCAATTCAATGGCAGCGATAGCATCGGCGTGACATTTTGTAATGTAGCGGCGAATCTAGCGGTTTAGTCAGTGTAAAACATCGCTAGGTATTGGCTTTGACACTCCCCTCATTAACCAGGCCGCTTTTTCCGGTCCAAATCGGTCGGAAAAGTAATTTAAAACAAGTCGGAAACATGCTAACTGGCTATCCATTCAATTCAATGGCAGCGATAGCATAGGCGTGACATTTTCTAATGTAGCGGCAAATCTAGCGGTTTAGTCAATGTAAAGCATCGCTAGGTATTGGCTTTGACACTCCCCTCATTAACCAGGCCGTTTTCCGGTTTAAATCGGTCAGAAAAGTCGTTTAAAACAAGTCGGAAACATGCTAACTGGCCATCCATTCAATTCAATGGCAGCGATAGCATCGGCGTGACATTTTGTAATGTAGCGGCGAATCTAGCGGTTTAGTCAGTGTAAAGCTTCACTAGGTATTGGCTTTGACACGCCCCCTCATTAACCAGGCCGTTTTCCCAAAACAAATCGGTCGGAAAAGTAGTTTAAAACAAGTCGGAAACATGCTAACTGGCTATCCATTCAATTCAATGGCAGCGATAGCAGCGACGTGACATTTTCTAATGTAGCGGCGAATCTAGCGGTTTAGTCAGTGTAAAGCATCAGTAGGTATTGGCTTTGACACGCCCCCTCATTAACCAGGCCGTTTTCCCGTCCAAATCGGTCGGAAAAGTCGTTTAAAACAAGTCGGAAACATGCTAACTGGCTATCCATTCAATTCAATGGCAGCGATAGCAGCGGCGTGACATTTTCTAATGTAGCGGCGAATCTAGCGGTTTAGTCAATGTAAAGCATCGCTAGGTATTGGCTTTGACACTTCCCCTCATTAACCAGGCCGCTTTTCCCGGTCCAAATCGGTCGGAAAAGTAGTTTAAAACAAGTCGGAAACATGCTAACTGGCTATCCATTCAATTCAATGGCAGCGATAGCATAGGCGTGACATTTTCTAATGTAGCGGCAAATCTAGCGGTTTAGTCAGTGTAAAGCATCGCTAGGTATTGGCTTTGACACTCCCCTCATTAACCAGGCCGTTTTCCCGGTTTAAATCGGTCAGAAAAGTCGCTTAAAACAAGTCGGAAACATGCTAACTGGCTATCCATTCAATTCAATGGCAGCGATAGCATCGGCGTGACATTTTGTAATGTAGCGGCGAATCTAGCGGTTTAGTCAGTGTAAAGCTTCACTAGGTATTGGCTTTGACACGCCCCTCATTAACCAGGCCGTTTTCCCGGTCCAAATCGGTCGGAAAAGTCGTTTAAAACAAGTCGGAAACATGCTAACTGGCTATCCATTCAATTCAATGGCAGCGATAGCAGCGGCGTGACATTTTCTAATGTAGCGGCGAATCTAGCGGTTTAGTCAGTGTAAAGCATCGCTAGGTATTGGCTTTGACATGCCCCCTCATTAAAATTTGACCAAAAAAAAAAATATATAAAAAATATATATATAAAGGAAAAAATATATATATAAAAAAATTACCAAAAAAGTGACCAAAAAAAAATATATATATATATATATAAAGGAAAAATATATATAAAAAAAATTACCAAAAATTTGACCAAGAAAAAAAATATATATAATATATATATAAAGGAAATATATATATAAAAAAATTACAAAAAATTTGACCAAAAATAATATATCTAAAATATATATATAAAGGAAAATATATATATATAAAAAAAATTACAAAAATTTGACAAAAATATATATAAAATATATCCATCCATCCATCCATCGTCTACCGCTTGTCCTGTTCGGGTCGCGGGGCAGCGTCCTAAGCAGGGAGACCCAGACTTCCCTCTCCCGGCCACTTCGTCCAGCTCTTCCGGGGAATCCCGAGGCGTTCCCAGGCCAGCCGAGAGACATAGTCTCTCCAGCGTGTCCTGGGTCTTCCCGGGCCTCCTCCCGGTGGGACGTGCCCGAACACCTCACCCGGGAGGCGTCCAGGAGGCATCCTAACCAGATGCCCCAGCCACCTCATCTGGCTCCTCTCGACGCGGAGGAGCAGCAGTTCTACTCTGAGCCCCTCTCGGATGACCGAGCTCCTCACCCTATCTCTAAGGGAGAGCCCAGACACCCTGCGGAGGAAACTCATTTCAGCCGCTTGTATTCGCGATCTCGTTCTTTCGGTCACTACCCACAACTCGTGACCATAGGTGAGGGTAGGAACATAGATCGACCGGTAAATCGAGAGCTTTGCCTTTAGGCTCAGCTCCCTCTTTACCACAACAGACCGATGCAGCGTCTGCATCACTGCCGACGCCGCACCAATCCGCCTGTCGATCTCCCGCTCCATCCTTCCATCACTCGTGAACAAGACCCCGAGGTATTTAAACTCCTCCACTTGGGGCAGGATCTCCTCCCCGACCTGGAGAGTGCACTCCACCCTTTTCCGGCTGAGAACCATGGTCTCGGATTTGGAGGTGCTGATTCTCATACCAGCCGCTTCACACTCGGCTGCGAACCGCTCCAGCGAGCTGGAGGTCACGGCCCGATGAAGCCAACAGGACCACATCATCTGCAAAGACCAGTGACCCGATCCTCAGGCCACCGAACCGACCCTCAACGCCCGGCTGCGCCTAGATATTCTGTCCATAAAGGTTATGAACAGAACCGGTGACAAAGGGCAGCCCTGGCGGAGTCCAACCCTCACCGGGAACAAGTCCGACTTACTGCCAGCAATGCGGACCAAGCTCTGGCACCGGTCGTACAGGGACCGAATGGCCCGTATCAAGGGGTCCGGTACCCCGTACTCCCGGAGCACCCCCCACAAGACTCCCCGAGGGACACGGTCGAAAGCCTTCTCCAAGTCCACAAAACATGTGTAGACTGGTTGGGCAAACTCCCATGCACCCTCCAGGACCCCACGGAGGGTGTAGAGCTGGTCCACAGTTCCGCGACCAGGACGAAAACCACATTGCTCCTCTTGAATCCGAGGTTCAACCATCCGACGGACCCTCCTCTCCAGAACCCCTGAATAGACCTTACCAGGGAGGCTGAGGAGTGTGATCCCCCTGTAGTTGGAACACACCCTCCGGTCCCCTTTCTTGAAGAGGGGACCACCA
>JAINUG010001703.1:10000-18311 GCA_029706075.1 Aldrovandia affinis | reverse complement strand
TTCTGGTGGCACGTGGTGACCCAACGCCCTATTAAGGCACTTTATGTTTGTGTGTTTCCTTTATTTTGGTTGTTACCTAAATAACTACCAAAGTTATTTAGGTAACTATATGCAGGTAACTGCTTCTATATATATAATCATTTTACTGTATTTATTTTTGTTCATTTTTTTGTGGGCCTATGAACATTTTACTGTATTTTGCAGTAACAAATAAATATTTGCTTTGTTACCTTTTTGTATTTGTGCACTGATTTCAGAGTTTTGCCAAAATAGGTAACATTTGTGTATTCTCAGAACTCTATCAATATTGCAGTATCAACTATAAGTTTACAGTATGACTCTGGGAAGCAGGGTTGTGAGTTTAGCCCAATTGGAGCTCATTGACAGACAAATGTGCATTGTATCCTATTCTGATACAATGATTGTGTCAATGAAATATTGATATGATATATTCACAGTATTGTATTACAATATGGCAAGTCTTTTATACTGTACCATGAAATTGCAACCTATTTTGGGACAAAAAAACCCTAAACAATTTCTACACAATTTTATGCAATTGAATATGTAACATGGCCTCATGAAACCAAAACATATATAAACAGTATTTTGATGGTAGTGTTTTAAATGTATTAGTGTTTAATTTATGCTCTGTAAGAGATATTCATATGATAGCTGTGTGTATAGTTTTGGTGGAAAATAATCAGTTTTGAGAAGAGAGAACATGGTTTTGAGTGCAGTGTTTCATTTTGCAAGAGATTTGTGGAGTTTGCCAAAATGGTTAACTCTTTTTTTCAGATTTGTGTTTAGAGTTTTGAGAAATTGAGCTATAGTTTCAGGAAATGTGTTTAAACGATTGGGAAAAAAACTGTAACTTCACCTTTAGTGACTGTGAAAAACCTGAACAGTTTTGTTTTGGGCGATTTAAGAAGAAAAAGCACATTCTGAGACAGGAGGGGAGAGAGTCCCTGGCAGGGCAGTATTTATGTTTATGCCTCGGTCCCTTCCTTGTGTAATTAACTATTGATCTCAACTTTAATGGCCTCTGTTTTACCTACGGAGATAAAACAGAGAGAGGGAGAGAGAGAGAGAGGAGAGAGAGAGGAGAGAGAGAGGGAGAGAAAGAGAGGAGAGAGAGAGAGAGAGGGAGAGAGGGAAAGAGAGAGAGAGAGACAGATGGAGAGAGAGATAGAGGAAGAGAGAGAGAGAGAGAGAGAGAGAGGGAGAGAGACAGAGAAACACAGAGAGAGGAAATAAAACAGAGAGAGGGAGAGAGAGAGAGACAGAGAGAGAGAGGGAGAGAGAGAGAGAGAGGGAGAGAGAGAGAGACAGAGAGAGAGGACACAGACAGTGAGAGAGGGAGAGAGAGGGAAAGAAAGAGAAGACGGAGAACAGCTGAGCCAGCCAGCACTCTGGATGGTATTTTCTGTTCTCTAGAGCTGAGGCAGAATTACTGCCTCCTCTCTCCCCCCCCGCCCCCTCTCTGCGGCGTTTCCAAAGGTCTGGAGGGCAATCGATTACGGGCCGTTTTATTTTGATTGAGCCGTGACGTTCTTAAAGCGACACCGTTTGCTCTCTCCCTATCCTTCTCCCTCTCTCTCTCTCTCTCTCTCTCTCTCTCTCTCCTTTCTCTCTCTCTCTGTCTCTCCCTCTCTGTCTCCTTCTCTCTCTCCCTTTCAATCTCCCTCTCTGTCTCTCTCTCTCTCTCCCTCTCCCTCTCTCTCTCTCTCCCTCTCTCCCTCTCTCTTCTCCCTATCCTTCTCCCTCTCTCTCTCTCTCTCTCTCTCTCTCTCTCTCTCTCTCTCTCTCTCTCTCCCTCTCCCTCTCTCTCTTTCTCCCTCTCTCCCTCTCTCTTTCTCCCTATCCTTCTCCCTCTCTCTCTCTCTCTCTCTCTCTCTCTCTCTCTCTCTCTTTCTTTCTCTCTCTCCCTGACTCTTTCTCTCTATTTCTTTTCTCTTTCTCCCGGTCTGTCTCGAAAGGGTTCCCGCTGTCCAGTTGAGCGCTGCGGGTTTCCAACCGTGGAGAAAGAGAGAGAGAGAGAGGAGAGAGAGGGAGAGAGAGAGAAAGCAGTTCCTGGACTAGGAGGAAACAGAATAATGAGCTTGGAAGCTTTTTGAGTTTGAGTGCAACATCTTTAAAAATGTGCCCTGTTATCTCTGACGCTAGCTGTTTATTTGTATTGAAATGATCTGCAGACGCACCTGCTTTGAGAATTCACCCAGTACCTGCAACAGAGACACACACACACACACACACACACACACACACACACACACACACACACTCACACACACACACACACACACACACACACACACACACACTCACACACACACAATCATATATACACACACACACACACACACACACTCACACACACACACACACACACACAATCATATATACACACACACACTCACACACACACACACACACACAAACTCACATACTCACACACACACACTCACTACACACACACACTCACACTCACACACACACACACACACACACACACACTCACACTCACACACACACTCACACACACACACACACACAGACTCACATACTCACACACACACACACACACACACACACAAACACACACACACTCACACACACACACACACACACACACACACTCACACACTCACACACACACACACACACACACACACACACACACACACACACACACACACACACACACAAACACAAACACACACACACACACACACACACTCACACACACACACACACACACACACACACACACAAACACACACACACACACACACACACACACTCACACACTCACACTCGGCTCACACCATTAAGCACAGCACCACTCTTCTGCCTTTAATCATGTTTCAGCTGGAGGGTCATTCGAGGTTTCAGTATAATTAATGACGCCTTCATTTAATCGTTTACTCATTTATGTTTGTATTTATTTATTTATTAATACATTTAGTCATGAATGTATTTGTTTTTGGTAGGGGGAGTGAGAAATTTCCTTTCCTGGTTCCAAATTAAGACTGACCAACTCTGAATGTGTTATAAAACAGTGTGAACAACTCTGCATGTGTTATAACACAGTATAAACAACTCTACATGTGTTATAGCACATATGGTCAACTCTGCATGTGTTATAACAGAGCCTTATGGACTCTGAATGTGTTATAACACAGTTTAAACAACTCTACATGTGTTATAGCACATATGGTGAACTCAAAATGTGTTATAACAGAGCTTTACCAACTCTGAATGTGTTATACATTTTACATTTTACATTTTAAGCATTTAGCAGACGCTCTTATCCAGAGCGACTTACAAGATGTGCATCAATACATGGTAGGAACAATCACAGTTAGCGCACGAGATCAGTGCAGGAATACAGCAATAGACATCATTGCAGGCATCTGCGTACCATACCTGTAACACCGGGAAGGAAAAGGTATTTTACAATGTTTACAAAATGTACAATTTTTTTTTTTTTTTTATTTTAATTTTATTTTTTTTAATAAAGAGTATAGTGTTGAACAAGTAGACAGTGGTGAAGACAATTTAGCTAGATGGACAGAGATCAGGGGTAGTGGAGTCTGAAGAGATGGGTTTTGAGTCTCTTGCGGAAGATAGGAAGTGATTGCGCAGTCCTGACCAATTGCGGGAGGTCGCTCCACCAACGAGGGACCAGGACAGAGAAGAGGCGAGACCGCGAGGAGCGGCTGCCAGGTGCCCGGAGGGATGGGGCAGTCAGTCTGCCAGCGGAGGCGGAGCGGAGAGGTCTGGACGGGGTGTAGGGCGTGATGAGTGACTGGAGGTATGGGGGAGCAGTACCTCTGGCCGCTTGAAAAGCAAGCACCAGTGACTTGAATCTGATGCGTGCTGCGATGGGGAGCCAGTGCAGAGAGGAGAGTAGAGGGGTGACGTGGGTGAACTTCGGCTGGTTGAACACCAGGCGAGCAGCAGCGTTCTGGACTAGTTGCAGTGGCTTGATGGCACAGGCCGGAAGGCCTGCCAGCAAGGAGTTGCAGTAGTCCAGACGTGAGATCACCAGGGCCTGGACCAGGAGTTGAGTGGCCTCTTGGGTGAGGAACGGCCGATCCTCCGGATGTTGTGGAGGGAGAAACGGCAGGTCCGAGCGATCGCTGCAATATGGCTCGAGAAGCACAGCTGGTTGTCCAGGGTTACCCCAAGACTCCTGGCAGACTGGGACGGAGACACTATGGAGCCTTCCACGGTGATTGACGATCAATCATCGGGAGCCCTTCGCTGGGAGGAAGAGCAGCTCTGTCTTCCCCAGGTTCAGCTTCAGGTGGTGGGTGGACATCCATGCGGGAGATGTCAGCCAGGCATGCAGAGATCCGTGCCGGGACCTGGGTATCAGATGGAGGGAAGGAGAGAAACAGTTGAGTGTCATCAGCATAACAGTGATAGGAAAAACCATGAGCAGAAATAACAGAACCAAGTGACTTGGTGTACAGAGAAAATAGGACAGGGCCTAGCACCGAGCCCTGCGGGACACCGGTAGAGAGGGTGCGGGGAGAGGAGAGGGATCCTCTCCAGGCCACCTGGTAGGACCGGTCAGCCAGGTAGGACTCAAACCATGTCAACACAGATCCAGAGATTCCCATCTCGACGAGAGATGAGAGCAGGATCCGGTGGTCCACGGTGTCGAATGCCGCCGACAGGTCGAGGAGAAGGAGGACGGAGCTAAGGGATCGGGACTTAGCGACGTGAAGAGCCTCTGTGACCGCAAGGAGAGCAGTCTCTGTGGAGTGGCCTGCTCTGAACCCAGATTGGTTAGGATCGAGCAGGTCGTTCTGTGAGAGATGAGCAGACAGTTGATTATAGACAGCCCGCTCTAACGTTTTGGAAAGGAATGGGAGGAGAGAGACAGGTCGGTAGTTAGAGATGACAGCAGGATTCAGAGAGGGTTTTTTGAGGAGGGGGACAACCTGAGCGCATTTGAGGGAGGAGGGGACAGAGCCAGAGGAAAGAGAGGAGTTAATGACATTAGAGACAAAGGGGAGGATGTCCATAGCAATGGACTGGAAGAGGGGGGAAGGGATGGGATCAAGAGGGCAGGTGGTGGGACGGTGGGAGAGAACAAGTTGAAGGATGTCAGAGTCAGGGAGGGGTGAGAAGGAGGACAGAGGAGTGGGAGGTTTAGGTAGCGGGATGGGAGAGGGAGAGGTTGGGGGGAAGGAGTTGCGAATGACCTCAACCTTCTCGTGAAAGAAGGATGAGAAGTCATCGGCGGTTATAGAGGAGGGGGGTGGGGGAGGAGGAGGGGTGAGGAGAGAGGAAAACGTAGCATAGAGTTTACGTGGGTTGGAAACAGAAGATTGAATTTTAGAAAGGAAAAATGCAGACTTAGCAGAGGAGAGGTTAGTGGAGAAGGAAGCCAGGAGTGTGTGGAAGTCAGACAGAGCTGCAGGGGATTTGGATTTTCTCCATTTCCTTTCTGCACGCAGCTTCAGTCGGTTAGCCCGAATGGAATCGGTTAGCCAGGGGGCGGGGGGCGGAGACGGCGGGTTTAGCGGATAGAGGACAGAGTAAGTCAAAGGAGGAGGAGAGAGAGGAAAGTAGGGTGGATGATGCTACTTCAGCAGGTAGCTGAGAGAAGGCATCAGTAGGGGGAAGGGAAGATAGGACAGTAGCTGACAGGGCAGCGGGTGAGAGAGAGCGGAGGTTGCGACGGACAAGGACAGTGGGAGCAGGTGAAGATGGTTTAGGGACAGACGGGAGGGGGAGGGAGAAGGACAGAAAGGAATGGTCAGATATAACAGAGCCTTATCGACTGAGCCGCACAGAAGCACTTATTATCATTAGCTTTTGGACTTGGTGGTGTTGTGTGGCCTGTGTTGTTGTGTGTGAGAGAGAGAGGGAGGAAGATGCATTAGACCCAAAGTGTGGCGTGTTCTCTCTCAGCAGCCATTAAGAGCGAACGCGTCCTCAACTCACCTCTGTATTTACATTACATTACATTATGATAACACTACACTACCCACAATCCTCTGTATTGACATTACATTACATTATGATAAGACTACACTACCCACAATCCTCTGTATTTACATTACATTACATTATGATAAGACTACACTACCCACAATCCTCTGTATTTACATTACATTACATTATGATAAGACTACACTACCCACAATCCTCTGTATTTACATTACATTATGATAAGACTACACTACCCACAATCCTCTGTATTTATATTACATTACATTATGATAAGACTACACTACCCACAATCCTCTGTATTTACATTACATTACATTATGATAAGACTACACTACCCACAATCCTCTGTATTTACATGCACAGGGCAGATACCAAGGCCACACGGGCATTAAAATAAACAGATTTTTTGACAAGACAAAATGAACGTCACGGTGAATTCAAGAACGCCCGTTTCATCTGCAGCTCGACGCACACGCCAGGAGTGAAGATTGTTAAAGATTTACATTTTACATTTTAGGCATTTAGCAGACGCTCTTATCCAGAGCGACTTAGAAGATGTGCATTAATACATGGTAGGAACAATCATAGTTCACGGGAGAACATGCAAACTCCGCACAGAAAGGCCCCCGGCCGGGTTTCGAACCCGAGACCTTCTTGCTGTGAGGCGACAGCGCTATCCACTGCACCACCGTGCCACCTCAAAAACATTATTAATTACCCCAAAATAAATATAAACAAACACAGGTTATTTTTGTACCTCTTGCTGGTTTAACACCCAGTACAGAGACCCAGTACAGAGACCCAGTACAGAGACCCAGTACAGAGACCCAGTACACAGACCCAGTACAGAGACCCAGTACAGAGACCCAGTACAGAGACCCAGTACACAGACCCAGTACAGAGACCCAGTACAGAGACCCAGTACAGAGACCCAGTACACAGACCCAGTACAGAGACCCAGTACACAGACCCAGCACAGAGACCCAGTACAGAGACCCAGTACAGAGACCCAGTACAGAGACCCAGTACAGAGACCCAGTACACAGACCCAGTACAGAGACCCAGTACACAGACCCAGTACAGAGACCCAGTACAGAGACCCAGTACAGAGACCCAGTACAGAGACCCAGTACAGAGACCCAGTACACGATGGGCGCTGTGTCTGTCTCTGCGGCCCTCCTCCCTCGACGCTGCGCTGGCCATCTGCTCCACCGCTCCAGGGTCGTGTGCCCCTGTCTGTCTCCTGCCTCTGAGACTACATTACCCACAACCCTCTGCCCCCGTCCCCCTGTCCGTCTCCTCCCTCTGAGACTACATTACCCACAACCCTCTGCCCCCGTCCCCCTGTCCGTCTCCTCCCTCTCCCCAGCAGGACTTCCCTCTGAGACTACATTACCCACAACCCTCTGCCCCCGTCCCCCTGTCCATCTCCTCCCTCTCCCCAGCAGGACTTCCCTCTGAGACTACATTACCCAAAACCCTCTGCCCCCGTCCCCCTGTCCGTCTCCTCCCTCTCCCCAGCAGGACTTCCCTCTGAGACTACATTACCCACAACCCGCTGCCCCCGTCCCCCTGAGTAAAGTGACTCTTCGGATGACGGCTCCTGTCCACCTTGTCCTTGATCACAGCAGGGCGTTACATTTTACATTACTCACCTTCTCACGACCAATCACAGCTCAACTCAGCTTCATCACGACCAATCACAGCTCAACTCCGCTTCATCACGACCAATCACAGCTCAACTCAGCTTCATCACGACCAATCACAGCTCTCCTCAGCTTCATCACCACCAATCAACTCTGCTTTACATGTTAGGCATTTAGCAGACGCTCTTATCCAGAGCAACTTACACAGTTTACATTTCTTTACATACAATCCATTTATATAGCTGGATATTTTACTGAAGCAGTTCAGGTTAAGTACCTTTAGCTCAAGGGTACAACAGCAGTGCCCCCAACCTGGGAATTGAACCTGCAACCTCTGAGTTACAAGCCCAGTTCCCTAACCATTATACCACACTGCTCCCTAACCATTACACTACACTACACTACACTGCCAGCCCCACTTCTGATCTGAGCGCTTTGGATGGGATCTGTTCCCCATCTTAACTCTTTTTAGCAGTTCCCTAAATAACCCTGTGGAGCACACACAGGTGTTTTACTCTCTGTAACAGCTCTCTCTACATTCCCCTGTGGAACAGGGACAGGTGTGAGCGGCCTGCTCTCTGCCAGGTGCTCGGATAAGGAGATTAAAATTAAAATTGAAAGTGAGCAATTTAATCGCCCTTTACCCTTTGTACTTGCAACAAAACAAAACAAAAACACGGAGCCTTTTGTTT
>JAINUG010001703.1:0-2500 GCA_029706075.1 Aldrovandia affinis | reverse complement strand
ACATCTAAAGACGGTTGACACAAACCCACTAACGGTTCAGTACGCTTGAAGTATCGGTAAGCGGCGGCTCCTCGCTTATCGACCAACTCGCTTAACGACCTAGTCGTAGGAACGGAACTCGGTCGTTAAGTGAGGAGTGCCAGTGTGACCGGTGTCTGTATTTTTACTCATTTGTCAAAGGAGGAGGCGGACAACTTCTCTCTTTTGGTCTCTGACCGTGTATTCATGCGGTATTGGGAGCTAGCTAGTTGATCCGCAGCTCCAGCTCTTTCCACATTTGACTTCGCCGGAAAGAGCCAGAGGGGGGGGGGAAACCCAAAGTTTTAAGGGGCAACATGACAGGAAATGGGGTCACAGAAGGAGGGGCTACGAGTTTCCCGGTGAATATACAGTAGCCTACATATAAAATAAATTAATAAAGCGCATGTAAATAAGAAAATAATAAATAAAAGAATATAGATTTTGTGTAATTATAACAACTTAGAACAGCAATGTTACACCTGTACAGATGCAATGTGAAATGTGAAATGGAACCAGCAACCTCTGAGTTACAAGCCCAGCTCCTTAACCATTACACTACACTGCTGTCTATGTCGTTTCCATTACATTACATTACAGGCATTTGGCAGACGCTCTTATCCAGAGCGACGTACAACAAAGTGTTAACCGTAGTCAAGAACAGTTTAGCTGAAAGCCACCCTAGCGGGAAGTACAATTCCTAGGTGCTAGGAGAAACCACATAGTTAAACTAGGACCCTGTAGGTAAATCTGTAGCCACGATTCTCTCTCTAGGTCGTCCTCAGACGAGCTTCCATCGGAGTCTCCAATCTTCTCGGTTCTCCATACACCCGGCCAGCTCCGAAGAGCTTTCAGCTCCCACATCTGTCTTCAGCACGTCCACGTACGTTAGCACGGGACGTCCCCGCGACCGATGCCCGTGTGTTGGCTCCCACAGGACCAGCCTGCTGACTGGGAGCTCCCGATGTCTGTGGCAGTGGCCGGCCAGCTTCATCCTCCTGGATGCTACTTTCTTGCTGAGCCTCGGCAGCCGCCCGTACAGGTCCTTGTTGGTGATGTGGATGTTCTGGTCTACGTTCAGAACTGCTCGTAGCATTCTGGTGTAGCACCCATCCAGGGACTTCTGCAGGGTGGGCGTCAGGGTCCAGCTTTCGCAGCCATACAGGAGGATAGACTCCACAGTGGCATGGAATAGGCTCAGCTTTATGTGTCGGGGGAGATTTGAGCACCACACTCTTGACATACCGTTCAGGGCCCTCCACGCCAGAGCCTTCCTGACCTTAAGGTCCTGCTCTGTGGAGTTCACCCAGGAACCCAGGTATTTGAAGTCAGTGACCTCTTGCAGAGTGTTGCCTTCTGATGTTGTAATCGACGGATGGTCCATGTGGATGTTATAGGTGATTACCTCAGTCTTCTTTGCATTCAATCTGAGGCCAACCCCTAGCACATTCCACCTCCACTCTGTTCAGGAGTTCCTGTGCCTGCTCCACGCGTTCAGACACCAGGCAGATGTCATCTGCGTAGCCTAGGTCTGCCAGGGCTATGCCAGGGCTTCTACTGGACTTCCTCGGTGTAATTGTGAAGCCAAGCTCCTGCTCCCGCCGTTGATGGCTTTCCTAAGCGCGTAGTCCAGGGCTACGATAAAGAGGAAGGGGCAAGAGTGTCCCCCTGCTGCACCCTGCTAGGATGTCGAACTCCTCGCTGATGCCATCTGGGGTTACAACCTTGGCTCTTGTGCCCTTGTACATGGCCTCTATGGCCCGGAGTAGATTCGGGGACCCCGTAAGCCTTAAGGATTTTCAGCAGTGTGCTTCTGTCTATTGAGTCAAATGCCTTTCTGAAATCAATGAAACACAGCACCGCTGTCAAGTTGTTCTTCTTCACCTCCTCAATGATTCTCCTTAAGGCCAGGATTTGGCCTACGGTGGTCCTTCCCTTTCTGAAGCCATTTTGGTTATCCCTCAGGTGTGGGTCAATGGCGTCCCTAATCCGGTTTAGTATCATGCGGTTGTACATTTTCGCTATGACACAGGTCAGGCTAATGCCACGATAATTGTCAGGCTTAGCCAGATCTCCAGACTTGGGCACCGGGATGATGTTGGAGAGGGACCATATATCGGGCTTGATGTTTTCTATCAGAGCCTGGTTGCAAATCTCCAGTATGATGTCATCGAGATCGCAGTTTTTAGGGACCTCTGGGGGATACCGTCCGGTCCAGCACTTTTTCCTTCCTTCAGGTGGACTTCACTGTGGCAAACTCCGTAGCTGTGAAGGGGCCATCGTCAATTTCAAGACTTGTGAGGACTTAGGGTCCACAAATATTATCTGTGTTTATTGAGCTTAAAAACAATTGATAGGCAGGCTATATAAAGAATGACATCATCAAGGCATGTAGATTTATAATATGTTTTATTGAAAAGTAGGCTACTTTTGCTTATATTATATTCCAAATAAAATTAGTCCCGTCAATAGACTCACGTGC
>JAINUG010001702.1:0-18373 GCA_029706075.1 Aldrovandia affinis | reverse complement strand
GGAAATGTATAAAACATTAGCTAATGCATTCAAAGTTCCCAGGAGCCCAATGGGATCCATCATTGTAAACTGGTATATGCATAGGCAATTTACAATAATAGGCAATATGATATGACGATGTAGTTCCTAAAACCATACCTGGTAATGGTTCATCAGCATGTTAATGGCAGTTATGTCAATTTTATTTCATTTTTATTTAACCTTTATTTATCCAGGGGAAACCCATTGAGACCAAGGTCTCATTTACAATGGTGCCCTGGTTACAACAAACAAAAGCCAGCCAAACTGTCTGGATGAAGTGTGACAGGTCAGGTGATTGACATACTAGCTTGTAGACAGGTGGATGTCTCTGATGTCAGTTTCTAACAGAAACAACCAACAAAGGCATACTGCACCGATTTAGTGAAAATATATACAATTTTGTACAATATGGTGGTAGTATTGTTTATAGGAATCAAATGTGCAGTGTGATTGACACTTGCATAATGGGGATGATCAGCATGCAATAAAATAGAGAAATGTAAAGGCTTCCCATTGTCGTCACTCACCACTGTCATTCAGTTCATTTTTGATGACAAAGCATATTCCATTGGTAGTCAGTAGATCTGGAAACATGTCGTTGTCCACCTCGGTGCCAGTCTCATCCTCCACTGTTAAGATGTTGTCCACAGGGATGGAAAACTTCTCTTTCACTGAAAAGATTGAAGACCAAATATGACATGGCTTTAATCATTAACAGTGTTCCCCAAGTCCCGGCTGACAACCATATAGCCCAATACCGACAATTAGTACGTGACTTCCACTATAAGCCATTATATATATATATATATATATATATACACACACACACACACACACACACACACACACACACACACACATTATTTAATGTCTAATCGTATAATCTAATCATATACAGACCCCCTCGCCCCACACCCCCTGCTGGCCTTGTTCCACTTGGGCTAGGCCTACTTCAATTTTTGGGGAACACTGCCTCAATAGTGAGCATCAGAGGATTCAACTATAGGTGCTCAAGTGAGTGCAAAGTAATAAAAGATAGGTCATCAGGTGCTCTGTGGACATTGGGAAAAGGACGCACTTGAAAAAGAAACTAAGGTCCTAGACACACAGTAGCAAGGAGGAATAAGTTAGCCTTTATTGTGGCATGGATAAATGATAAAAAATGCCGACATGTTTCGATCAACATGGTGAAGACCTAGCTCTGGTACAGGTCTCTAGGGGTGTTTTCCTCCCTAGAGCCCTGTCACTGACGATGCAAATCGCCATAGAAATTCTAGTCTGTCTACACATCCGTCTCTAGAGATTACTTACTTTAGCTGGGCACTGAAGTCAAGACGGTTTAAGAACGATGAAAGCCTTTTCTCTGGTGTGGGGGGGTGTAGCCCTTTCATCGTTCTTAAACCGTCTTGACTTCAGTGCCCAGCTAAAGTAAGTAATCTCTAGAGACGGATGTGTAGACAGACTAGAATTTCTCTATGGCGATTTGCATTGTCAGTGACAGGGCTCTAGGGAGGAAAACGCCCCCTAGTGAAGATAGGGTGACCAGACGTCCCGGTTTGACCGGGACTGTCCCGGTTTCAAGCCGGCTGTCCCGAGTCCCGACAAAATCTGTCGGGACACTAAAATGTCCCGGTTTTCAACATTCACTACCAAATTGTCCCGTTTCAAAATAATAATACCATTATACTTGTTTTCAGCGCTTAAGCCCAGTTTAGATCAAGGATTCGCGACGAGCCGATCGGCCTGATGACAGATAGCAGCGTACTGAGTCAGACGAGCCACAAGCGTCCATAGCAACAGCTTTGACAACGACACTGATTGATTGACAGCTGTCACTCAGTACGCTGCTATACAGTAGCTAGCTGTCACCATGCCCAAGAGAAAGACGACATTTTCTACAGAGCTGAAGAAAGAATACCCTTTTCTGCGAGAAGTAGCCGGCAACGAAAATGCTGCTTTCTGCACACACTGCAAGACCACATTTTCTGTCGCGCAGGTGGGAGTGCAGACATAAAAGATCACATTAAGACGGCCAAACATAAGCGGTGGCTACAGGCCACGGGAAGTAGCACCGTTGCTACCTACTTCAGCGGGGCAAACGCCGGTGACAGTGAGCTGAAACGAGCAGCTCAGGAGGGAACCTTTGCCTACCACCTGGTAAAACACAACCAGAGCTTTCGATCCATGGATTGCACAGCTGGTCTAATTCGAAAGTTCTACGATGAGCGCTTTACATGCGCCCGCACCAAAGCCGAGGTAATTGTGACCAATATAATTGCCCCTCACGCCATGGAGTTGGTTTCCAGCGCAGCGCGGTTTCACTTGTTTGGCTGCACGTTGATTACTAAGATTGTACGCCTACAACGTTACTTGAGAATGATCAGTAGTATGACTTTTTGCTTGGAGATAATAGCCTATTGCTCTCGTTAGCCTATTGTTTTGATAAGTAGCCTACCTTTTTTGTTTCGAATGCAATCAAAAAATTGCCAAAATGATATAACGCCAGTGCAATCCGAGTATTTTATTTTTTTGGGGGTGTCCCGGTTTGGGGGTTTGAAATTCTGGTCAGCCTAAGTGAAGACCATGTTGGTCGAAACATGTTGGCATTTTTAACCATTTAGCCATGTCACAATAAAGGTTTTTTAACTTATTCCACCTTTTTGCTACTGTTTAAGGCCCTGTGACCTTTCCTTTTCAACTGCCTCAAGTGTATACATTTTTGTCAAATTTAACAGCAGGTTAATGAGGGTGGATCATCATACAGTAAAATGGTTTACTTGCCTTCAGTGATGAAGATGTCAAAACAAGCTTCTGGAATTTTGATGTACTTTTTTTTAATTGTATATTGCACCTTGACAATCATGATGAACTCTAGAAGAGAAGAACAAAAAAATTACTTCAAAGACGATGCGTTAATCTATAGGGACCGACACCAGAGCTTGTTAGCTAACTGTAACATATCTAATTCGACAGCTAGCTACTTAGCTACTTAGCAAGCAAGCAGGTACGCGGACCATACAGCCAAATATTCTTAGCAAGCTAAGACATTCTTACCACAAACAACTGTATTTTCAAGGGAAATTATGTAATTTTAGCTAACTGGGGAACAAATCGTCACCGTCACCGCGGTCTGTCGATACCACGCGGTCGAAACCTCTGCAAGAGGGACTATGGCACTGATAGAACGTGCTAACGTTAGAAAGGAAATGACGTCGATCCAAAATATATAACGTTACTTCAAGGATGGCTAACGGACCGACACCAGAGCATGTTAGCTAGCTAGCTGTCGAACTAACGTTAGACATGTGCAATACATTGGTGTTCGTAATGATTAAATTTTCTGTAATATCTAATTCAACATCCGTAGGCCTATAATTCGACAGCCAGCTAGCTAACTTGTTACTTAGGAGGCAAGCAAGCAGGTGCACGGACTATAACGTTAACGTTATAGCCAAATATTCTTAGCAAGCTAATAAGCATTCTTACCACAAACTGTATTTTCAAGGGAAATTATCTAATGTTAGCTAACTGGGGAACAAATCGTCACCGTCACCGCGGTCTGTCGATACCACGCGGTCGAAACCTCTGCAAGAGGGACTATGGCACTGATAGAACGTGCCAACGTTAGAAAGGAAATGACGTCGATCCAAAATATATAACGTTACTTCAAGGATAGCTAACCGACACCAGAGCATGTTAGCTAGCTAGCTGTCGAACTAACGTTAGACATGTGCAATACATTGGTGTTCGTAATGATTAAATTTTCTGTAATATCTAATTCAACATCCGTAGGCCTATAATTCGACAGCCAGCTAGCTAACTTGTTACTTAGGAGGAAAGCAAGCAGGTGCACTGACTATAACGTTAACGTTATAGCCAAATATTCTTAGCAAGCTAATAAGCATTCTTACCACAAACAACTGTATTTTCAAGGGAAATTATCTAATGTTAGCTAACTGGGGAACAAGAAACCTCTGCAAGAGGTTGGCGCTGATAGAACGTGCACTCCAGTGCGAGAAAAAAGATGGCGGAGATCGAAAGATTTTCAGACCAGCTCACGCACAGCACGTAAATGTCCCGGATGGAGAAACCAACACTATTCATCGTTAGATACGTTCAACACCGTGATTCAACCCTGTACTCTATAGGGTATTAACAACAGGTGGTGTTTATCATGTTAAATGTAACACCAAAACCACAACACTTTACTCTGAAAAGCCCTAACACCAGAATTTTGACACTGGCAAATTTGCTGTGTTGGTGCAGTGGGTAGGTAGTTAGAAAGTGCAGCTCAATTTCCACCTCAAACAATATGTTTATATTAATCACTTACCTTAGTTATGGCTTGATGCATTCTATAGGATATGGAATTATGTGTATATTACTTACCTTAGTTATCTTACTAAGTGTGGTCAAAAACTGTTTCGCTCCCCGTCTGACTAGGACTCTCTCCAGGTGAGCCGCATTTCATTGATTACACAGATTTCTATACTAACAGGATTACCTGAAGAGGGTAACTTGACCTCTGGGTGGCTCCCTCTTCAGGTAATCCTGTTAGTATAGAAATCTGTGTAATCAATTAAATGCGGCTCACCTGGAGAGAGTCCTAGTCAGACGGGGAGCGAAACAGTTTTTGACCACACTCACCCACGCAAACAAAAGGTATTGTTTTATTGGATTAATCGTATTGGATTTATGTTGAAACTGCAGAGAATATATTTAGTTTGAACGCAAATAAATGCGACCTTTGTTGGAATTTTACCGCTGGATCTCTGCTTGTTATTTTCTGGATTGTGGAGGATTTGTGCGTCAGGAACCCCGCTCCGACTTGGACGGTGGCTGAAATAGTTTTTTGTTAAGAGAAGCCACTATAGCAAGTCAAAAACTTCGCAAGGATTACAATTACTCCACGAACGCACTGTGGGCCGTTCCAATAACAGTACAGCGCCAGGACCAAAGAGGATAATTCGCCGGTCGTGAGTAGCCTATATGGCCGCGAATTAATTCATGGGCTGAACTGCTTGATCGAACATATAGTGGAAGTGCCGCTGCGCACTATTGATTGAATGTTTGATATTGGGAGTGTGACAGTGCTGTGTATGACATGATCTAAAATCAAATGAATTAAGAATCTGGAGTTAAACGAACTTTGTGTGGACCGCTGAAAAGCAAGGAATGATTTGATTGCGCAACACTAATCGGGCACTGATCAACATTGAAACGCATTGCGTTGCCTAAATAAACAGAGACAAATTGAACCCAATTGACCCTTCGCTAAACCACGCCCCAAAACGCAAACTGGCCAATCACAGCGCCATGTTTTACATACTCCCACAGAGCCTCCGATAGTGTTTGGCTGCCTTCCATTCACTTTCACGCAAAAATTAGAAATTTTCTTCATTTTCGAGCTGGTTTTGCGGATTTTTAGCAATTTATGGTTAAACGTTGTGCCTGGGGCACGTGTAACAGTGACACTCGTTACCCAGAGAGGTTTGAAGGAGATATACGTTTTTTTCCCTTTATAAAACCTAAATAAAATCCTGAAAAGTGTTAGCCAGCTAAGCTAACGTGGCTACGGTCTGGATATACAGCTCCGTGTTGCAACGTTGGTAAAGTTAGACTAAATGTTAGCTTTGTTATTCGTGATCCAGACAGCTTGCTAACGTTAAGATGTTACAGTCAAGCTCTAGAAAACCAAGTGGGTAACGTTACCTTGATGTCAAAATGTAATACTATTTTTTTCATTACTATTTCAGCACTTTGTCAAATGGGAAGCCCAGTCCCGAGTACCCAAATCTTGTGGAAGACTGGGCTGACACACTGCTGATATTTTTGCTTTACAGAGGTCCAGGGTATGGAGCTACCTGTGGAGCTAACCAGAGTAATGTCGTTACAGCACACTATAGGCGACTAATGTTACGTTAGTTAGCTAATGCTAGCTAACTTACTACTGAATGTAACGTTATATAGGCCTACTGCTTTTGCTTTTTAATGATTGTAATAGTGAATAGAGACCTACCCAGCTTTACAGGAACAGTGTAACTTAATGTCGTTGTCCTCTGTCTCAATCGCCCGGTGATGCGGTGGTTCAGTTTTACTCTGATCTGTAGGCTTTCGCTTCTATCTTAATTTTTTTACGTCATTTTGTTGCTGAGTCAGTGTGATATCTTGAATATAACCTTCAAATGCATATTGTATACCCTTCTGTCTGCTTCTATATGAAATCGCTTTTTCTATTTTCCAAAAATTGGACAATATTTCTCCAGGGAGTGCAGTTAGTGACAGTGGGAGCGCCATGCTGGCTCCGAAAGCTGGACGTACATAGCAACAATAACTAAGAGGGGCGTGGTTTAGCGAAGGGTCAATTCAGAGTGACTATGACTGAACAGCAAAGTGCTGGGACTGCTGCTCAAGCAGAGATATTGGTAAAGTCACTTATTGCAACCTGCAGGGGCAAAATGGGAGTTTGTACCCGAAAAATGAATGACATAAAGGCTTTCAAATCTGGAACATGGATTGAAGTAAAAAGAGCTGTTTACTCTGCACAGAAGTGAGGTTTACTCAGTTAGCCAGCTTTGTGAAATACCCCCCTGGCTCTAATCTAAACCTATGCTTAGCAAACAAACTTACTTCTCTTTGTGGCTTTTCAAATGACGCACAAAGTTCGACGTTGTTGCAATCCCGTCAGATATTTTTGTTGCACATGTTTTGCAAACCGCTGTCCTTTTTTCCCCCCAAAGCTTCAAATTTACTATAGCCGTAAATAATTAATTCCTGCAGCTGTCATAATTGCACAAATATCGGCGCTCACGTTGAGTAGAACTGACGTTAGTTTTTGAGTGACATGATGATATCTCCAATGAGAGCTGAGTATTTGTGTTCTCTAGCCCATCTAAACGTTTGATTGGCCCTACGCGATGCTTGGGCGTATGTAATTGTGTGCGCGCTGGAAATGAAGAATAATTACAAAACATTAACATTAAAAAATACGAGAGGTGCATCCCGACCGCTACAGCAAACTTGTGGAAACAGCGCCGCCTACTGGTTCAAATAATGCCCTTCACGAAATTAATGATTCGACATATTTCGCAATTGACCCTTCGCTAAACCACGCCCCAAAACGCAAACTGGCCAATCACAGCGCCATGTTTTACATACTCCCACAGAGCCTCCGACAGTGTTTGGCTGCCTTCCATTCACTTTCACGCAAAAATTAGAAATTTTCTTCATTTTCGAGCTGGTTTTGCGGATTTTTAGCAAATTATGGTTAAACGTTGTGCCTGGGGCACGTGTAACAGTGACACTCGTTACCCAGAGAGGTTTGAAGGAGATATACGTTTTTTTCCCTTTATAAAACCTAAATAAAATCCTGAAAAGTGTTAGCCAGCTAAGCTAACGTGGCTACGGTCTGGATATACAGCTCCGTGTTGCAACGTTGGTAAAGTTAGACTAAATGTTAGCTTTGTTATTCGTGATCCAGACAGCTTGCTAACGTTAAGATGTTACAGTCAAGCTCTAGAAAACCAAGTGGGTAACGCAGGCTGGGGGGGCAGGAGGTGCAGAAGGAGGAGGAAGGATGCCATATCATTGTCCCACTCTGTAAGAAGTGAGAACAATGATCTAAATGTGTTTTTTACTATCTATATAAGGTCCAACAGTTCATAGTGCATGTCAGAGCAAAAAAACAAGCCATGAATTATGTCGAGGCATAGATCATAGGAAATGTATAAAACATTAGCTAATGCATTCAAAGTTCCCAGGAGCCCAATGGGATCCATCATTGTAAACTGGTATATGCATAGGCAATTTACAATAATAGGCAATATGATATGACGATGTAGTTCCTAAAACCATACCTGGTAATGGTTCATCAGCATGTTGGTTCTTGGCAGACAACAACAAGCGCATCAGCAAGGGTGTGGAAGTCAAGAAAAGCATGTCTGCCTGTTTGATGACCTTTGCTTTGAAAGAGTTTTGCCACTTTTCCAGGAGTTTGGATGAGGTTTCTGACCCAAAGAGGAGTCTGAAGTCCTGGAGAATCTGAAACCCATTATACAGCAAAACCACACAAGAACAACCATCATGTATTAAATTTACTACTAAGGCCACTGATGCCAATTTCACAGGTGTAGATCATCTCTCTTTAACTGAAGGTTGATTAAAATGTCTATCAAAATAGATTTCCTGTATTTTTCTAGTAAGATTTAAATTACATTCATTTTTCTAATAAAGAAATAGAGCAATAATAGTAAAAGTAGGAGTAATAAAATATTACCAATCCTTTAGTGTCCAGCAGCCGTGGGAATACTGAAAGGACAGTGGAGGATCTGTCAGGATCGTGGATAAGGTGCTGTCTATATTCCAGTGTGTCTCGCATCTTCTTCATGATGACTTCTCGGTCGTTTGTATGATTCATCAAAGATATGATCTCTTGACATTTCTGCTCATCTGGCTGATCATCACGGTGGCATGTTTCTCTCCTCAGCATGGGGCCTCCATTCTCTTCTGTTCTTGAATCCTCAAACTTAGCAGAAAGTCGCGTCCCTCTCTGAACGGACTTCAGTCGCCACGATAGAAACCCACTGCCTTTCTGACCGTCGTAAAAATGCTCCTGACCAAAAAGAGGACGACACCTTTTTAGAGTTTCATATACAACAACCTCCAGCCTAGACTACCAATTCATCCAGTAATCCAAAAACAGCAGTTAACACTAATCAATAAATGTTTGATGTTAATGGATACTCTTCACCACTATGTTAACAAGACTAGGTGAAAACCTAGTATATGGCTGGACCGTGTATTGGCACGGTCACACATGCTCGAAAATAACATTGGTGAAAATTCTTCCCGTCCACTTCCATTGTATGGTCATTTGCCTGCATTCGCGCATGTGACCGTGCCTTATATGGGTGTGCAAAACTGTCACTCTCTGCCCAGGACCCCTGCCTGTACCCGTGGCAAATATGAACGTTGTCAGACCGACAGTATCCGAGGAAAACGCACCAGAGATACATATGTACAGAGATACAGAGGTTTGCCTCTTTATGAGTGAGATAGACCATAATCAAGAATAACTTACATATCCTTTCTTCCCATGTGGATCTCGGAGCGAGGGAACAAAGTAACAATTCCCAGTGCATACTTCTCTTTGGTCAGTCGCTGAGGGATTCTCCTGTACAGCAAAAACAGTCGGTGGTTAAATCTCATTCATTTAAGTCTAAGATGGACTTGAGTTTTAGAACAAGGAAACTTTAATGAACTCAATTTTGAGTAGAAATACAACTGTACCAATTTCATCTGCACATCACCTATACAGACACACCACTTAAATAAGCACATTTGAGTCTACGCTTGTCGTATGAAATGTGAATATATTTAGGTATTATGGAATATTACCCTCACTCTCCACCATCAGTCTGCAACTAGAATGTTCACCATCACTTTTCTTGTGCCAGGACTGATTGTTCCTTTTTCCTCATACTCCTTCAGCACTTCTGTTCCACCTGGTTTGGTCAGCAGAATCTGTTTTATCATCTTAAAAAATAAATCACAAGCAGGTGGTTTAGTAAGTAAGCGGTGCAGGTTTATGAGCAATCTCTACTGCCTGCTGCTAGTATGAAACGGTATTGGCTGGTCTAAATCTCATGCTACGGACACAGACGGACGGACACACGTCACGTATAGAAGCAGCTGCACCGTTTAAAAATAAACATGATACAATGTAAGTTACAATGATACAGCACATTGACGGCGGTTACATGGACCGCAATACTTGGAATCACCCTTAACTGAAAACAGGCTAAAACAAGCAACTTTTTGACACAAAACATTCTCTTCCTAACCTGGTTTTGTGTCAAGAAGATGCTTTTTGCTCATTTTGCTTCTTTTCAGCTGTTTAATGTTTCATGGAATTGGTGTTGTCCTAGCCGCGTCTTTGGAATTCCTAAAACAGTTGCGCTCATGACGCATTTCATTGGTTGATGCGAGCTAGCTAGCTAACGCGGACATTTGAAGTGTGCTGATTTACTATTCCAACTCCGAGTGGAGCTAACTCGGCGGCGCTGAGTCGACAGCGCGGCCATCGCTATGTTCGCCGCGGGCACCCGGCCCTGGAGGGCCGGGGCGCGCGCTCTCATAGCTCAAGCCCACTTGAGTCGGCGCGCCTATCAAGCTAGGCTAGCTAGTCTAGACCCGGAAGTGCAGAACGCATCAACCAATGAAATGCAGGTTGAGGTGGCAACTGGTTTAGGATTTCCAAATAAGCGTCCTAGCCTGGCTCCGCCCAGACCTTATTCGCCTTGCGAATATAGGTCTGGAATTGCTCCCATTCAAACCGATTTCCCCGACCCGAAATGTGCCGGGCCAATCACAACCATTTATCTAATATGGGGCGGGTTTGATACGATGACTGTACACACTTGATACGATGACTGACCCATGTTTCGTTGCTCTGATTGGTTGTAGGTCTATCCAATTGCGTCCAGAGCCATTTTGGTCTGTGACCGCTGATAACACCCCTTGGAAATCGGAAATGCACTGAGCAATTCCAGACCTATATTCGCAAGGCGAATAAGTTCTAGGCGGAGCCAGGCTAGTGTTGTCCACCTCTGTGTCTTAATCCGATTAAGATTGGAGTACTGCCAGTACAAATTGTTGGAAGTGAAAATAAAAAAAAAAAAAACACAGGACTACACATTTTCCAATCTCTGCAGTGGCCCAAAGCAGAACAGACAGGCTCTCCACAGAGACAACTCTAAAACGTAAATTTAAAACAGTGGTCTACATGACATCTTCAACATGCACTCACATCTTTGGCTGGTGAACTCTGCAAAGCCTCTTCTTCTCTTCTGATGCGTTTCAGACTGAAAAAATCGCTGTCTTCACTGCTGCTTCTCGAAGTGACCGAAAGTGTATCTGTGCCTGAGGACTGAGGTGTGGATGGCTCTGGAAAAGAATGTCATCACACGAGATATAATTTAATGCTGTGAACACAAAATAGCACTCTCTAATGATTGCATTGATTGAACAGACTGAATGGCAGTTATGTCAATTTTATTTCATTTTTATTTAACCTTTATTTATCCAGGGGAAAACCCATTGAGACCAAGGTCTCATTTACAATGGTGCCCTGGTTACAACAAACAAAAGCCAGCCAAACTGTCTGGATGAAGTGTGACAGGTCAGGTGATTGACATACTAGCTTGTAGACAGGTGGATGTCTCTGATGTCAGTTTCTAACAGAAACAACCAACAAAGGCATACTGCACCGATTTAGTGAAAATATATACAATTTTGTACAATATGGTGGTAGTATTGTTTATAGGAATCAAATGTGCAGTGTGATTGACACTTGCATAATGGGGATGATCAGCATGCAATAAAATAGAGAAATGTAAAGGCTTCCCATTGTCGTCACTCACCACTGTCATTCAGTTCATTTTTGATGACAAAGCATATTCCATTGGTAGTCAGTAGATCTGGAAACATGTCGTTGTCCACCTCGGTGCCAGTCTCATCCTCCACTGTTAAGATGTTGTCCACAGGGATGGAAAACTTCTCTTTCACTGAAAAGATTGAAGACCAAATATGACATGGCTTTAATCATTAACAGTGTTCCCCAAGTCCCGGCTGACAACCATATAGCCCAATACCGACAATTAGTACGTGACTTCCACTATAAGCCATTATATATATATATATACACACACACACACACACACACACATTATTTAATGTCTAATCGTATAATCTAATCATATACAGACCCCCTCGCCCCACACACCCTGCTGGCCTTGTTCCACTTGGGCTAGGCCTACTTCAATTTTTGGGGAACACTGCCTCAATAGTGAGCATCAGAGGATTCAACTATAGGTGCTCAAGTGAGTGCAAAGTAATAAAAGATAGGTCATCAGGTGCTCTGTGGACATTGGGAAAAGGACGCACTTGAAAAAGAAACTAAGGTCCTAGACACACAGTAGCAAGGAGGAATAAGTTAGCCTTTATTGTGGCATGGATAAATGATAAAAAATGCCGACATGTTTCGATCAACATGGTGAAGACCTAGCTCTGGTACAGGTCTCTAGGGGGTGTTTTCCTCCCTAGAGCCCTGTCACTGACGATGCAAATCGCCATAGGGAAATTCTAGTCTGTCTACACATCCGTCTCTAGAGATTACTTACTTTAGCTGGGCACTGAAGTCAAGACGGTTTAAGAACGATGAAAGCCTTTTCTCTGAGGTGGGCGGGGTGGTAGCCCTTTCATCGTTCTTAAACGTTTTTGGACACAAAGGAAGAGAGGTGCACTGTTCCCTGATACACTGCTATACATGGTCAATGCGTTTACAAAAATAAAACACACACACACACTGTTTTTGGACACAAAGGAAGAGAGGTGCACTGTTCCCTGATACACTGCTCTACATGGTCAATGCGTTTACAAAAATAAAACACACACACACTGTTTTTGGACACAAAGGAAGAGAGGTGCACTGTTCCCTGATACACTGCCATACAGGGTCAATGCGTTTATTTAAAAACAAAAACACACACACACACACACTTTTTGGACAAAAGGAAGAGAGGTGCACTGTTCCCTGATACACTCCCATACAGGGTCAATGCGTTTATAAAAAACAAAAAGGAAACACACACACACACTGTTTTTGGACACAAAGGAAGAGAGGTGCACTGTTCCCTGATACACTGCCATACAGGGTCAATGCGTTTATCAAAAAATAAAAACACACAACACACACACACACTGTTTTTGGACACAAAGGAAGAGAGGTGCACTGTTCCCTGATACACTGCCATACAGGGTCAATGCGTTTACAAAAATAAAACACACACACACTGTTTTTGGACACAGAGGAAGAGAGGTGCACTGTTCCCTGATACACTGCCATACATGGTCAATGCGTTTACAAAAATAAAACACACACACACACTGTTTTTGGACACAAAGGAAGAGAGGTGCACTGTTCCCTGATACACTGCCATACAGGGTCAATGCGTTTATTTAAAAAAAACACACACACACACACACACTGTTTTGGACACAAAGGAAGAGAGGTGCACTGTTCCCTGATACACTCCCATACAGGGTCAATGCGTTTATAAAAAAACAAAAAGGAAACACACACACACAGTTTTTGGACACAAAGGAAGAGAGGTGCACTGTTCCCTGATACACTGCCATACAGGGTCAATGCGTTTATAAAAAAAAAAACACACACACACACACACACACACACTTTTTGGACACAAAGGAAGAGAGGTGCACTGTTCCCTGATACACTGCCATACAGGGTCAATGCGTTTACAAAAATAAAACACACACTGTTTTTGGACACAAAGGAAGAGAGGTGCACTGTTCCCTGATACACTGCTCTACATGGTCAATGCGTTTACAAAAATAAAACACACACACACACTTTTTTTGACACAAAGGAAGAGAGGTGCACTGTTCCCTGATACACTGCCATACAGGGTCAATGCGTTTATAAAAAAATAAAAAACACACACACATACACACACACTGTTTTTGGACACAAAGGAAGAGAGGTGCACTGTTCCCTGATACACTGCCATACAGGGTCAATGCGTTTACAAAAATAAAACACACACACACTGTTTTTGGACACAAAGGAAGAGAGGTGCACTGTTCCCTGATACACTGCCATACAGGGTCAATGCGTTTATAAAAATAAAAAACACACACACACACACACACTGTTTTTGGACACAAAGGAAGAGAGGTGCACTGTTCCCTGATACACTGCTATACATGGTCAATGCGTTTACAAAAATAAAACACACACACACACTGTTTTTGGACACAAAGGAAGAGAGGTGCACTGTTCCCTGATACACTGCCATACAGGGTCAATGCGTTTATAAAAATATAAAACACACACACACACTGTTTTTGGACACAAAGGAAGAGAGGTGCACTGTTCCCTGATACACTGCCATACAGGGTCAATGCGTTTATAAAAAAAAAAAACACACACACACACTGTTTTTGGACACAAAGGAAGAGAGGTGCACTGTTCCCTGATACACTGCCATACAGGGTCAATGCGTTTATAAAAAAAAAAAACACACACACACTGTTTTTGGACACAAAGGAAGAGAGGTGCACTGTTCCCTGATACACTGCCATACAGGGTCAATGCGTTTACAAAAATAAAACACACACACACACACTGTTTTTGGACACAAAGGAAGAGAGGTGCACTGTTCCCTGATACACTGCCATACATGGTCAATGCGTTTACAAAAATAAAACACACACACACACTGTTTTTGGACACAAAGGAAGAGAGGTGCACTGTTCCCTGATACACTGCCATACAGGGTCAATGCGTTTATAAAAAAAAAAACACACACACATGTTTTTTGGACACAAAGGAAGAGAGGTGCACTGTTCCCTGATACACTGCCATACAGGGTCAATGCGTTTACAAAAAAAAAACACACACACACACTGTTTTTGGACACAAAGGAAGAGAGGTGCACTGTCCCTGATACACTGCCATACAGGGTCAATGCGTTTATAAAAATAAAAACACACACACACACACACTGTTTTTGGACACAAAGGAAGAGAGGTGCACTGTTCCCTGATACACTGCCATACAGGGTCAATGCGTTTATAAAAAAAAAAAAACACACACACACACACTGTTTTTGGACACAAAGGAAGAGGTGCACTGTTCCCTGATACACTGCCATACAGGGTCAATGCGCACACACACACACACACACACTTTTTGGACACAAAGGAAGAGAGGTGCACTGTTCCCTGATACACTGCCATACAGGGTCAATGCGTTTATAAAAAATAAAAACACACACACACACACACACACACACTGTTTTTGGACACAAAGGAAGAGAGGTGCACTGTTCCCTGATACACTGCCATACAGGGTCAATGCGTTTATAAAAAAAAAAACACACACACACACACACACTGTTTTTGGACAAAAAGGAAGAGAGGTGCACTGTTCCCTGATACACTGCTATACATGGTCAATGCGTTTACAAAAATAAACACACACACACACTGTTTTTGGACACAAAGGAAGAGAGGTGCACTGTTCCCTGATACACTGCTCACACTCAATGCGTTTACAAAAATAAAACACACACACACTGTTTTTGGACACAAAGGAAGAGAGGTGCACTGTTCCCTGATACACTGCCATACAGGGTCAATGCGTTTATAAAAAATAAAAACACACACACACTGTTTTTGGACACAAAGGAAGAGAGGTGCACTGTTCCCTGATACACTGCCCATACAGGGTCAATGCGTTTATAAAAAAACAAACAAACACACACACACAGTTTTTGGACACAAAGGAAGAGAGGTGCACTGTTCCCTGATACACTGCCATACAGGGTCAATGCGTTTATAAAAAAAAAAAAACGAAACACACACACACTGTTTTTGGACACAAAGGAAGAGAGGTGCACTGTTCCCTGATACACTGCTCTACATGGTCAATGCGTTTACAAAAATAAAACACACACACACTGTTTTTGGACACAAAGGAAGAGAGGTGCACTGTTCCCACTGATACACAATGCGTTTACAAAATAAAACACATACACACACTGTCAATGCACTGTTCCCTGATACACTGCTCTACAAATGCGTTTACAAAAAAAACAAAACACACACACACACTGTTTTTGGACACAAAGGAAGAGAGGTGCACTGTTCCCTGATACACTGCCATACAGGGTCAATGCGTTTACAAAAAAAAAAAAACACACACACACACGTTTTTGGACACAAAGGAAGAGAGGTGCACTGTTCCCTGATACACTGCCATACAGGGTCAATGCGTTTACAAAAAAAAACACACACACACTGTTTTTGGACACAAAGGAAGAGAGGTGCACTGTTCCCTGATACACTGCCATACAGGGTCAATGCGTTTATAAAAAAAAAACACACACACACACACACACTGTTTTTGGACACAAAGGAAGAGAGGTGCACTGTTCCCTGATACACTGCCATACAGGGTCAATGCGTTTATAAAAAAATAAAAACACACACACACTGTTTTTGGACACAAAGGAAGAGAGGTGCACTGTTCCCTGATACACTGCCATACAGGGTCAATGCGTTTATAAAAAATAAAAAAACACACACACACACACTGTTTTTGGACACAAAGGAAGAGAGGTGCACTGTTCCCTGATACACTGCCATACATGGTCAATGCGTTTACAAAAATAAAACACATACACACACACTGTTTTTGGACACAAAGGAAGAGAGGTGCACTGTTCCCTGATACACTGCTCTACATGGTCAATGCGTTTACAAAAATAAAACACACACACACACACTGTTTTTGGACACAAAGGAAGAGAGGTGCACTGTTCCCTGATACACTGCCATACAGGGTCAATGCGTTTATAAAAAATAAAAAACACACACACACACACACACACTGTTTTTGGACGAAAGGAAGAGAGGTGCACTGTTCCCTGATACACTGCCATACAGGGTCAATGCGTTTACAAAAATAAAACACACACACACACTGTTTTTGGACACAAAGGAAGAGAGGTGCACTGTTCCCTGATACACTGCCATACAGGGTCAATGCGTTTATCAAAAATAAAAAACAAACACACACACACTGTTTTTGGACACAAAGGAAGAGAGGTGCACTGTTCCCTGATACACTGCCATACAGGGTCAATGCGTTTAAAAAAATAAAACACACACACACACTGTTTTTGGACACAAAGGAAGAGAGGTGCACTGTTCCCTGATACACTGCCATACAGGGTCAATGCGTTTATCAAAAAAAAAAAAAACACACACACACACACACTGTTTTTGGACACAAAGGAAGAGAGGTGCACTGTTCCCTGATACACTGCCATACAGGGTCAATGCGTTTATCAAAAAATAAAAACACACACACACACACACACACACACAAAGGAAGAGAGGAAGAGGTGCACTGTTCCCTGATACACTGCTATACAAAAAAATCAATTTAAAAATAAAACACATACACACACACTGTTTTTGGACACAAAGGAAGAGAGGTGCACTGTTCCATGATACACTGCCATACAGGGTCAATGCGTTTATCAAAAATTAAAAAACACACACACACACTGTTTTTGGACACAAAGGAAGAGAGGTGCACTGTTCCCTGATACACTGCTATACATGGTCAATGCGTTTACAAAAATAAAACACACACACACACTGTTTTTGGACACAAAGGAAGAGAGGTGCACTGTTCCCTGATACACTGCCATACAGGGTCAATGCGTTTATCAAAAAATAAAAAACACACACATACATACACACACACTGTTTTTGGACACAAAGGAAGAGAGGTGCACTGTTCCCTGATACACTGCCATACAGGGTCAATGCGTTTACAAAAATAAAACACACACACACACTGTTTTTGGACAAAAAGGAATAGAGGTGCACTGTTATTTTCGAACATGTGTGACCGTGCCAATACACGGTCCAGCCATATACTAGGTTTTCACCTAGTCTTGTTAACATAGTGGTGAAGAGTATCCATTAACATCAAACATTTATTGATTAGTGTTAACTGCTGTTTTTGGATTACTGGATGAATTGGTAGTCTAGGCTGGAGGTTGTTGTATATGAAACTCTAAAAAGGTGTCGTCCTCTTTTTGGTCAGGAGCATTTTTACGACGGTCAGAAAGGCAGTGGGTTTCTATCGTGGCGACTGAAGTCCGTTCAGAGAGGGACGCGACTTTCTGCTAAGTTTGAGGATTCAAGAACAGAAGAGAGAATGGAGGCCCCATGCTGAGGAGAGAAACATGCCACCGTGATGATCGCCAGATGAGCAGAAATGTCAAGAGATCATATCTTTGATGAATCATACAAACGACCGAGAAGTCATCATGAAGAAGATGCGAGACACACTGGAATATAGACAGCACCTTATCCACGATCCTGACAGATCCTCCACTGTCCTTTCAGTATTCCCACGGCTGCTGGACACTAAAGGATTGGTAATATTTTATTACTCCTACTTTTACTATTATTGCTCTATTTCTTTATTAGAAAAATGAATGTAATTTAAATCTTACTAGAAAAAATACAGGAAATCTATTTTGATAGACATTTTAATCAACCTTCAGTTAAAGAGAGATGATCTACACCTGTGAAATTGGCATCAGTGGCCTTAGTAGTAAATTTAATACATGATGGTTGTTCTTGTGTGGTTTTGCTGTATAATGGGTTTCAGATTCTCCAGGACTTCAGACTCCTCTTTGGGTCAGAAACCTCATCCAAACTCCTGGAAAAGTGGCAAAACTCTTTC
>JAINUG010001701.1:0-18374 GCA_029706075.1 Aldrovandia affinis | reverse complement strand
TTGAATGTTGTCGATATGATGTAAAATGAAGGAGTTGTAAGGACATCGAAATTGCCTGGTAAACTCTTAAAAGAAAAGTTTTTTTTTTTAGACGCTTTCAAAACATAAACGGCTCCTGTTTCAAAATTACAGCATGTATAAACATTCTGTAAAAAGGCATGTTAATAGAGGTAGTCCTCTCCCGTTTAGAGTTTGAATGGTGTCGATATGATGTAAAATGAAGGAGTTGTAAGGACATCGAAATTGCCTGGTAAACTCTTAAAAGAAAAGTTTTTTTGCGATTAGACGCTTTCAAAACATAAACGGCTCCTGTTTCAAAACTACAGCAGTTATAAACATTCTGTAAAAAGGCGTCTTAATAGAGGTAGTCCTCTCCCGTTTAAAGTTTGAATGGTGTCGATATGATGTAAAATGAAGGAGCTGTGATCAAATATAAACCGGCCAGTCTTATTTTTGTAATATATTTTTTTGACCTAACATGGGATTGAATGGGAGTTTGACACAGCGTCCTCTGTCCTTATGGGCGATTTTCTCAGAAACCGTGCGTCCTATTTCAATGGAAGTAACATTGGACGAGAGAGGACAAAAATGCCTACGTTTTGGTGTATAAATTGTGCATGTAGAGTGTAAGGTGTGGGAGTTAGACGATAATGTTTGGGAGATTTTTGATAAAATTTGCACCTGGTCAAGCTAGAGGCCATTGTGACGTCACCCACTCTAGCTGTGTCCATTGACTTCAATGTAAAGTGGAATCTGACATTTTTTAATAAAGAAATCTTCCAAACATTATCATGTAACTCCCACACCCTTCCATTGTACAGGCCCATTTATGCACCAAAATGTAGGCATTTTTGTCCTCTCTCATCCAATGTAAATTCCATTGAAATAGGCCTCACGGTTTTGAATAAAGGGCCCAAAAGGCCAGAGAGTACAAAGACAGTATTTCTAATTTGGCCCTTTTTCCCAGTTTCCCATGCATTGTCAATGGGCCCAAAGAGTCGACGTTTTTTTCCCGTGCGAAAAACGTCAGCGCGATCGCTAAGAAAAGTAATAGCACACGATTCCCGCCCAAGCCGCACGTTTTGATGTATTTCGTGCGTCTGTGCTGGCAACGGTGCGAGACTAGTAGCGAACCAAAGTTTTGTACGGAAGAAAAAGAAAAGAAAAATAATAAGTATGGCGGCGGAGAACAATAGAGTGCCTTTTGCTATGCAAAAGGCCACACTCCTGTGCTCTGCACTGGAGTGTGGCCTCTTTGCATTGCAAACGGCACCCTAATAAGTATGGCGGCGGAGAACAATAGAGTGCCTTTTGCTATGCAAAAGGCCACACTCCTGTGCTCTGCACTGGAGTGTGGCCTTTGCATTGCAAAAGGCACCCTAATGAATTAAAAAAAAGGGGGGAGAAAAGCAAACCATCACATCTAAGAAGAGAAAAAAAATAAGAAGGTTAGGTTTGGGGTCGGGATTGAGGTCCAAGTGATAAAACTGATGGTCTGGGTTCCACTGTAGGGTGTACTGTGGATACTCCAGCATAGTCTGGTTTTTGATCGTGCGCAAAAACCTCTTCGAGTAACCTCTACTCCTCAGTGCTGTGAATAGTGTCTGCGTGGCTGTATGAAAATCGTTCTCCTGGGAGCTAAGCCTCAGGAAGCGGATGATTTGTGATTTTACTATACCCCTGAATGTATGTTTGGGGTGAAAGCTTCTTTTGTGCAGCAGTGCGTGTGTATCAGTGGTTTTGAAAAAAACTTTTGTTAACAGTGTTTTTTGATTAGATGCTGTTGTGGGGGAGAAAAAAACAGTAGTGTCCAGAAACTCTATCTGTGTGGGATGAATAATGTATTTTATTTTTATTGTTGGATGGTGGGTGTTGAGAATGTGGGTGAAGTGTTCAAATGCTGTTGTGCCATGCGTCCAGATGCCAAAGATGTCATCGAGGTACCTATAATATACCAAGGGCAGGTGGGGACACATGGCCAACCCTGTCCTCTCCCACTCCGCCATGTAAATGTTTGCGTAAGCGGGTGCATATTTTTTTGCCCGTAGCCGTACCCTCCACCTGTAAATAATATTGTGAATTAAACAAAAAGTCATTGGTTGTGAGGCTGATCTCGAGGAGCTGCAGTATCTCCTGGTCCGGTCGGCGGTCGTCCGGAAACCTGCGGAACACGCCCCTCAGCGCCTCGAGACCAGCCAAGGTGTTGATATTGGTGTATAAGCTGTCTATGTCCATGGTGAATAATAATGCATGGGAGGGAACGGCTATGGGTCTGAGTTTGTGTATGAAATCATATGTGTCTTGGATGTAACTGTTGTGAATTGTGGAGAGAGGGTTGATATAATAATCTATATATTCGGCTATATTGTACGATTCGCTGTTGCAGTCTGAAACTATCGGCCTACCTGGGGGGATCTCATGAGGGATGGTCCACGTGGTTGGGTCCTTATGGATTTTAGGTAGCAAGTAGAAAATTCTATCACGGGGTGGGTCGGGGCCTAAAAGGTATAATTTTTGTTTGGCGTTAATGTAGTGTTTTGTATAGAGAGTGCAGATGATTCTGCTGATGGTCTGTTGGGTCTGAGTCTTTAAGCTGCGTGTTATTTTTTTGTAGTACTGTGGGTTGTTCAGTTGTCTGTTAGCTTCATAAATGTATTGAAATTTGTCCATAATGACTATTTTTGAACCTTTGTCCGCGGGTTTGATGATGATGTCTGTGTTCTGACGTAGTTCTCTGAGTGCTGTTCTTTCCAGTTCATTTAAATTGTCCGGGTTATTATCTATGTACTGTAGTTTATTTAAGGCCAGAATATCTTTGTGAATAAGGTGGTTTATGGGTGCTGTTATCTGTTCCGTTTCCGGTTCCCAGGTGGACGGTAGGGGGAATGGTGTATGTCGCGAATTGTTTTGGTAGTTAAAGTGATCCAATAGTTTTAGTTTTCTGTGGTATTTGTGGACATCCTCCTGAGATCCCCCTGCCTGTCCTTATTTTGAGCGGTTGTGAGTCAATGTTTTGGATAGATTAACAATGTTAGATGTGTGGGTATGGGGCTCAGTGACGAGTTCCCCCTGTACTATAAATTTAGCTGTTCGCACCAGTAATGGAATATTTTGTGAGCTGTAGCTGTCGTCCAGTGTATGTCGTCGTGGGTTGTATGAAATTCCTCCGTGTGAATCTCATACAGTGGTTGGTAATGAGAGACAATATGACTGTTGATGATTTTGATGTTATGGCATTGGTATTTTGGAAGGTTGGGAGAGTGATTCAGGATTGGGAAGTAGATGTCCGCATTCGGGAATCTGCCAGTGGCCGCCTTATGGAGCTGTTCCAATGTATGTCATCGTAGATTGTATAAAATTCATCCTGGTGGATTTCGTGTAGTGCATAACAGTGAGACTCAATGTAACTGTTGATCTGGATGTTTTGGCATTGATGTTGTTGGAGGTTGGGGGAGTGGTTCAGGACTGGAACGAAGATGTCCGCATTTGTAAATTTGAATGGCGTTTTGTTGCTACCTGAGGTGTGGTGCGTGGTGTTGTGTACTGGTTGTGAGGGGTCTGGGGAAAAGATATTGGTGTCAGTTGTATTGTTATTGGTTGAGCAGAGTGGTCCAGGGGTTCCAAATGGTTAACCACTGTTTGCGGTTGCGAGGTTTGTGGTGCTGTGTGCTCAGGTGAAATTCTATGTGTACTGTTGTCCTGCGTGTGTGAAGTATTGCTTTGTTTTGGGCCTATGCGATTAGTCAGTCGCTGTTGTAAATTGGTGATTGTGCTTTGTCTAAATCTGTCTGTACCTGTTCTTTGCCCACAATACAGCTGTATTGTGGGCAACAGTGTCATGTCTGTCAATTGTTTGCATATGGAAATCAATAACTGTAATGTGTATATAATATATTCATGTTAGTTTGCATCCAATTTTTGGTGTTTTGTTCTACTTGTTGTCTGGTGGTGAGATTAGGTGATGATGGTTTGATGAAATTTGTGAGTTTGTTGACCTGTTTAGTCAGGCCTATAGGAAGGGTATTGGTGGCTAATGCTGTTTCTATAGTTTCTAAATGGTGTATGGCCTGAACTAACTTGAAATCATTCCTGGTCATAGCTTTGTGTGCCTGGTTGCTGGTCTGATGTTGAGGGGAAGAAACTGGTGCGTGTGTAGGGTTAGTGATCTGTTGTTGGGAGGAAGAAAACGATGTGTGTGCGTGGGCCCGTGTCAGATACGTTCAGCTACATTTTTGTATTTTCCCGTTCAGCTAAAACAGCGAATCTATTTCCACAAAACATCATTCAGCCTGGTTGGCGTCGGAAACCCAATAACCCAGTACAGCAAAACACAGAGGAGAAGGCCCAAACTTGGGACGCTCACCCAATCCGCGCCGCTCTGGATCTCAGGGGGGGTTTTGAGGTTGTGGGCCCTCCGGGCGCAATGTATCACGGCGTGGTATTGCTGTCGTTGTTTCTGACGCTATTTCAAGAAACTCAAGTCCCAAGAGAAGCGGTTATTACACAAGCAATATGTCCTACTCCCGGGAGGGTAGGTGGTATTGTTGTCCCAAAGGCATGTTCTCTTTTCCTTCTCAGATGTTGCACACTCAGGTCTTCCCTAGGCCTCAGGCCCTCACCCAACCAGACTACAATATTTGTTTTATTAACATTACATTTCTTAAAATCAAGACAAACAATTTATCAATAAAAAAAGATTCACTGCTTTAGCTTAATATTATTTCGGGAAACAAAAGAAACAAAAAAAGGAAAGAAAAAAACGTCCTAACGTTTCGCGTCTATGCTTCGTCAGAGGACTAGGAAAACATTTCTCGAGAACTATCGGCAGAAGTTCTGTTTACATAGACAGCCCAACTGCTCTCTATTGTCTCCGCCCCTGCCTGCAAGCCTATAGGGCAGATTTGACTAGATCTTGTTTTTTATTGGTCCAATGTATTAGTCTGTGCCCTATTGGTCAGTTTGTATTTTTTTCCTTTTTCTTTTTTCGGGCTGGGGTCTCCTCCCTTTCCTTTTCTAAAGTCTAAACAATCATGCATGTAAATCTGAGGGGAAGGCACTCCAGTGGCACGGGCCAGGTTAGGTTAGGAGTTAATTACTTGAGCGACATATAAATGCATATATCAATAAATAAATGTATAAATAAATAAATGTATATGAAATTCATGTAATAAAACCACATTTTAAGATGTTAAGTGCGTATAAGTGCATGCGTAAGGAAGTGCTCAAATACCATAACCCATAAAAAAATCATAATTAAACACCACTCACACAATCATAAATAGAAGAAGAAAGAAGCATGCACAAATTAGAAGAAAACACTCAAAATCAGAAATCATGTTATTATTTTATTAAATGCTTCATTGATTGCTCCTCCCCGCTCCTGGGTCTCTCCTGTAAGTGCTAAAAAGGAAAAGGGGGGACATGGGGGGACCGGCGCAGGCGGGCGTGGGGCTCCTCTCCACCTCAGATCCATTCGCTTTTTCCTCTCTCACTTTTTCTTTCCTTAAGCCCCTACGACGTGACAGTTTGTAATTTGTGATCTCTCTTGTTTCTGCTCTCCTCCGCTTGAGTTTCGTCCCGAGAGCATTCGACTCCAGGCCTATTGTCTGAAAATGGGGTAGTGGATGTAACTGGAAATGTTGTACCATTCATTCAAATGATGGGATACTTGGTCCATGTTGGGATTGGGGTTTGGTGGAGGGTTGGGGTTGGGGTTACGATCAGGGGTCAGGGTTATGAAAATGTTAGGGGTTTTTTATTTTTATTTTTAAAAATTATTTATTTATTTAAGTATAGTGTTGTATGGTGTAGAGCAGGGGTACTCAACTTCAGAGGCCAAGAGGGCCACATTTAAACCACAACCGATGCCACAACTTATTATTAAGATATTTGAACAATTGTATTCACTGTATTTAATACTGCTGTTTAATATGCTGCATAGTCTTGCTAGTTATTTTTAATGCATTCCAAAGCATCATGGAATATGAAAAAAATATTCTCCATTTGAGTTTTAAAAAAATCATTTTTGGGCGGTAAATAGTCTGTCTTGCTAGTCTTTTTTAATGCATCCCAAAGCATCATGGAATATTACAAAAATATTCTCAATTTACATTTACATTTTTACATTTACATTTTAAGCATTTAGCAGACGCTCTTATCCAGAGCGACTTACAAGATGTGCATTAATACAAGGTAAGAACAATCAAGGTTAGCGTACGAGATCAGTGCAGTAAAACGGCAAAAGACATCATTGCAGGCGTCTGTGTATCATATCTGTAACATTGGGAAAGAAAAGGTTAGTGGGTGTTTTTTTTTTTTTTTTTGTTGTTTTTTTATACAAGTAAACAGTGGTGACAGCAGATTGGCTAGAAGGACAGTGTTCAGTGGAAGTGGAGTCTGAAGAGGTGGGTTTTGAGTCTCTTGCGGAAGATTGAAGTGATTCCGCAGTCCTGACCGATTGCGGGAGGTCGTTCCACCAACGAGGGACCAGGACAGAGAAGAGGTGAGACCGCGACGAGCGGCTGCCAGGCGTCCGGAGGGATGGGGCAGTCAGTCTGCCAGCGGAGGCGGAGCGGAGGGTCTGGGCGGGGTGTAGGGCGTGATGAGTGACTGGAGGTATGGGGGCAGTACCTCTGGCCGCTTGAAAAGCAAGCACCAGTGACTTGAATCTGATGCGTGCTGCGATGGGGAGCCAATGCAGAGAGGAGAGTAGAGGGTGACGTGGGTGAACTTCGGCTGGTTGAACACCAGGCGAGCAGCAGCGTTCTGGACTAGTTGCAGTGGCTTGATGGCACAGGCCGGACGGCCTGCCAGCAAGGAGAATTGCAGTAGTCCAGGCGTGAGATCACCAGGGCCTGGACCAGGAGTTGAGTGGCCTCTTGGGTGAGAACGGTCGGATCCTCCGGATGTTGTGGAGGAGAAACGGCAGGTCCGAGTGATCGCTGCAATATGGCTCGAGAAGCACAGCTGGTTGTCCAGGGTTACCCCAAGACTCCTGGCAGACTGGGACGGAGACACAATGGAGCCTTCCACGGTGATTGACGCATCAATCATCGGGGAGCCCCTTCGCTGGGAGGAAGAGCAGCTCTGTCTTCCCCAGGTTCAGCTTCAGGTGGTGGGTGGACATCCATGCGGAGATGTCAGCCAGGCATGCAGAGATCCGAGCCGGGACCTGGGTATCAGATGGAGGAAGGAGAGAAACAGTTGGGTGTCATCAGCATAACAGTGATAGGAAAAACCATGAGCAGAAATAACAGAGCCAAGTGACTTGGTGTACAGAGAAAATAGGACAGGGCCTAGCACCGAGCCCTGCGGGACACGGTAGAGAGGGTGCGGGGAGAGGAGAGGGATCCTCTCAGGCCACCTGGTAGGACCGGTCAGCCAGGTAGGACTCAAACCATGTCAGCACAGATCCAGAGATTCCCATCTCGGCGAGAGATGAGAGCAGGATCCGGTGGTCCACGGTGTCGAACCGCCGACAGGTCGAGGAGGAGGAGGACGGAGCTAAGGGATCGGGACTTAGCGGCGTGAAGAGCCTCAGTGACCGCAAGGAGAGCAGTCTCTGTGGAGTGGCCTGCTCTGAACCCAGATTGGTTGGGATCAAGCAGGTCGTTCTGTCAGAGATGAGCAGACAGTTGATTATAGACAGCCCGCTCTAACGTTTTGGAGAGGAAAGGGAGGAGAGAGACAGGTCGGTAGTTAGAGATGACAGCAGGATTCAGAGAGGGTTTTTTGAGGAGGGGACAACCTGAGCACATTTGAGGGAGGAGGGACAGAGCCAGAGGAAAGAGAGGAGTTGATGACATTAGAGACAAAGGGGAGGATGTCCATAGCAATGGACTGGAAGAGGGGGAAGGAATGGGATCAAGAGGGCAGGTGGTGGGACGGTGGGAAAGAACGAGTTGAAGGATGTCCGAGTCAGGGAGGGTGAGAAGGAGGACAGAGAGGTGGGAGGTTTAGGTAGCGGGATGGGAGAGGGAGACGTAGGGGGAAGGAGTTGCGAATGACCTCAACCTTCTCGTGAAAGAAGGATGAGAAGTCATCAGCGGTTATAGAGGAGGGTGGTGGGGGAGGAGGAGGGGTGAGGAGAGAGGGAAAACGTAGCATAGAGTTTACGTGGGTTGGAAACAGAAGATTGAATCTTAGAAAGGAAAAATGCAGACTTAGCAGAGGAGAGGTTAGCGGAGAAGGAAGCCAGGAGTGAGTGGAAGTCTGACAGAGCTACAGGGATTTGGATTTTCTCCATTTCCTTTCTGCCGCACGCAGCTTCAGTCGGTTAGCCCGAATGGAATCGGTTAGCCAGGGGCGGGGGGGGCGGAGACGAGCGGGTTTAGCTGATAGAGGACAGAGTAAGTCAAAGGAGGAGGAGAGAGAGGAGAGTAGGGTGGATGATGCTACTTCAGCAGGTAGCTGAGAGAATGCATCAGTAGGGGAAGGGAAGATAGGACAGCAGCTGACAGGGCAGCGGGTGAGAGAGAGCGGAGGTTGCGACGGACAAGGACAGTGGGAGCAGGTGAAGATGGTTTAGGGACAGAGGGGAGGGAGGGAGAAAGACAGAAAGGAATGGTCGGACACATGTAGAGCGATACCGTAATGTTGGGTGAGCGCAGTTCCTGGTGAAGGCCAGGTCCAGTTGGTTACCGGCCTTGTGGGTGGATGGGGATTCAGCCATGGTGAAGTCAAAGGACTGAAGCAGGGGAGGAATGCAGAGGCCTGGGAGGTCTCTAGCTGCAGGTTGAAGTCCCGAGGAGTAAGACGGGAGTGCCGTCCTCAGGGAAGGCACTGAGTAGGGCATCCATCTCGTCTAGGAAACTCCCCAGTGGACCTGGAGGGCGATAAAGAACAATGATGTGCAGTTTGCATGGAACAGTGACAGTGACAGCATGATATTCAAAGGAGGAGGTGAGAAGTGAGGAAGAGGAACAATACCAAATCTCCACAGGGGGGAGATCAGTATACCTGTCCCTCCACCTCTACCTGAGGGTCGTGGAGTGTGGGAGAAGGTGTAGGCAGCGGAGAGAGCAGCAGGGGTGGCCGTGTTCTGTGGAGTGATCCACGTCTCCGTGAGCGCCAGGAACTGCAGGGAGAGTAGTGAGGCCTGGGCCGAGATGAAATCGGCCTTCCGGACAGCGGACTGGCAGTTCCATAGTCCGCCTGCTACCACCACGTCAACACCGGGAGATCTAGGAGGGTGGATGAGGTTGGTCAGATTACGGGTGTGGGTAGAATCTCTCCTTCTAGGCAGTCTAGAAGAGGAGACATGGACTGGGATAGGGAGGAAGCATGTAGTGTTAGATGCAGAGGTAGTACAATAGGGAGATACAAAACTATGATACTCACCGTGCGGCGAGCACTCCCTAGCTGGCCCCCCTCGGTGGACTCCTGCAGGTAGACTCCTCCGTCTTTGTCCGCCGAGTCTTTGTACTCCTGCAGGTAGACTCCTCCGTCTTTGTCCGCCGAGTCTTTGTACTCCTGCAGGTAGACTCCTCCGTCTTTGTCCGCCGAGTCTTCGTCCGGGGAGGCTAGGACGGGGAGGCTGCCGCGAAAAGCTGCCGCTATCCGCAGCTATGGCTGCTAATATAGCCGAGTAATGCTAGGCACTAAGTGGCGAGTGCCACCTGATAACAAAGCACAGTAATTAACAACTTAGCTTTCTTCCGCTACTAAAGAATTAACGCTCAACTACAAACACGGTCTGATACAATAAGACCGATTCAAAACAGCTGAGTCGCAATCAGCTTTGAAATAAAACTATTATATATATATAATCTAATAACTAATAACTGCTGGACATTAGCGGCACAATAGCCAGCTAGTTACAAAAGCAAAGTAGCAATTAAGTGCCAATTCTACCCGATGGGACAGGATACGACCACAGAAGCTAAACAAACAAAATCTAACGCCGGAAAAGTACACTTACTGATACGCGACAAAGACAGTACTAGCCAGGTACGAATGCACAGCATTTGAGTAACACATCAGTTATGTGGGTAAATAAAGTTTGTCTTGCTATTATTTTTTAATGCATCGCAAAGCATCATTGAATATGGAAAAAAAATATTCTCCATTTGAGTAAAGAAAAACCACAGTTCGCCTATGTGGGTAAATAAACTTTGCAAAAAAGTTTTCAAAACCCTGTTTTCATCATCCACTTTCTTTTCTTTGTTGCCATCATCGATTAAGGTGCAAAATATTTTACCGGCTTGAGTCGACAGATGAGCTCTCTCGATAAATAGGCTATCGTTAACTTTCCCGTTGTCAAGGGTAACAAAAGGTTTCAAGTTCCCTTGAAGCTAATTATAATGATTATACATTCATAACCAGGCATGTTGGGGGCCACAAAATAAAGGGGCCGCCTGTTGAGTAAGCCTGGTGTAGAGCAAGTAGGCAGTGGTGATGACAATTTAGCTAGATGGACAGAGTTCAGTGGTAGTGAAGTCTGAAGAGGTGGGTTTTGAGTCTCTTGCGGAAGATCGCAAGTGATTCTGCGGTCCTGACCGATTGCGGAAGGTCGTTCCACCAGCGAGGGATCAGGACAGAGAAGAGGCGAGACCGCGAGGAGCGGCTGCCAGGCGCCCGGAGGGATGGGGCAGTCAGTTTGCCAGAGGAGGCGGAGCGGAGTGGTCTGGGAGGTGTGTAGGGAGTGATGAGTGACTGGAGGTAAGGGGGAGCAGTACCTCTGGCCGCTTGAAAAGCAAGCACCAGTGATTTGAATCTGATGTGTGCTGCGATGGGGAGCCAGTGCAGAGAGAAGAGTAGAGGGGTGACGTGGGTGAACTTCGGCTGGTTGAACACCAGATGAGCGGCAGCGTTCTGGACTACAACACTTTATTCCTCAGGCTATGCCTGGTACAGACTTCCGTCTAGGTTCTTGGTTTCCGGTCAAGTGCAATTCAAAGTAAAGGTCTTGCTTACAGCAGTACTAAACATTACACAGAGATCTGCCAATCTGGCAACCTCACCACCGCTCGTAAAATCGATTAGCCTACAATCGACGCGCAACCAGGCACTCCAAGATTGTAATCCAGCGGATGAAAGAGCAAGACTTCATAAATATGTAAAATAAAGTTCAACTGTGTAGACTAGCAATCCTAGGATTTTTTGTTATTCCATCCTGGGAATTCAGCTACCCCAACTGCCCAGATGATTTTCAGACAAGCACCCGATGCAGTGCTAGCGAGCCCCAATAGGTACTGTACTCCAGCAGCTGTAGTGTAGACGCGGTCTCAGGTAGGCCCCGAGAGAGTAGGCCACAATCAATCAGCAGGCCACGAGTCAGCCCGAGTTAGGATATCTTTCAAATTTATTTAAAAAATAAAATAAAATTTATTTAAAGCTGCAAACTTGAAGTGAAATGTTTGTTCTTTAGGTAGTACCACTTTCTTCAGGCAGAATAGTAGGCTATACAACATCAAACTAAAACATAAACTCAGACCTTGGGGACTGACACATTACATTACATTATAGGCATTTGGCACATCAAAACAGTAGACTGACTAGCTGCCATCTTGGAATGCATCAGGTGTATAGAAGGTGTGCACTTTTCCAATTTTACAACTTAAACTGGTCCAGCCAAAAATCTAAAATCTGTAGTGCTGTTGGTCCCGTCCAGTGAATGTGGTCCCTGGACTCCACCTGAAACCTCAATTTATTAATTTCAGATAGGTTCTGTCCATTATTTATGATGTGATTATTGATCATCTGTAAATTGTTTTGTTGTGTTATGGTAAGTAGATCTGAGAAATGGATGATGTGTGTGTATATTGTGGCGTTGGGGAAGGCCCCCTTAGCCGCCCTCCACATCTGTTGTAGTTGTTTTATGGCTGTTTTATATGGTTGTTGGTCCTTATTATTTATACCTACCGATAATATGACTTTCTGGGTGTGTGGGTTGGGTTGTAATTTTTCAAGAATCTCGCCAATGTGGAGAAAATTGGCTCCGGGAAAGCTGTCAATTTGTATGGATGTGTTTGTGAAGTATGGGATTCTGCTGAGATTTGAATCCCCTATAATGACTATGTTTAATAATTTGTAATGTCCAATCTGCTATTTTATGTTGTGTATTTGGGTGGCGAAAAGGTTTTTGAAGAGGCCCCAATTCAGAGTTCTCTCTCTCGTCCTCTGGCGCTGGAAAGTCCTCCATGCACTCCCTAGTGTTAGGGGGGCTCAGCTTGGGAGACGAACATGGAATTTTATTTTCCTTTATGTTCCCATTCATCATTCCACCCCCTCCGCTCTTGGTGTTGGGAGTACCGAGAACAGACGTGATCCCTCCTCCATCTTCCACATGGGGACCGCACCACAGCAAATCTGTAAAGGGATCAGGTGTTGCATGGTTACTCACCTTGACGATCCCAATTTCCTTTTCTGTGTGTGTCTGGTTGGGGTGACAAATCACTGTTGTGTCTGTGATACCATTTGTATTGGTGTGAATCAGTTTCTGCTGTGATGGGGAAGGGTCTGGTGAAATACTGTCCCCCCCGCACACCGCTACATTGCTCCGTTGTGCTCTGCACGCGATAGGGGAGATATGTTGTTGCTGTCCCTGACCTTCTATTTGTGCCTGAATTCTAATTTCTCTGTTTATATTGTGAATGGGGGGTTCTACTTTATGAGTGAGGGTATCCTTTGTGTTCTGATGGGGGTTGGCTAACATGGTTTCCACTGTAATTATTGTTGAGGGGGTCAGCTTATGTTTATATCTCAGTCGTCACACCTGAACGCACAGTGACATTGTGTGTGTATGTCTCCTTATATAAGAAACTTCCTACAGAGTATCCACATCACTTGAGTATACTGTTGCATAGTACTTAGCTAAGTATTAAAACAGCAGGATAGGCGCAACAAGATGTGAACAGGCACACCAACACAAGGCGATGTTTGGGTCAGGGATGGCACAGACTTGTTTATTATGCAGTGAATGTGTGAAATGTGAATGACACCGGTCAATGTGTAATAAGTGCATGAGTCGCTTGCTGATCTCCCTGAAAGCTATGAACTAGAATTGAGTAAACACACATTATAGTTTTTCAATAGTTTAAACACCTTTCCTGAAACTATGACTCAATAAACACAAAACTCAATCAGTAAACAATTTTGGCAAATCTCCTCAAACTTGTTGCAAATTAAACACTGCACTCAAAACTATGTGAAATCTTCTCAAGATTATACACACATGCATCAAATTTATATTCTACTGAGGACAACTGACACACTGGTGTGATAAATGAAATACTACCATGAAAATCTAAACATTTAATTAATGCATTTGCAGTGTTATAAACTTACAATGTATGTGCAGAAGTGTCACGTCTTGTGTTCGTGTTTCCCGTAATTAAGCGTTTGTAGTTTTTTCCATGTTTTCCTAGTTGTCTGGTCCGTGTTTTTACTTTCGCTTACCTGTTCTAGTCTTGTCAGTGTATTATCTGTTTAACCTGTTTCTCGTTATGTCTGATGTGGTTAGCTGTTCGTTTCCCATGTTCATTTCCTGACTGTCTCGTTATTGTATTATCGTTTTCACTTATTTCCTCGTGTCTGATTGCAGTCAGCTGCATTCGTGTTTATTCCTGATTGCTTCTTGTTATGTCTAAATGTATTTAAGCTGTGTGTTTTCCCATGTTCGTTGCCAGATTGTCTTGTGCTTTGCGTATGCCTACACAACTCTCCAGCGTTTTCAGTTTTCCCGTGTTTTGTTTCATCGTGTTTTTGTTCGTGCTCTTGTTCATGCTCCTCGTGGTTCCTGCCCTACTCCTCTCTGTGTTCCCTGGACTGATTTCCCGGTATCGACCTCCGCCTGCCCACTCACTACGCCATGCCTGCCCCTGACACTACTGAAGCCTGGAACGAACTTTGCCTGTCCCCGACCACTCTTTGGATCTCTGTATTGCTGTGATTACTCCTGTGTGACTATCGCCTGTTTACGCAATAAAATACATTATTGCATTTCTGTGTCCGCGCCTGGTTTTCCGGTACCATTCCTGACACAAGACTGTTGTAATAAATTGTAACTATGACTCAAATATAAAAGGAATACACAAATACAGGACCAAATATGACCATACATAAACATGTATGAATATAGGATCTAGGTATGGTCACATTTAAACATGTATGAATATACTTTCTTTTTTACATTTAACATTTTAAGCATTTAGCAGACGCTCTTATCCAGAGCGACTTACAAGATGTGCATTAATACAAGGTAAGAACAATCATAGTTAGCGCACAAGATCAGTGCAGTAATACAGCAATAGACATCATTGCAGCCGTCTGCGTATCATACCTGTAACACTGGGAAAGAAAAGGTTAGTGTTTTTTAAATTTTATTTTATTTTTTGTTTTTTTTATAATAGTGTAGAACAAGTACAGTTTTGAGGACAGATTGACTAGATGGACAGTGTTCAGTGGTAGTGGAGTCTGAAGAGGTGGGTTTTGAGTCTCTTGCGGATGATTGCAAGTGATTCCGCGGTCCTGACCAATTGCGGGAGGTCGTTCCACCAGCGAGGGATCAGGACAGAGAAGAGGCGAGACCGGAGGCATGGGGCAGTCAGTTTGCCAGAGGAGGCGGAGCAGAGGGGTCTGGTGGAGTGATGAGTGACTGGAGGTATGGGGGAGCAGTACCTCTGGCTGCTTGAAAAGCAGCACCAGTGACTTGAATCTGATGCGTGCTGCTATGGGGAGCCAGTGCAGAGAGGAGAGGAGAGGAGAGTAGAGGGGTGACGTGGGTGAACTTCGGCTGGTTGAACACCAGGCGAGCGGCAGCGTTCTGGACTAGTTGCAGTGGCTTGATGGCACAGGTCGGAAGGCCTGCCAGCAAGGAATTGCAGTAGTCCAGACATGAGATCACCAGGGCCTGGACCAGGAGTTGAGTGGCCTCTTGGGTGAGGAACGGTCGGATCCTCCGGATGTTGTGGAGGGGGAAACGGCAGGTCTGAGTGATCGCTGCAATATGGCTCGAGAAGCACAGCTGGTTGTCCAGGGTCACTCCAAGACTCCTGGCAGACTGGGACGGAGACACTATGGAGCCTTCCACGTTGATTGAAGCATTAATCATCGGGGAGCCCTTTGCTGGGAGGAAGAGCAGCTCTGTCTTCCCCAGGTTCAGCTTCAGGTGGTGGGTGGACATCCAGGCAGAGATGTCAGCCATGCATGCAGAGATCCGTGCCGGGACCTGGGTATCGGATGGAGAGAAGGTGAGGAAGAGTTGAGTGTCATCAGCATAACAGTGATAGGAAAAACCATGAGCAGAAATAACCGAGCCAAGTGACTTGGTGTACAGAGAAAATAGGACGGGACCTGGCACCGAGCCCTGCGGGACTCGGTGCCAGGAGATGAGCAGACAGTTGATTATAGACAGCCCGCTCTAATGTTTTGGAAAGGAATGGGAGGAGAGAGACAGGTCGGTAGTTAGAGATGACAGCAGGATTCAGAGAGGGTTTTTTGAGGAGGGGGACAACATGAGCGCATTTGAGGGAGGAGGGGACAGAGCCAGAGGAAAGAGAGGAGTTAATGACATTGGAGACAAAGGGGAGGATGTCCATAGCAATGGACTGGAAGAGGGGGGAAGGAATGGGATCAAGAGGGCAGGTGGTGGGACGGTGGGAGAGAACACGTTGAAGGATGTCTGAGTCAGGAAGGGGCGAGAAGGAGGACAGAGGAGTGGGAGGTTTAGGTAGCGGGATGGGAGAGGGAGAGGTTGGGGGGAAGGCGTTGCGAATGACATCAACCTTCTCGTGAAAGAAGGATGAGAAGTCATCGGCGGTTAGAGAGGAGGGGGTGGGGGAGGAGGAGGGGTGAGGAGAGAGGAAAACGTAGAATTGAGTTTACGTGGGTTGGAAACAAGATTGAATCTTAGAAAGGAAAAATGCAGACTTCGCAGAGGAGAGGTTAGAGGAGAAGGAAGCCAGTGTGGAAATCAGACAGAGCTACAGGGGATTTGGATTTTCTCCATTTCCTTTCTGCCGCTCGCAGTTTCCGTCGGTTAGCCAACATCATTGCTTGTCAATAAGCAACAGTATTAATCTTTTGGTTATTATGAGTTAGGAAGTGAGCTAGCTTCCATGATGATCCATCAAGTTTGTTGAACATGTTTTATTGGCTGAAATAGAATCACATGGGCACATGATTATTTGTTTAAAAAAATGTAAAAAAAATTCCCAGTAGAAGTCTATTAGAAGAGATTATGTTTTTGGTTGAAGTAAATATTGACCAATGGGGACATGGAGCATTTTTGATGATGTAATCGACACGAAAATAAAGAAAACAAGTTTGGGGTTTTATTATGTGGCTGTGTGAAGTTGTTTCTGAGGTCAGAGGGTACAGAAGTTAATGTTTGTAAGGACAGAGTCTGTAGCCATTGTATTTATTTCTGTGGGAAATAACTACCTGGAAAGTGCCAAACTCTCTGGGCTGTATGGGTATGGGGTATTAAAACCTCCAAACTCTCTGTTGCTGTATAGGTATGGGGTATGCACCAACCTGTAGCTTAGCAGATGGCATACCTGCCATCCCAATAACTATTCAAACCCACACATACACACGAATGCACATGCACACGCAAACGCATATCATTTCTGAACATCACGGAAATCAGTTTTGTTAAATAAATTGACAACGTGTATTCAATTTAGAAATGATCATTTTATTTCTGTGTATAAAGAATGTTTAAAAAATATTTCACAGAATATTAATGAATATACGTGTGGTACATATACATAGGTTTCCTCTAATAATTAGACTGCAATGGGCCTCATTTATCAAGCCACATACGAACAAAATGTATCGTAATTCCTTCGTACCAACATTTACACATGAAAATTGGGATTTATCAAAGTTTTCGGGAGTCCAACTTGTTCGGACGTGCAAAGAAAACCTGAGACCACGCGCAGAGTGTGTGTAAACCCAGCAGTTTGTCTTTTAACTCGAATCTTTCACTTTTATTGATGAAATTGGTCATTAAGTAGGCTTCTTTGTCTACGTATTTTGTCCTGAAATACTGAAATATAAAGCAAGATTAATTATAAAGAAACTAACAAATTGTTTGCGAATACTATTTTAATTAAGTAAAACAAAAACAAATTAAATTAGTAGTAGCATTACAAAGAGTTATTATGATTTCATAATTGCAGTTTTGTTTTTTAAATAATGAATTGATGAGAAATACTATTTAAAGGGTCGAAATGCTGTAAAGCCCAAGCTTGCAATGGCAGATAGCGCTGTTGTGACCTCTGTCGTTAAATAATAAAACCAGGTACACGCAATCTCTGGGAGCTCAGATCAACACTTTATTCCTCAGGCTATGCCTGGTACAGACTTCCGTCTAGGTTCTTGGTTTCCGGTCAAGTGCATTTCAAAATAAAGGTCTTGCTTACAACACTACTAAACATTACAAGCGCTATTAGAGGAATTGGCGAGAGCACATTTTCAGGGACCGGTCTGACTTTTTCCGAGGATGACGAGTGGCTCTTTGGCTTTTTGGCTATGGGCACTTTCCAAAGGGAGATTGGCGACCGGTCTGGAATATCCCAACCCTCCATGAGCCACATACTGCCCGGTGTGCTTCATTCTATTGCTTTATGTTAATTAAGGGACCGTGAACGCGCTTCCAGTTTACGACTGTTTGGGATTGATCAACATACGCACGAGATACAATTGAAACTAAATGCCTCCGGACGTTTGATAAATGCGGCGGAAGTTGTTAATTTGTATAATTTTACGGGGAAGCGTACGTGCATATTTACTAAATTATTGATAAATGAGGCCCATTGTGTGTAACCTCTGTAACCAGTGTGTAACTGGGTTTTCACTGTATGGTGCACCTATCTGACACAGTTACGACAACTCCAGTCACTGCTCCCACTCCTCCTCCCACGGCTGCTCCCACAGCTGCTCCAACTGGACCCAGTACTGCTCCTGCTAATGCTCCTCCTGCTGCTCCTGCCACTATGCCACTGCTCACATTCGTTATAAATGAATTATTTTTCTCTGCCTCTTCTCTAGATTTTCCTTTTTTAATCTCCGCTTGAATGGCTGCCTCTGCTTCCTCGTACATTTCGTTGGTGTAGCAGCCTCCTCCGTTCACTGCCACCATCTTATCAATCTTCTGCAGCAGCTCAGGGACCTGAGAGTGATTCTCCATGTCCTCATTGTTAAAGACATGGTAACGATTACTACACTTCTTTAGCAGCTTCTGCAGGTTTCTGTCATGACGGATAAACCCTTCAATGGTTATGTTTTCCAGTTTGTCTCCATAAGAGAAGAGGACTACAGTGTACTGATTCACTCTCTAGAGAAGAGCTCCTGCAGTTCCTCCATCACTCTCTTCTCCTGTTCAGTGAATCGTCCCAGCTGTACGACCAGGAGGAAAGCATGGGGTC
>JAINUG010001700.1:0-18386 GCA_029706075.1 Aldrovandia affinis | reverse complement strand
TGAGACTTAAACAATCTGTTCCTGTACCAACCTCTTCACACTTACTGCTTTTGGGCGACCATGGTCTGGCCTGCACTCTGACGACGCCACCGGGTGGGGCTGTTCTGCCCTGTCCTTCAGAGTTTCTTTTTGTATATATGAAATTGCATTGATTATAAACTGTAGCTCAGCAGAGTGCAGCTGACTATTGACAGGATCGCCAGCAATGGTTAAAAATTGCACGCGTAGTTTTAAAACTTCATGTTGCATCATTAACAATTGACTTAGAGCCTGCGTTATGCACTGTTCCTTTTACCGTTCTAAAATATGCGTATGACACATTAAGCATTTCAAGCATGTTTGAACACACACAAAAAACATTTAGAACTTTTGCAAATATCATTCCTGTTAGGAAGAGCACTGTGTCAGCACTGGTTGGACTCACCTGGGCCTTGAAAAGAACCGAATCCTTCCTTCATCAACCCCCTGCCCACACTGTTCTCCTGACTGTTGCGCTCTCAGGCGCTTGTCGGACTTTGACCAATAGAGTCAAGGAACTTCAGCGATTAAGTGGGGCTAAGTGACCACTCCAGTCGGGGAGGAATCGCCATTTCTGAAAAATAATCATGGAAAGCTAACATACATTTACATGTGAACATATATTTAAACACATACGAATAAATTTCACCGTGCTGCCTGGACACTTACTGCTTTTTGGTTTGCTGCCCGGGTTTGGGAGCTGATGCTGGGTGTGAGAGGGTTGCCTTACAAACACAGAAGAGACAGACAAATTGATTTATTTAGCCATTGTTCCTCGACAGGATTTTTCAGAGTAAAATCTTCAGTGTCAAATCAACTCTGATACAATGCAGTTGACCCCTTGGACCTGTATATACCCATGTTAGAGTTAAATTATCACTGAACATTTCACTGTGTGTTTGATACTTACTGCTTTTGTGTGGGCAGGTGCCTTGAAATTTGTCCCATTGTTCCCATTTCTGGTCCTAAACTGGATCTTAGTTTTCGCTTAGATTTGAGTTAAATTACAGCGTTCCACATAAGACTTCATGTGAGTCCATCAGGCAGAGACAGTACTCTGTAACAGGTATTAGACTAAGATTCCTGTTCCTGTTCCAACCTCTTCACACTTACTGCTTAGGGCGATCGTGTCTGGTTCTGGCCTCCGACGGCCACCGGTGGGGGCTGTTCTGCCCTGTCCTTCAGAGTTTCTTTTTTATATATGAAATGGCATTGATTATAAACTGTAGCTCAGCAGAGTGTAGCTGACTATTGACAGGATTGTCAACAATGGTTAAAATTGCACGATAGCTTTTAAAAAAACGTCATTTTGCATCGTTAATAAATTTTGACACCAATTTCTAGAGCCTTTATGGACTGTTCTTTTCCTCGTTCTAAAATATGCGTATGACACATTAAGCATTCTCCCAAGTATGTTTGAACACACACAAAAACATTTAGAACTTTTGCAAATATCATTCATGCTAGGAAGAGCACTGTGTCAGCACTGGTTGACTCACCTGGCCTTGAAAGAACCAACTCCACCGCCCACGACTGGCTGCCCCGATCTCGCCGCGGGATTGCTGCGCCAGGCGCTTGTCGGTTTCGACGATAAAGGTCGACGATTCATCACATCGCGCATCCGCACCACCTGGCTGGGCGAATAATCGCCATTTTAGGCAACAATCATGGAAATAACATACATTTGGCATGAACACATTAAAACACAATATTTAATAACATGCTTCCTGACCCATACTTGCTTACACCATTAACATTCACTGTGTTGCTGGACACTTACTGCCGGTTTGCTGCCTGGTTGGGAGCTGATGCTGGTGATAGTATTGTTTCACAACAGAGAAGAGACAGACCAATGGATTTCTATTTAGCCATTCTTCCTCAGACAGATTTTTCAGAGTAAAATCTTCATTACAAATCAACTCTATACAGTGCAGTTGGACCCTTGACTACATATACTCTGTTAGAGATAAATATCACCGAACATTTCACCGTGTTGTTTCTGATACCACCGCTTTTGGGCATCAGGCTAGTTCGATTTGCTCCCGACCTAATATCCATATTCCAAACCGGATCTGAATGCTTTGTTGGATGCGTTTGAGCCAACGCTAAGGTGAGGGCTGCACACAACACAGCATCATTAGCTCCATATCCTTCATTTGTATTTTGAAACCCTATTTAACTCCTGCTGGTCACAATTTTAGGGAATGATTACCAGAGGATATTGTCTATGGCATGTTGCATTACTTATTCCCAGGCAGATTTGGATAATTATAATGAAACTTCCACATGTTGATCATATGAGTCCACTGTGTGAGATACATGTACTAAAAACAGGTATAGACTGAAGATTCCTGTGCCTGTTCCAATCCTCTTCACACCCATTGCTTAGGCCACCGTGTCTGTTCTCTGCCTCCACTACACACCGGCAGGGCTGTTCGGCCCGTCTTTCAGAGCTTTTACATAGCGAAATGCGCATGATTGCGAACCGTGAAGTCACAGAGGTAGCTGACTACGATTAGATCGTCAGCAATGACACTGCACGCCAGCTTTAAAAACTTATTTTGCATCGCTAATGACTTGACACCAATTTATTTATGACTGTTTCTGTTTAAAATATGCGTATGACACATTACATTCTCCCAAGTATATTTGAACACACACAAAACATTGTAGAACTTTTGCAATATTGTCCATGTTAGGAAGACACTGTGTCAGCACTGGCTGGACTCACCTGCCTGAAAGAAACCAAACCCACCGGCCCACACCAGGCTGCCCTGACTGAGCCGTGGACTGTTGCTACCATGCGCTGTCGGCCTCTGGACGGATTGTGTCAATGGATTCATCACATCACGCATCCACCCACTCCGGCACAACACCCATTGGAAAAATAATCATGAAATAACACATTTACATAGAACATACATTACAAACACACATTTGACAACATGTCTCTCTGGACTCATACACTCTTGAGTTCTGAAATTATCACTGAACACACTGTTTGATACTTACTGCTTTTTGTGTGGCAGGCTGAAATTTATCCTGAAACATTGTTCACGGTCCCGCCGATTTTAAAGCTGTGTTTAGATTTTTAGCAATTACACGTGTCTTCCATTGATCCTTGTTGGCTGAGTCCACTGTAGAGACACAGTACTTGTACCAGGTACAGACTACATCTGCTCCTGTACCAACCTCTTTCACATCCATTGCTTTTGGCACCATGGTCTGGCCACAGACCCTGACCCACACCGGAGGGCTACTTGCCCTGTCCTGTGAGTTTGCATATATGAATGGCATTGATTATAACCAGCTCAGCAGAGTAGCGACTATTGACAGATCGTCATAATGATAAAATTGCACGCGAGCTTTTAAAACCATTTTGCATCATATCAATTTGGACGCCACTTGAGCTTTATGTTGTTCCTTCTGTCTAAACATAGCGCATGACACATTCCACAAGATTCTGTTTCACATATTGCTGTGCAACTATATACCGCAGGGGCAGAAAATCAATGCTTATTTCAACTGGTAATATTTGATTCTGTCATGATTCATGATGGAATTTTGATAATGACCTGATCTAAATCACTCAACTGGGCTTCATAGAAAGAGCTGAAGGTTGACACACACACACACACACATATATATATACATACATATATCATACACCACAATATTCATTATTGATTTGATTAACGAACCACAAATGGCCCATTTCTTACCGTAGCCTTCGGTGTTGCTGTTGACCGAAGCTCATTCTGTCCTCTGAGACGCCACCTGCCGCTGTTGACAGACTTACAGATACAACAAACACAACAGAATGAAAACTGACATCAATATAAAACAACTTTGCTTCATGCAAGCAAAGTGGCACTGAGCACAGGGCGTCCCCAGATCCAATACGAGGACCATGAGATACCAGCTTGTGATGCATAATCACTGTACATGACTTATGGTAGACTGCTCAAAAACACAACCTGGTTCACAAGAGCCAAATTTGGTATTACACACTTTTTAGATGTGACACCATCTCTGAGAAGGGTGCCTAAAATGACCCACAGCGCGAAATCCAAAATGGCTGCCAGAAAAGACCCAAGATTCCTGCGATATAATGCTGCGATTTTTGCTGATTGCACTATAGCTTACATTTATAGTAAATATGATTCAATATTAGCGATTTTCCCAATAATCCATGAAAATGTCTAAATACATTTAAACAGCTTAAACACCAACATATTAAACACTCGAATGAGATGACCTTCCAAATGACCCTGCCAAGGATATACTGTCAATGGCATATATACATAATTAGCTTAACTTAAAGACCTTAGACTTAATGATTATCTATAGATATTATACATATACCTATATGACCAGAGATCAGCCCTTGATAAATAATAACTATTAGCATTTAATGCCCCAAAAATTGGCTACTTATGTTATGATAAAGCACGACAGGTTGATGTACTATTAATGACAGAAATGTTGTATCATTGCAAACAAGACACTGACTGAACTGACTGACCTCAGCGAGGTAGTGAGGCGGGGCTTATCCAATCAACAAAGGCAGTATATCAGAACAGTGTCGGTTCAATTATGTATTTGGTGCTTGAAAACACTCCCGGATTACAGTTCACATTTAGCACATAACTAGCTTGTAGTTGTTTCCCATTACATCTAATCAATTTGATACTGTATCCTTATGTTTACAGACGGCCTGTAGTTACTAACGGAATGTTAGACTCTGAAGTTATTGGTAGGCTATATCATTGTCCTTACCAGCTTAAAGTTAGACGCTGGCAGCATATCACGTCCTGACTAACGCCAAATTGAGTCACCGACCAGCTGTTCTAGTCACCGACCAGCGTCACCCAGTCACTCAGCAAAAGCGATCCTGTGAGTGTATATCACGAATTGTGGACAGTGATAAAGGTGTATTTATCAATATTGTTTGTTGATTGTTCAGTTAACACAGATTGATCTAGAGAGACTAACTAATTTTGGCAGACAGCAATATTGTAGTTAGCTTTATTCAACCAACATTTTTTAAAGGTTTTGAACGATTACATTACTTAGTCGAGTTTATCAGACGCTTATCTAAATGACTTATAATATTTTATTTTATTTTATTTTTATCAGTGTTATGTTAGGCAAGGAACATGGACTGGAGTGTAAGATTTGCTCGAGGAGGAGGATATGAGGTGTCCAACAGATTTTCATGAACAAACCGCAGAGGTATTGCACTTTCTGTTGCCAAACAACTTGATGAATTGATGGGATCGTATATTAAGACTTAAAGGTTGCAGGCACAGGCTGAAGCTTGAACAGTAACACTAACGGCATCAAAACATGAAAGCATCTGGAATACTTCAGTTAGAGAAATTACTAATGCCAGAGTTCGAACAAAAGAAAACAAGACTCGCTGATGAAGACTTATGGCGATCTGCCGCTAACCACTTTAATACATGTCCTAGTGAGTGCTCATTTTACTTGAAGACAAACTCGTCAATGAACTACGTGATCTTGATAATGGCTCAAGGAAAATGGCCACTGAAATGCAGACACAGCTCTATATGTACTTCTCAGGGGACCACCACACGAAGCAACACCATCTTGACGTCTTGTTAAATACAAAAACACATTATAAAGTATCCAAATATTCGAGAAAAGATTCAATGAACTGAAAATGTGAGTTGAAGCTTTTATCTTAAGCGAATTGAGATCATACATCGAAAGTAACTTTAAAGCAAACACAACATTCAACTTAGAACTCCATGGTTTATACATGAGTTCTATTAACAAATGGAGTATCAACAAAACAATCAATAAAAACCAGACTTAACCATACCAGATACTTGATGGATGTCAGATCCAGTCTTGCAAAAATACAACATTAATTGTTTTCAAAGATGGAATGCAGACCATGCTGAAGAAGAAGCACACGTTCAGACTATGATAAAGAGGCACTTGCAATTGCAACTAGTCAAATCAGATTCGCAATGATATGTTGACCAGGTTTGAATTTGATATCACTTCCCAATAAGAATCAAACAATGATTCCGTCCCACCCAGTTTGAAGGCACTGGTTTCCATACACAATGATCTCTAATGTCACTAATCAAGATAGCTCATAAGTTGCGCATGCCCAACCATTTTCAGCCATTACCTTTCAATATGAAATGTTGATCTGCTAATGCAACAGGACCATCAAGGTCTTCCAACCACGCAGTCAGCCTTCTTTTATATTATCTTCGTTCACATCAAACGATAAGCAAGATCACTGTCACTCCCTCAACACATTGGGAATCAGTATTAACTACAACCAACCTGAGGCCGAACCAGCTTGACCTAAGCGTCTGTCGCAGCACATGGCAGCACAGACCTATCTGCCCTGCTATCCTAATGAAAGAAACGCACTGTTAGGGCATTGATAACATAGACCATAATCCTCATCAACCACATAGCTCAGGGATCATTCCATGGGACTGAATAAGTGTGAACTTACTTAACTCTCAAACACGAGGTTTGTAGATAGAACAATTACCATTGACTCAGCGAAATGATACTTCCTTCCTGAGAGGTACACAACAGTACTCCCGCTGGTTACTACATCCAAAGTTTGTAAGAGAACTCCTGAAGTGGCTGCAAAGTTGAGCCCTCTGTTTTCAGTGTTTCATGCCGACGTTGGTTACCCAACAGCATTACATTGTACAAACACGAATTAACACGTAGTCACTATCAGGACAGCAATGAACGTAAGAAGATAGAGTGCAATGTAAATAAGAAGATGCAGAGGCAAAATAAGCAAGAAGATGCAGAGGTAACATGAACAAGAAGATGCAGAGTAACATAATAAGAAGATGCAGAGTAATGTAACAAGAAGACAGAGTCAGAAAGAATAAGAAGATGCAGAGTGCAACTAAGGCATGATGCAGAGGCAAAAGAAGCAGATGATGGTGATATACATGGGAACAAGAAGATGCAGAGGCAAATACATAAGAAGACGCAGAATGCAATACAAGAAGATGCAGAGTGCAATTGTTTAGACAACCATTTGGAATGCTCACTTCCTGAGTTAATAGTTTTTGGGCACCCTTCAGATATAAGGATCACTCAATGCACGCACTAAATTATATGCTTTTTATGACTTTTTGTGCTTTTTTATGTCAATCGCTAACTGTTTAGGCTGGCCATTGAGAATTTCTACAGCTCACTATTTAAGATTTTTTTGGGTACCCTTCTAGGATGTCTTGTGATCACCTAAGGACATTTGTACAAATGTTACATTTTTATAAGATTTCTTGTAGGTGTCTTGAGTCAACTGCCAACAGTTTAGGTGTTACTTAGGAACTTCGTCAATAACTCACTTCCTCGTTTAATATTTTTACACCTGTATTGCTCCAGATCACCCGCGACATTTGTGCCAAATTCTTATGTTTTTGGCGAGATTCTCTTAGGTAAAACTTGAGTCAACTGCCAACAGTTTAGGCGGCCATTTTGACTTTGTCAATAACTCACTTCCTGTATAAAGATAGGCACCCCTTCTAGATGTCTTAGATTACCCATGAACATGTGTATCACTACGCTTATCCGCCACAGACCTACCACATACTCCTACCATTACGGCACCAGCTATGGAGGCATAAAGAGAATATACTTTCCACAGGGAGGTCTGCTATCAGAGCTATTTGTTGTGAGTTGAACGAAGGAAACAAAAACACTTAAGTTAAAACACTTATTCTTCAAGTTTATAAACAAAACAAACCAATATTACTTTAAAAATGGCATCTACATTTATGTTTACAGCAGCAAAAGGTATGGCGGTAATATCCATACAGTGGCGTAACGACTTATCTACAGCTTCTGTTAACAACAGCCCAGTGTATCGGATGAACACATTCCATGAAGGTTGATAGAACTCACCAAAACTCCCAACATCAGGCAAAAAGCAGTGCTAAGATGTTGTGTGTTATTAGTTAGTTGCGAAAACATGAGGACTAGTTCATATAATGTAACTATCTATTATCCATAATGCAACAGGTATTGCAGTCTTATGATAGTATTAGCCAATATTCAACTGATCATAATTATTTAAAGAAAATGCACAAAAGTTCACTGAACAGGCTGTAAGTGTTGTTAAGACAGCCTAACCAAATCAAATTAAAGGCTACCTTAGTCTGGCTGACACCCCAATAGTATCAATATCCAGACTGGCACTTATCCTGATTTCTTCTGATCCCTCTTACTTAGTTCACTTAATCTGGTTTTTATTAGGTTTTTTACGTCAAGCAAGCACTTTATATTGCAAATTTGTAATTTAAAGTAGCTATATAAATAAAGTTTGATTTGACGGATTAGGTCTATTACATAACGAGCTTCCATCTGAATGCAGATCAGATTTCGATTCATTAATTAACGCCCAGCATTATCAGCTTACGCCAGATGGCGGTTTTATTACCGGCTTCGAGTGCAAAGCCTGCCAGCCGCCGCCAGTTGCTGCCAGTTGGGCGAACTCGCTAGCCAAGCACCAGCTTGTTATACTCAGCCTGACGTTTGCTAATCCATAGGTCCCCGAAAGCAGGCAGCTCAGCAGCTTAACTGAATGCAACTGCCAATTTGTATAGCCAGTTAGCTATATATGCTAGTAAAGACCAGTCAACGGCACGGTATATCAGCGACATCTGAACCCAAGAGACTTCGCGAACAGAAACATGATTTGAGGCAATTGACATATCGCCAGTACTCGCTAACGAATACAACTGTTAACTATACATCTAGCTGCCCGGATCAAAAAGTACAGATGTTGACGATCACCGTCGATTCCACATAATGAACGAATACTTACCTTAAAGCCAAATACTATTGCCGTAAAGATAGGAAAATGCACTAAGTCAGTTGGAAAAAATACAGTAGGCTAATCCAATGATGTTGAGCGCGTTGTTATACCGTAATTACAATACATCAATTTAGAGACTTGTCCAGGCACGCACAACCATACGATGGACATTATACAACATCTGATTAATGCAATAAGGTACTTAATGCACTTGTGACGGACAAGGCATTTGACAATTTCTGGACGTAGCCCGTGATCAACGGGCTAACTGGCAAAAATCATTGAGTAATTACAGATCAAGATGTATAATAACTATTATGGTTTATAGAGCAGGTAACAATGATGATATTATCTATTTGTTATTGATCATATTACTTTTACGAGATATTATTTGGGGATGATCTATTATTATCTGATAACGCCTATTAAGGTCCATGTTTCATGCGCCTACACAAAAACGCGACACTGACATTAACAACATTTATATGCTACAGTAGATATCATCATTAACAGTTTCGCTTACGTTAACATGTTAACTGCTCATTAAAAATATTTAACCAATGCTGAAAGCCTCGGTTTGTTATTTATCTCTATACTGTCTCAGTCCGATGAAAGACTACTGCACGCTGAAGAACTATTTGTTAAATGGACGGCCAAACCACAGGTTACACAACACTGAAGTGTGGAAATATTTAACGCCATGCAGGTTCTCTTCTGGATGATGAGCAAGAGTACCGCTGCACTCATCAAACTAATCAAACAGCTGACACCGCACATCACATTTGGATATTTTGTAAAATAGCACACACACACACAATATTTCGTTGCTGGGAGATGTAACTTGTAACTTTGTCCCCGCTATACACAGGTCAATTTAATTACTGAAAGTTACTAGGTTTGGAACACGGCATTTATCAACGTAATCCGCTACCTGTAATTCACTTCACTGTTATCCAATTTTTTATTATATATGTACAATAATTTAAGGCAAAGTAATAATGTTATCGCAAATGCAATATGAGCGATATGCGCATTCACCTCTTGTATTATTTTTCTTAATTATGAATCAAAATGGATTAATTTAGGATTTGGCACTGACAGCAACAATGGGAATGCACAACCAAAACAACTCTGAATTAATTACAACAAAAAGCAGACAATAATTGATCTACAAACATTCACCCCATGGCTTGGACAATATATTTCAACCAGAGTCTATTTAGTAGAAGTCTTCACCAGCTTGACATCTGACACCGCACAACATTCTTCTTTACAAATTGCTCGAGCCCATCATTGGGATGGGCTTATTATTGGCAACACCTTCCACAGATTCTCACGTACTGAGGTCTGGGATGAAATAACCACTGCCCAATTCTCCTGCTGTGACCCACTTACTGATCAACCCTGCCCATAGTGCTTGATTCTAATGTTGCTTCATTTGTTCCACAATAATATTTGTGAGGTACTCGGACTGTTGTGCACAGTAGCCAATAGTAATGACACACTTACATCCTGATTAGTTACACATCTAGTTATTTGACTTTTATCTGAACCCAGACTCACTGAACCAAAGGTGGTATATGAGCATAATGTTAGAAAAACCAATGTTACACAATACTTGTTATCTAGAGGACAGAGTGACTGTAGCGCATTGCATGGTAGGGGACGTCAGATTGAGCATCCTGTCGCATGCATCTTCAGTGGCTGACCTGAACATACAATCAACATGACGCACAGCTGGTCGCCCGTAGATCACTATTCGAAAGTTCGCCATGTGTTGCTGCTGACTCCACATACATGCTAGCAAAAAGAACGACAACATAGAACATGACACATACAAATTACTTTGAGTTCGATTTAGCCTTATTATTTAATATAACCTAATACTAATGTGATAAAGAAACAATAATTGTGCTTAAAACACTGTTTACAATAAATTCAGACACTAATATGAGCCACAGAAAACTAAACAAGTAACACCTGTGCTAGACATTCATTATTCAACATTTCATGTAACTTCTGGCCCCAAAGCCATCTTGTCATCTAGGAGTAGTCCCATCTCAAGAATAGAGAAAAGACCCCAAGAGGAGACTAAAACACCACTTGGGAAGGACAGGGTGGGTCGGCTTCCATCAAAGACACTACTTAAGGTGCAGCTGACGGCGGTGGTAGCCTGGATCAGCAATGACACTGAAACAGGATGGCTCAGCAGAGGCAGAGTTCACTGGCCGGAACTTGAACCGCTTTTGTTTTTCTGAGCCAACAGCTCAAAAGAAGGTAGGAATAAAAATTATATGGGTGAAAATACACCTTAAAAAGTGTGATCGACTTGTCCAAAGAGACATTTAGGGGGAGGTCTCTCTCTTAATGATATTAAGGTAAACGCTGAAACCCAGAATTTTCCTCAGTAACTGATAACACTCTTTAAAATTGGGCAGAAGGGCTTAAAAGATTATTGACTATTTTAGGACAATATAGAGCTATTTTTCCTATTTGCATACTTTTATTACCACCAATAGTGATATGCTTAGGTATTTTCAGATCGTAGCATTATATTACACAAACATAAAGACTGAACATAATTAAGAATACAAACAAACAAACATTGAAACATACTTATGGATAGCTATACTCAAACATCGCACACTATTAAAAAAATCATGTATCCCATATTTATAAAAACCTATTATTGACTTACCATGACACATCTTCCATATCAAAACAACAGAGCAGAGTTAATATTACTGAGGATGAATGGAACATTATGTACCAAGGTCACAGGATATTAATAGTAACATGTGAAGAGTTTGATTGGAAAATGAAGATGCGATTTTATATCAACTCTGGTAGTTTCGTTTGTAGATATCCCTCATGATGAATTGCTGGAGGAGTGTGGACTGGTATACACTATCAATAAGATTAGGACTGCCCAAAGATGCTTTGGCAGGATATATGAGAGATAAATACACTTTAGGAGTTGGACTTACCATTTAGTTGAGAAACTTATATTTGATCTGGCTCCTGAAGACATATAAAATTAATAATCCAAATGTATTTTATAGCATATACTCTGATGACTGCCAGAAAATGGTAACATTAATTGATGATGAAACTGACAGCCACCCACTGAGCACATAGAAGTGGAAGGAGAGATGGGGAGTGGGAGATATTTGACATTCAGAGGAGGTGGATGCCCTCATCAATATATTTACCTGAAAGGAGATCTCTGCCTTGTGTTGTAGTATTTTTATATTATTATTATCTTTTTTACTATATATATATATTTTTATTTTATTTTTATTTATGTTACGTTGTGAAGGTCCAATATTGTGTTGCATATTGTCCGCCGATTTCTGGTTGTTCTGTCAAGAACAACATTTTTGATAGGTACATCTTCTAGAAAGTTAATACAAATATAGTTCAAAAACTTAAAAACTAAAAAGAAATATAGGCAACACTTTCGGCACACCTGATGCACTGAGCTATATGAGGTAGACAGGCGGCAGACACACTTAGCTTGAGAACAGAGTCGAAACAGAAAAGAGCGAGGTGCACATAGTAACAAGAGAATTAGTAGTTGTTAGTAATTATCTCCATTCCGACTTGAAGGCAGAAGATTGGTAAATAGACATGAATCAGAAATCTAAAGAAACATGAATACACATGGCTATGATAGTAATTAGTAATTTGTTGATCGCTGGCAATTAGAGCACATCTGCTAATCGCAGCAGTATGAAACATTGTAAACCTATCTAACTGTTAGTGTTAGTAATCAGACAAGGGAGTTAGAAACAATGAGGAAGCATGAGCGCACACAGAGAGAGAGAAAGCATGAATGCAAGATTTATGAAACAACATGCAGAAAAAGTGTATGTTTAACATGAACAGAAACGTAACATGAAACAGAATCAAGACATGACATGACATGAATGAACATAAAACGCGGCATGCAATATGTGGAACCGTGACACTTCCACCCCATACACTGCATTAGCTCAATGCCCTGACAGTGATGTCATACGCTGGTCCGCCTGACGCCGAATGGAGTTGACGGACTTCACAAGAAATGTAAGGCACTCTAGATGAAGAGGAACTGCTATGAAAAATAATCATGGAAATAGCATACATTACACTTGAACATACATTTAAACACACATTTAATAACATGTTCTTCTGGACTCATATACTTGTTTGCAATTAGCACAGAACATTTGACTGTATTGTTTGGACACTTACTGCTAAGGTCTGTTTGGGAGCTGACACGGTGAGAGGGATACAACACAGAAGCATATTGACAAATGGATTTATTTACTATTTTTCCCACAGATTTTCAGAGCAAAATTGATTGTCAAATCAACTCTGACAGTGCAGTTGACCCTGACTCATATACTTCTTGTTAGAGCAAATTATCACCGAACATTTTACCGTGTTGTTTGATACTTACTGCTTTTTGGGTGGTCAGGATATTCTGATTTGAGCCCCAAATTCTTGTCATCCACGCTTCCCAACCGGATCTGAACGTGCTTGTTGATGAGCCGGAGCCAACGCTGGTGGAGAGGGCTGCCACAACACAGGACACAGACTCCAGTGTCCTCATTTCTGCAGCTTGAACCTCATTTAACTTCCCAGTCACACTTAGGAATGACAACACAGAGGATATTGCCCATGGCATGTTGCACATTTCTTTATTCGGCAGATTTTGGAGCAATTACATCATGATCTCCACATAAGATCATATGACCCACTGTGCAGAGCATTACGTAATTGCAAATATATTGTGACCAAGATTCTGTTCCTGTTCCAACCCTTCACACTTACTGCTTTGCCATCCGATGGTTCGGCCTGGCACCTCCTGACGACTGACCGGTAAATATTCTGTCTGTCCTTCAGAGTTTACTTTTTTACATAAGAAATGGCATTGATTATAACTGCTCAGCAGAGTGCAGCTGACTATTACAGATCGCCAGGCAATGGTTAAATTGCACTGAGAAGCTTTTAAAAACGCCATGTTGCATCATTAACAATTTGACGGCCTAGAGCCTTTATGCTGTCGCTTCTAAAATATGTGATGACACATACATTCTCCCCAAGTATGTTTGAACACACACAAAAACATTTAGAATCCTTGCAAAATATCATTCCTGTTAGGAAGAGCACCGTGTCAGCATCGCTGACTCACCTGGGCCTGAAAGAACTTCTTTTCCTTCATCAACCCCCAATCGCCCATACTGTTCTCCCTGACTGTTACGCTCAGGCGCTTGTCGACTCTTGACCAACAGAGTCATGAACTTTCAGCATTGCCAAGCATGACCAGTCCAGTCGGGAGAATCGTGCTACTTTGTGCAATAATCATGGAAATAACATACATTTACATAGAACATATATTTAAACACACATTTAATAACATTTCACTGTGTTGTTTGACACTTACATTGCTTTTTCGGTTTGCTGTCTGTTTGGGAGCTGATACAGGAGAGGGCTGCCTACAACATTACAAAAGATTACACAATTGATTTTATTAAATATTGTTCCTCGACAGATTTTCAGAGTACCTTAGTGTCAAATCAACTCTGATACAGGCAGTTGACCCTTCTTGGACTCATATACTCTGTTAGAGCAATTATCACGAACATTTCACTGTGTGTTTGATACTTACTGCTTTTGCGTGGGCAGGTACTTGAAATTTGTCCAAACATTGTTCTGACTTATCCAACCGATCTAAAGTTGCAGCCAGATTTGAGCAATTACACGCAGCTTCACACAAGATCATATGGAAACACTGCAGAGACACAAAATAAAAACAGGTACAGACTGTATTCCTGTTCCTGCACCCAAACTTCACACTTCACGTCTTAGGCTAATCGCGGTCTGTTCGCCCTGGCTCCGACTGCACACCGGTGGGGCTGTTCTCACTGTCTCTCAGAAGCCTTTTGATGCGAAATGGCATTGATTATAACTGTAGTCAGCAGAGTGAAGGATTGAGCTGGACAGATCGTCAGCAATGGTTAAAATTGCACGCTAGTTTTAAAAATCATTATTTTATATCATCATAATTTCACACCAATTTCTGAGCCTTGAGGACTGTCTTTTCCTCGTTTCAAAATATGCGTATGACACATTACATTCTTCCCTGGCATGTTTGAACACACAAAAACATTTAGAATCCTGCAACATTATTCATGCTAGAAGAGCACTGTGTCAAAGCACTGGTTGACTCACCTGGGCCTTGAAAGAACCTCTTCAACTCCACTCGCCCACACTGTTGCTCCCGACCGTCGCGACTGTTGCCGCCTACGCGCTATCATTTCTGACGATAACGTCAATTCGATCTCATCACATCAAGATCCGCACTACACCTGCACATGAAGAATCACCATTTTGAAAATAATCATGGAAATAACATCATTTACATAGAACATACATTGAAACACACATTTAATAACATGTTCTCTGGGACTCATACACTTGTTAGAGTTCAATTATCACTGAACATTTCACTGTATTTGATACATTGCTTTTGTGGGCAGGCTTAAATTTACCTTAAACATTGAAATTACTGTACCAAACTGATTTGCAGCTGTTTAGATTTAAATACATCACCACATAAGCTCATATTGAGATCCACTGCAGAGACACAGTTTAGGACAGGTATTAGACTAAGATCTTGTTCCAGACCAACCTTCTTCACACTTACTGCTTTTACAACCACATGGTCTGGCTCAGACCGACACACCGCGGGGCTGTTCTGCCCTGTCCGCCGTTTTGCATATATGAATATATTGATTATAAACTGTAGCTCAGCAGAGTGCAGCTGACTATTGACAGGATCGTCAGCATGATAAAATTACACCACAGAAGCTTTTAAAAACGCCATGTTGCATCATTAACAATTTTACTAACCAATTTCTGAGCCTTATGACTGCTTCTCGTTCTAAAATATGCGCATGACACATTACATTCTGGCATGTTTGAACACACACAAAAACATTAGAACTTTTGCAAATATCATTCATAATAGGAAGAGCACTGTGTCGCATTCGGTTGACTCACCTGGCCTTGAAAGAGTCCAATCCCCAATCGCCCACACTGTTGCCCTGACTGCAGGATCAGTTACTCATGGCGCTTGTCGGTTTCCTGACGGATAGTGTCAATGGACTATCACATCACGCATCCACCAAGGAAGACCATTATTTCTGAAAATAATCATAAATAACATATTTACATGTGAACATTATTGCAAACACACATTTAATAACATGTTTCCTCTGGACTCATACATTCTGTTGTTCAATGACACTTAACATTTGACTGCATGTTTGATACTAATGCTTTAGGCAGCACCTTGTAATTTGTCCCAAAACATTGTTCTTCATTCTAGTACCAACCGATTTAGCTGTATTTGTGATTTTAGCACTACACGTCTTCCACATAAGCTCATATTGATCCACTGTAGAGACATGTACTTGTAACAGGTATTAGACTAAGATCTGTTCTGCACTGTCCCTTTCACACTACTGCTTAACACCACACCAATACACCTGCACTCCCGACGGCCACTGGCAATATTGTTCTGCCTGTCCTTCAGAGCTTCCTTTTGCATATGAAATGGCATTGATTATAAACTGTAAATATGATATTGACTATTGACAGGATCACAGCAATGGTTAAAATTGGCACGCGTAGCTTTTAAAACTTCATTTTTGCATCGGCACACTTGACGCCAATTTCTAGAGCCTTTATGCACTGCTCCTTTTCCTCGCCCTGAAATACAGCAGGACACATTCCACAAGATTCCTGTTTCACACATGGACAGTAACCATATGGACTTCAGGGCACAGCAATCAATGAGCTGAGCCAACCAGGTATTTGATTCCATGCCAATCATGATTCATGATGCACCCTGATAATGAACTGTCTAAATCAGCTCCTCCAACCTATTTCAGAAAGAGCTGAAGTACACGACACATATCATCATCATCACTGACATATATATACATACATATAATCACACCACAATAGTTCATATTATTGACACAATGAACTGGCCAAATGGCCCATTTCTTACCAAAAGTTCTGTTTTGTTGTTGATCAGCTCATTCTGTCCTCTGGAGGCTGACACCTGCTGCTGCTGTACTTCTACAACAGATACAACAAAAACACAACAGAATGAAACCGATTATCAATATAAACAACTTGGCCCATGCAAGCAAAGTGGCACTGAGCGAACAGTATGTCCCCTAGATCCAATACGACAGGGAATTATATGATACTTGAAGCAGATGATAATCACTAAAAGGTGACTTACTATAATCTTCACATGGAGGCATAGTATGCATTATGCTATATCAGCACTTTTCATTAGGAATACATCAGAGCGTCTTGTTGGTGAGCTACATTTACATTATTTTTAATTAGCAGACGCTTATCTCAGAGCACGACAAGATATTAATACAAGAACAATCAAGGTTAGCGCACTCCAGACTGGAAAACCTATAAAGACATCATTGCAGTATGCCTGTATCATATCTGTAATATTGGATATATTATATGTGTTTTAATTTTTTAATTATTTTTATTTTTTTTTAATTTTTATTTACAGTAAACAGTGGTGACAGCAGATTACTAGATGACAGTAGTACCAGTGGAAGTGAGTCTGAAGAGGTGGTTTGAGTCTTTACAAGATTGAAAGTGATTCCGCAGTCCTGACCGACATGGAGGTCGCCCACCAACGAGGGACCAGGACAGAGAAGAGGCAAGACCGCTGGCGAGCCGCTGCCAGGCGCTCGAGTGATGGGGCAGTCAGTCTGCCAGCGGAGGCGAGCGGAGGCCTGGACGGGTGTAGGGCGTGATGAGTGACTGAGGCACGGGAGCAGTACTTGGTCGCAGAGTGCCAGCACCAGTGACTGAATCTGACGCGCGCTGGCGATGGGGAGCCACGCAGGAGAGCAGAGGTGATCGCGGTGAACTTATTGGTTGAACACCAGGCTAGCAATGGCATGCTTCGGGACCGATGCTGCAGTGGCTTGATGGCACAGGCCGAAGGTCGCCAGCGGCGAATTGCAGTAGTCCAGACGTGAGATCACCAGGGCCTGGACCAGGAGTTGAGTGGCCTGGTGAGGAACGGCCCGATCCTCCGATGGGCTGTGGAGGATGAAACGGCAGAACCAGAGATCGCGCAATATGGCTCGAGAAGCACAGCTGATTGTCCAGGTTACCCTACACTGGTGGGTCCAGGGAGCACCCAAGAGCTGAAAAGAAAGGAAACAAAAACACTTGGGAGCAAAAACATCTGTTCTTCTGCAAGTTTATAAACAAACAACAGCAGCCTACATTTACGGTTTTACAGTGCAGCAAAAGGTATGGTATGGTATTGATCCCCATTAAGAAAGGCAACGGACTCCATCTTACAAAGCTTCATAACGCCCAGTGTATCGATGAACAATATCTATGAAGGCGATAAACTCACAAACCCCAACATCAGGCAAAAGTAGTTGAGATGTTGCAGTTGTTATTAGGTTGAGCAATATTGCAC
>JAINUG010000170.1:2029489-2237805 GCA_029706075.1 Aldrovandia affinis | reverse complement strand
CGTGTATTATCTTCAGTACAAACACATGGCAGGTGCACTGGATTGAAGTCAGGTATGTAAAGGAGACACAGCAGATGTTTCCTGTGTGTCCAATGTCAGCATCACTCCGCTTCTCATTTCAAAGCTGTGGTAGCTTAGCAGCTTTTTGTAGGAGTGCTGCCATTTCTACTCCACTGTGGGTTGCAGTGCACAGTAATAGATAGCAGTGTCTTCAGGAATTCATCTTGAGATAGTCAAAACTGTTTTTGATTCATCAACAGCTGAAGAGAATCTCTCTTTGGCAAAGTCTGCTTCGACATGGTTATTATATCTATTATTATAGAGCATGAACTGAGGCAGCACGGTGGTGCAGTGGATAGCACTGTCGCCTCACAGCAAGAAGGTCTCGGGTTAGAATCCAGGCCGGGGGCCTTTCTGTGTGGAGTTTGCATGTTCTCCCCGTGTCCGCGTGGGTTTCCTCCGGGGTTTCTTCCCACAGTCCAAAGACATGCACGTTAGGCTAATTGGAGAGTCTAAATTGCCCATAGGTATGAGTGTGTGAGTGAATGGTGTATGTAGTGCCCTGCGATGGATTGGCAACCTGTCCAGGGTGTATTCCTGCCTCTCGCCCCAATGCATGCTGGGATAGGCTCCAGCCCCCCCGCGACCCTAACTAGGAATAAGCGGCTGAAGATGAGATGAGATGAGATGATGAGCATGAACTGAAGAGCTGACCCAGGATACTGGCGGTACCACTGCATGATAGGAGTAATGAGGCTGGTCTTAAAGGAACATTCCAGGGAGACGTCATACTTTTCTGTCTCTGATTTAAATGGCTCATCCTGTTTGATTTCATCTCCAGAGTAAAAGCTTAAAAATAATATATAAGCCAATAATATTAGTAAATCAAATCTTTTTACTTACTTAAGAAGTGAACAAGATTATTATAAAGAAAAGACTAATGGTGGGAATAAACCCAATACTTCCAATAAAGTTAAAGAAAACTTACAGAAGGAAACAATTAACACCAGCCCTGCGAAAAGCTGCATCTTGTTATGAAGTGAACATTCAGGTTATTAGAGGAGAGAGGAGCTGAGGCAGAATGTGTGTCTTAGTTTTACTGTGATGATGTGTGGGAGGGGCAATAGTACCCTGATGAGAATGCAAAAGAAACTAAAGATACTGAATGTGTCAGTTGTAGATGAAGTTGGAAATGGGGGTTGGGACTTAATCTGCCCTATCAATACATTCTGAGTAGCCACATGTGAAGCTTTTTAATAGGAATAGGCTTTAGATTATATAAGTTTAGGGATCTCTGTTAGAAATATAAGTTGTATTTCTCATGAAATCACCATCTATATTTGAGGTTTGTGTAGAAGAGGTGTATCTCTCCAGACTGCATCATATGCCCTTGTTTGACTGATTGAACTTGTGTTTGTTCTTGGAGGCCAAGCATGTTTTGCCTCCTCATTCTCATGTACACTACCTCCGTAACTCCCATGAAGTAAATCCCTTCATGAACATAAAATAAAAAATTAATGAAATTAATGCCCTTGCTACATTACCAGTTTCCTGGTTAAAAAATGAATCAGTAAAGATTTTTCCACATCGCCAATCTCCTAACTCACAACCAATGCCCAGCCTTTAGTCCTTTCATCATGCTTGAAAGTTTCCTGAACTATCTCATTCCTACCTCACCTCCCATCTACTGCAGAAGATGCTACAGAGCTCCTCTTCCTCCCAGGGAAGGGCTCCCCAAAAATTGATGCTTCAATCACCGTGGATGGCTCCATAGTATCTTCGTTCCAGTCTGGGAGTCTGGGAGTGACCCTGATTGACCAGTTGTGCTTCTTGGGCCACATTGCAGCGATTACCAGGACCTGCTGATTTTCCCTCCATAGCATCCGGAGGATCCGACTGTTCCTCACCCAAGAGGCCACACAACTCCTGGTCCAGGCCCTGGTGATCTCATGTCTGGACTGCTGCAATTCCTTGCTGGCAGGCCTACCTGCCTGTGCCATCAAGCCACTGCAACTGGTCCATAATGCTGCCGCATGTCTGGTGTTCAACCAACCCAAGTTCACGCATGCCACACCTCTATTCTCCTCTCTGCACTGGCTCCCCATCGCAGCATGCATCAAATTCAAATCATTGGTTCTGGAGTATCAAGCGGCTAGAGGAACTGCTCCCCCCTACCTCCAGACACTTATCACACCCTAAAACCCAGCCAGACCCCTCTACTCTGCCTCCTCTGGCAAGCTGACAGTGCCTTCCCTCTGGGCGCCCGGCAGCCACTCCTCGCAGTCTTGCCTCTTCTCTCTCCTGACCCCTCAGTGGTGGAACGACCTTCCGCACTCGGTCATGACTGCGGAATCACTTGCCATCTTCCACAAGAGACTCAAAACTCACCTTTTCAGACTCCACTACCACTGAATTCTGTACATCTTGCCAATTGTCATCACCACTGCCTACATGTTTAATATTGCTTTTTGTACATGTATCCTTGTTTAAAACTTTCTCCCCCCCAAAAATGTACTAACCTTTTCCTTCCCGGTGTTACAGGTATGGTATGCAGCCGCCAAAAATGATGTTTATTGCTATATTACTGCACTGATCTCTTGCGCGAACAATGATTGAAAATAGCATGTATTAATGCACATCTTGTAAGTCGCTCCGGATAAGAGCATCTGCTAAATGCTTAAAATGTAAAATGCAAAATGTAAGATACTTACACTATCACTAATTGGTTGACCAATCAAACGCCTGGGTTTTTGTCACATTCTCATGCTTACTCTCACCACCATTAATCAACCAATCAAAGGCCTGAGTTGTTACCACATTTCTTACCTTCTCATACTAACCACACTCATGATACCCTAAATTCATGAAACACCTGACACAAGCCCAGAATTCAAATCAGAACAAAGAAAGGTACTGAATCTCTAGAATACACAAATAAACAAGATAATAACCTAAATGTATTACTTTTCTTTAAGACCAATTTGTTATGTATGCTCCAATATCATCCGTGTATATTATAAACCTTTGTTTACCATTCTTACACCACCTAGCCTCCTCCTTAAAATATTTACTGTTCTTAATGTAGAATGCATTAAAAAATTATGAAGCATAAACCACAGTACTAATCTGTGTTATAGTGTTACCAGTTGTACATTTGAGTTTTTTCTTTGGAAAGGATTTTCTTTCTTTAAATTTTTTAATATAAAATAATTTCTTAAATTGTGGAATGTCTAAACAAGTATTGATCTGATTTAGTTGAGTAAATCATATATACAGTTAATCCAGAGTTTTTACATTGATCTTGACATTGATCCTTCCATTTTCTTTCTCTCAATTCAATTTTTCAAAATGGTACGGAAATGTGCAAGACATCAGAATGCAACTCACTAGAAAGCTGAATTAATTAATGAATTGTCCCATCCAATTCCATTTTCTTTCTCTCATGATATTGTCAATTAAATAGACAGGTTTCATTTTGAGGGATGTACTGTAAAGGTGGCTACAAAGCTCAAGACACATAGTTGGAACTAATGCCCAAATGAAAAAAAAAAAATGACCCTGACCCATCACAAGACATCAGTTATATAACACAAATAAAATGCAATCTCAAAAGGGAAACTCCAGAGGAGAAAGCTGAATGAGGTGATTAAATAGCAATGTTATCAGTCCCTTATTTTAATGTTATCTAATGCCTCAGTTACTATTTAAATTTGCTGCAGTTTTATGGACCTCTAAGTGGAATAAATAATAAATGACACCCTTGCAGGCTGGTAGCAGCAGAAATTCCAGAAACCTATTATTAATTATTCCCATGTAACAGATTAGCCCTCAGAGATAACCCAAGGGAACAAGGAACAGAAGATTCTTAAATGCCATACATAAATTAAAATATTAGGCAAATTGAAAAGATAGAATTAATAAATTAAAATGTGTTTATTAAAACAATTATTGAGATAGAGATAGAGAGACTAGACCTTGCCAGAGAATACCTAACTTCCAGCTTCAGTGCAAAGCAGCAACATACTTTTTGTTAATGTAAATACTATTGCATATATTGTATGTATTTTCAGACTCACTGTAAGGAAAATGTACTCCTGTACATGTACAGCAACCATTTTGTTACCTGCCACCTGGTTGGAGGACAGGAAAAGGCATTTTATTTCAGGAGTAGTATAAAGCCTGTACAACGAGGCCAGAGTGGGTGCCATTTTCTCTGTGAATTAAAATTTCATACTAAAATATCATACATGATTATTGGTGGTAATGTATAACTTGCAACAGACAAAGACTCGGACTCAAAATTGTACCTTTCCACTGTAATCTAGTATATGGGTTTCCTGTCACTCTGGGCTGCATGGCACAGTAGTACAGTGCAGAGTCTGTCACTTCAGCAGAGGAGAGCTTCAGATCCAGACTCTTGTTCTCTTTATTAAGTTTAACAGACAGACTGGAATGTGGAGGATCAGCTTTTTTAACATAATTTGAGGATTCCGTAATTAAGATGAGGAATTCAGGTTTAGATCTGGGATACTGGGATACTGTAGCTCCTGTATTACCCGCCCCCTGGGGTTTCACATCTTCCAGTCTCTGGTAGTAGTGGCTGCTCATATTAACAAAAGCTCATAAAAGTTCTTAGCAGAGCTGCCAATATTCAAATTATTAACATTCTTAGCACAGCAATCAGCTGTACATAGCAAATCATTTTGTACAGTGGAGTAAAAGAAACATTAATTTTCTTTCTCAAAATTGAATATATTGGTCTGTTTTGACCATAGCTTATTGCATTTTACATTATTTGTACAGTTATGGTTAGATTTTGGAAAAGTAAATCATTCAATTAATCAATCACAATTTATTTGTAATAGCACATTAACCCTAACCCTAACTCTAACTATGAATACTAATTCTCTCTGATGTACATTATTTTGCATTGCAATTTTCAGTATGCCATGTGCTTTGACTGCTTATCGACTGTGGTGGAAATCGCCCAGGAGTTCGAACGGAAGGAAGGAGGCAACACTCTAGGCCAGCACAGGTTCCAAATCTTTTATTCTTGAGCTGTACCAGCATTACGGGGCCCCGGAGACATTTGCTTGCAGAAGTCTGTCTAGTGATCTGTGGGTCCCCTTCTTATCGCACATGAGTGTGTGCAGAATTGAAACAATGGTTAGGACAAAGTCTGAGTGAAAATGTGCTGATCATCAGTCATGTGTCTAAGTGGAAATTTGTTGATCATCAGTTGTGTGTTTGGACTCTGATCTTCCTTGCATTGTTTTCTCCTCCTGTGGTTAATCTTGATTGATTATTAGGGTTTTCTTGATGAGTGGTCTCTTTCTGCCTCTTTCGCAGTTTCTTTTGCTCTGTCATGCCACATCATTGACTTACACACTAACTAGTACTACTTTGACTAATAATACTAATGAAATGACTAAGGCTCCTGAAGCTAAAGATGCAACAAAGGAATCTTAAGTACTAAAAATAATTTTGAATGACCTTTGAATTACAAAGTGAGTGTTGATTATAAAAGTGTCATGTTTCCCTAGATAATGTAAAAAAGACCAATACAGAACAGCAGTTCCCAGTGATATATTTATGTGTGGGTGGGGTCAGAAGCAGTCGGAGGTTCCTGCATTTATTCCGGTGCAAGGCACTCCTCCATTCTGTGGTGTGGGGTGGGTGCACTGCCGGGTTCTGTGTTTGGTGCGTTGGCTGCAAGCTGTCCATGGCGACCAGCAACTCCATCCTCCATTCACTGGCACACCTGTATGGGTCAAAGGTCAGAATAACTCACTTGCTAAATTGCCATGAGTAATTTTTTAAAAATCCCAATTTAGTGGGATGTGCCTTAAGGAAATGAGCACTGTTCACATAAACTTAGTCAAAAATGTTAGACTATAGTGATCAAAAGTGTGGGAAAATGTGAAATAAGTGCTAATTCTCACACAAACAATAAATGCTAAGCAACACATGTAGGGCAAATCACGATCAAATCATATTGCAATTTGAAGTCACATTTTGTGTTTTCCACACGAGTACAAGCAATCATTTGTGATGTAGAAAAAGCCTGAATGGTGGGATTTGGTGAAAAAGTTTACCTGTTCTTTGGGTGACCTCACAACCTCTCCCACTGAAGCCCACAGGACAAATGCAGTCACATCTTGTGCCTTTTAGGTAATATAAAATACCACACTTTAATCAGACTACTCAAAACCCAACAACTTTAATCAGAGTGTGTCAACATTAGACTAATTTTCATGAAGCAGTCGAATGTAAACTGGCAGTGGTAAAAGATGTACCTTTTAGGATTGCCACCCCATTGTTAAGACAGGGGACACAGCGGCAGGGGCTGGCTTCATTCAAGTAGTCAATCAGGGCTTGCTTTAGGTTCCTCTTTAATGATCCGGCACTCACAAAATCTTTGGGGGTCACCAGCTCAAAAAGAGGCTCAATCTGCAAACCCAAGTCAGTCCCTCATAAAGTCATCACACAAGGAGAAAGCTGATCCCAGATAAGTCCTCCTGCTCCATCCCAGCACTCATACAACCTTCACACAAAGACAGAGCTGTTTCCAGATTAGTCCTGCTCCATCTCAGCACTCATACAGCCTTCACACAAAGACAGAACTGATTCCAGATCAGTCCTCCTACTTCATCTCAGCACTCATACAGCCTTCACACAAAGACAGAACTGATTCCAGATCAGTCCTCCTGCTTCATCTCAGCACTCATACTGCTCTCAGATAAGGACAGAACTAATCCAAGGCCAAGTGTGGAAATTAACTGCATGTTCCCTTATTCAGCACTAAACAGACCGACACAGAATGCGTGGGGTTCCGATGTGTGCGCAAAGGGCTACCTTGCTGTGGAGGAAGTCAGGGTTGTAGAACACAGAATCGCCCCACTCCTGCATGATCTCAGGTGTGGGCAGCTGCTTGAAGGCTAGCCGGGTGATGGATTCACTGCCACCCCCCTTCACTACAGCCACAAAGTCCTCCACAAACTTCCTTTCCACTTTACTGTCTGCAACACAGCATAAAAGGACAAAGTGAGTACCATTGAGACTAAACTAATCTCCACATGCTACTGAGCTAATCTCTGCATGTTACTGAGTTAATCTCCACACTATTGGGCTAATCTCCACACACTACTGAGCTAATCTCTGCACATTACTGTGCTAACCTCCACACTCCTGTGCTAATCTCCACACTACTGAGCTAAACTCGACAAATTACTGTACTAATCTCCACACTCCTGGGCTAATCTCTACACTACTGAGCTAAACTCTACACACTACTGAGCTAAACTCTATACATTACTGAGCTAATCTCCACACTACTGGGCTAAACTCTACACATCATTGTGCTAATCTCCACACTACTGGGCTAAACTCTACACATTGTGCTAACCTCCACACTACTGAGCTAAACTCTACACATCACTGTGCTAATCTCCACACTACTGAGCTAAACTCTACACATCACTGTGCTAATCTCCACACTACTGGGCGAATCTCCACACGTTACTGGGATAATCTCCAGACGCTGCTATCTAATCTATCTAGCTGTATAGAAACTAGGAATCAAAATAGAAAATGGGTAGCTTTATGATTATCTACAGTGGATATAATAAGTATTCACCCCCTTTGCTACCAATCACTTCAACATTTAATTATAACATTCATTTGTTTAAATGCAAAGTCCAACAACATCGGACTATTTATCTTCAATGCCATCTTTAAGTATGTGCTGCCTGGTATTTATTCAATAATTACAATAACCTGAGCATCAGTTTACAGAGTAAAAGAAAAGTGAGAAAAGACATATAAAGGCATGCATACAGAAAATATATCATATGTGTATATAACCCATGTGGGATGTCTAAATGTCAAAATGATGTCATTATGTCATAAATACATTTTCTGTTTTAATGTCACCTCACATAAATGCACAGTTAAAAACCCTTACCTCCCAGCTCCTTAAGCAGGCCTTTACAGGAACCACCCTCGCCTCCCAAAGTGTAGTATACTCCCTCAATATTGGCACCCACCTTCAGGCCGACCTGCACACATTTCTTAGTGTCCGATAAACTGTATCCTAATGCAGACAGAAATGCAATATATGCAATCATAATACAGACACATCCTGCAGGAGATCATAATACAGACACATACTGCAGGAGATCATAATACAGAAATGCACAAGATTATCCTCACTCCAGAAGGATGCATTACAAAGATAATGTAAGCCACCCCCATAGCATTTAGGTACAACTCTATAGGGTTTCTTGACGGAGGACGCAACCTTGGGATGGGCCTACAATTCCAAATGGGAATTCCAAATTTGAGAGGAGAAATAAATAAAAAGGGTGAAAAAAACTGAAAATTAAGAAATAAAAACAGGTACCAGGCTGTGCTTGTATAGGGTGATTCTATTTAAAGGAAAGTAATAATTGGGGGATGTACACCTGCACATACATGTAACTGCCAAAATAAAAATATATAAAGCCGTGAAAGATACCCAGTTCTTAAATTTGCTGATAGGTATTTCTCTTTTGAATGTCACATTTTTTCCTACTTGCATTCAGTTGTGCTTTGTAAAGTTTTACGCCCATACGAGATCACTGTGGCTTTGGCCTATATTTTCATTATGCTGACTTAAGCACATAAAACACCTCAAAAGCAGCATCAAAGTGAATCGTTTGCCAAGATACAAATTATTTAATCTCCCCACCGCCCTCAACCCCCAAATAAAGTTTTTCCTTATCCCCCTACCTGACTTCTCGATGTTTTCTTTGTTCAGCACGATGGTGTACTCGTACTCGCCCCCAAGCGTGGCCTCTGTGATGTAGTGGGTCCCGTAGTCACTGTAGATCTGCCGGTACTCCCCGTAGCTGTACTGCAGCGGCAGGGCACGGATACGCTGGAGGAACTCAGGGTGCAACATCAGGTCCTTCGGCTTTAGCATATACTGAGCCACCTCTAGCCGGGAGTGCGCCCGAATGAAGCTGTGTGTCTGGGGGTGTCAGAAAGAGAATTACACTCTGCCGTATGGCACCCCATTTAGCAAGCCCTGTGGCTTGTGGCTTGCCTATTCAGATCTAGCTCTGCCAACCGGAGTTAAAAAGCAATGCAACTGGTGCAATGCGGAATAAGTCATGTTTTAGTAGTATGGCACTATTTATCCTCACTGGAAAATCTACAAATGAGTGAGTGCAACATTCACAGCATTGTGGTGGTAATAATTAATAATATATAGATATAATATATAGATACAACTCTAAACGAACTATATTTTAAACTAACATATACAGGCAGGCCAGACATTATTCAGACCCGTGATAAAAATGAGAAAGAAAGGCTGTATAAAATATGCAATACAGGTTATGAGGTACACTACCGGTCAAAAGTTTTAGAACACCCCCATTTTCCAGTTTTTACTCAAATTGAAGCAGTTCAAGTTCAGTGAATAACCTGAAATGGTACAAAGGTAAGCGGTAAATTGCCAGAGGTAAATATTTCAGAGTTATAAAAAAGGCCCTTTTCAGGGAACAAGTAATGGGTTAACGTGTGTTAACAGTCACTCTGTGCAAGTCGCTGACTATGGATCCAGCAAAAGAGCTCCAGACCATCACGCTTCTTCCTCCATGTTTGACAGTTGGTGTCACAAACTGAGGAACTATCCTTTCGCCTACTCGACGGTCTACAAAAACCTTTCAAAATTTCAAGATTTCAAATTTTGATTCATCGGTCCATTAAGACCTTCCAGTCTTCAGTAGTCCACTGGTGGTGCTTCATGGCCCAGGCAAGCCACTTTTTCTTATTTTGCCATCTTAGCAATGGCTTTCTTACTGCCACTCAACCTGTCAAACCTGCAGCTCGATGTCTTCTCTTCACAGTTAAAACTGAGACTTCCTTACTTCGACCAGTGTTAAGCTGTGCTTGAAGCTGTTGTCCCATGAGTCGCCTATCACGCAAGCTGTTGACTCTCAGAAACTTGTTTCAACAGATTTTGTTGTGGCTTTGGGTCTGCCAGACCTCTTCCTGTCAGAGTTTCCTCCAGTTTCCAAGTGCCTTTTGATGGTGTAGGAAACTACTCACTGCCAAAAAATGTTTTTGGTAACCTAAACTTTTTTTTTAACCTCTGGCAGTTTACCGCTTACCTTTGTACCATTTCTGCTTACATTTTTGTAAAAACTGGAAAATGGGGGTGTTCTAAAACTTTTGACCGGTGGTGTATATCATATGCTCAAAAATAGTCCAATTATATTATTTTATACTAATACAATTGTTCAGAGGAAAATATTGGATTGTATGACTCCATTGACCTTAACAAGAGCCCCTGAACCAGTAGATGCTTATAATTGTGGCATATCTTTTGTAGATATAAACTGCTCAATAAAGTAGGAGCTATGACAAACTCTGGAATCACTGCAGTTGTCAGTTCTATAATTACTGGATGCCACGGTCAATGTATGATCTGTTGCAGATTCCAGGTGTTCCAGAACTCACCGTCCCGGAGTAGTGACGCATTTTCTGGACATATTTCTTGTATTTCATGTCATTGTAGTTAAAGCCAAGCTCAAAGACTTCAGGGATCTTAATGGCAAAGGACACACTGGTCGTAGAGTGGCGGGCCTCTGTGCTGTTCTTCTCAAAGCTGGAGTAGGACTCAAATGTATCCAGTGTAAAGTCATAGGTTCCCTTTGTCTACAGAGGGGAAAAATAAAGAATTTAATCTCAAATGTAATCTGACACTGGCCGCATAAGAGACTCCACTGTTCCATCTCATGAGGCTAATTACCTCAGAACTGTAGTGCTGCAGGTTGTAGGGCTTTCTGAATCTGATTTCTTTGATGTAGTGCGGCAGACAGCTCCCGGCATAATATCTGTTATCAATAACCACTCCTTCCAGATTGCTGTTCAATATGTTGATTCTAAACAGGAGAGGAGCCAGTAAACGCACAGATAACAGTGAGTGAAGCCAGATTAATGGTAGTAATGCTGACAGACAGGAAATCAGAGAGAAATAGCATAATAAAGTTATCATATTTGCGAGAGGCATATTGCATGGTAGCATTCGTATTACAATATTTGTGAGAGGCATATCGTACCATAGCATTACCACAGCGTTGTGTTTGCGAGAGACATATTGCGAGATAGCATCATCACAATATATTTGCAAGAGGCATATCGTACGATACACCTATCATGGTATCGTATTTGCAAGAGGCGCATGGTATGATCAAATTATTGCGTTGTCGTGTTTGTAAGAGGCATGTCTGTGCAGCAGGATGCATGCCTGCTCACCCTTTGGCCAGGTTCTCGATGCCCCAGAATTCCTCTGTCTTCTCCTTACAGGCCCAGATTGTGCTCTTACAGCCCTGCTCGTCTGAACCATCCCCGCAATCATCATCGCCATTACAGCGCAAGCGGGTCGACACACAGCGCCCTGAGAGACACGCACAGCATTAACCACAGCGCTAATCACAGTGTTAATTACCCTGACAGACACAGTGCTATCCCTAGCATTAATGTACACTAACTACACAAATGCAGAGTTGACCACAGCATTAATCCAGCTAAACCTGTTGCGATCACAGTGCCTGTACAAAACCACAGTACCTGTAGTGGCACAGACAAAGCCCTCGCATGACGGAATGTCTTGGCAGGTCATTCTGGGAGGCGGGGTACAGGACTCCTCATCCCGGCCGTGATCATTACAGGGTTCACCATTAAACTGAGACGGCTGCTCCAACTTCATGTAACGGTACTAGGAATGGGAGCAGACACAGCTTCATGCTAGGAATGGAAACAGACGCACCTTCATACTAGGAAGGGGAATAGACACCAGCATTGCAGTAGGACAAGAGCCATATACTTAAGGAGCTACTCCTGGTGTTGGCAGCAAGAGCTATGGGAGCAAATATGCCCCCAGAGGAATTGTGTTCTCCAGTTTACTTTAATTTTACAAAAATCCACAATGTTTGGCTAGTAAAGGACATGCATTCCCAATATATAGCTATGAAAATATGTATTATAGGCATATACATTATGTGTAAATACACAGAAAGTATAAACTAGCTGTTTATTTTACCAGGACAGACACAAAAAATCACATATAAAGGGGTACTAAAATCCTCCCCTTATTACAGTTTTTTCTGAATGATTTCATTTATACTATCAGTGCGTAGTTGGTGCTTCGTGTGCTTATTCAAATGATGGTTTGTGTGTACTGTATTGACGCAAAACACAATATTTTAAAAGAGTTTGAAGAGTTTTGCAAGAATTGTTTGCTTTTGCAAGAGATGTATAATGTTTTGCTGGTTTGGTGTAAGGTTTCGTGATTAGTGTGTAGAGTTTTGCAAAAATAGCCTATAGTTGGAATACTTGGAAGTGTGTGATATAATTTACGTCCGATGAATTTCATGAGTTGCCAGAGAAATACTGTAATAAATATTAATTGTCAGTAATAAAAAGCTCACTAATTAGCTAGTTTCAGTAACTCCCATTTCTGCAAATAGCTCAATTAAGTTTCAAAATGTAGGTATCACAAAAGAAAGAACAGAGAGATATTTTAATCTATTGAATGCTGGTAGACCCAAGTATCTAGTTATACTCAAGCATGTACAGGTAGTAAACAAAAAAATGGAAACACAATAGTGTTCTAACAGTGGAGGGTTCTGGTGGTTCCATAATGCTGTGGGATGCATTGTCTTGGCACAGTATTGGCACACTAATACCCTGAGAAGGCAAGGGTGATATTAATTGTTAATAATGGTAATCATAATCATTTTCACACCACGTTAAAGCATTACTTTCCTGCAGAGAGGGGTGTCTTTCAGGATGACAATGCCCCAGTCCACAGAGCATGAGAAGTCGCCCAGTGGTTATTGGAGCATGACAGTGGTGTTATCCATAGGCAATGGCCTTCTCAGTCACCAGACCAGAACCCAATCAAGAATTAACAGGATATTCTGTAACAGCACCTGAGATGGCATTTTCCACCTCAACTAAGCATTAGTTGATTGAATTTCTCATGGAAGAGTGGTCTCATATTCCTCTGCAGAATGTCAAGCATTGGTAGACTATGCCACGGTGCACACAGGCCATACTGGCCACATCCTAGCATAACGTAACATTACATATCATATGCCATTTAGCAGACACTTTTATCCAAAGCAAGTTACAGTAATGAATGCATACATTTTTCAGTATATGCGGCACCGATGGGAAAGTGACTTATTGACTTTACATTGGTGCTTCCAATTTTTTTTCATAACCTGTACAAATAGGTTTTAACAATCAAGTAAGCATTCAGTTCACTGCGTCCGGGGTTCAATCCCCAGCTGTGTCAGCCTGGCTCGAGCCAGCATGAACTCGCCCACGAGCACAGAAAGATAGTTTAAAAAAATAAAAAATAAAAATAAATACAATTTTAAAAAGTAAGTTAATGCACCAAACTGGCAATTTAACAAAAGTAACACTCATCACGCCCTACATCCAGACCCCTCCGCTCCGTTAGACTCTGCCCCATCCCTCCAAGCCGCTTGTCGCGGTCTCGCCTCTTCTCTGTCCTGGTCCCTCGTTGGTGGAAATGCGGTCAGGACTGCGGAATCACTTCCAACAAGAGACTCAAAACCCACCTCTTCAGGCTCCACTACCACTGAACACTGTCCTTCTAGCCAATCTGTTGTCACAACTGTTTACAAAAAAACCCACTAACCTTTTCTTTCCCAATGTTACACAGAGCAATGATGTCTTTTGCCGTTTTACTGCACTGATCTTGTACGCTAACTTTGATTGTTCTTACCTTGTATTAATGCACATCTTGTAAGTCGCTCTGGATAAGAGCGTCTGCTAAATGCTTAAAATGTAAAATGTAAAATGTAAATGTAAATGTAAGCTGTCTGATGTGATTGACTTGTGCGTTGATATACAATGACACATGGAGAATGAATAGTGCAGTTCCTTCACATGGCCACAGGACTCCAAACTCACCCTTTTCTTCTGGCAGGGGTCACAGCGTGTCCATGGAGACCACTCTGATAAGACACAGTCCACAGGATCCACAGTGGCCAATGGTGAAGGCAGCTCACTGCTGCTGGTCTCTCTAATAGCATTACTATCAAACAAAAACACAGCTCACTGCTTCTGGTATCTGTAACAGCATTACTATAAAACACAAACACAGTTCCCTGGTGCTGGTCTTTCTAACACTATTGCTATGAAACACAAACACATCTCACTGCTTCTGGTCTTTCTATTACTATGAAATACAAACTCAGATCACTGCTGCTGGTCTCTCTAACACTATTCCTATTAAACACAAAGATGTTTTAATGTCTTGCTAGTCTTTCTATTACTGTGAAACACACACTCACTGATGCTGGTCTCCATTACTATGAAACACAAAAACAGATTCACTGCTGCTGGTCTCTCTATTACTATGAAACACAAACACTGTATGACAGTTAGTTAAATTTTGGGGCATAATATTTGATAAGTGCAATGGGTAGTCTCTCTAACAGTATTACTATGAAACACAAACACTGCTCACTGCTGCTTGTGTCTCTATAATACCTGTCAATATGCAAGTTAGGAAAATTACTAGTAGAAAAACCAATGCTCCCGAAGTCTTGAACCTGCCATTCTAATGAAGCTTCAGATTCTTGCTAAATAATTAGATGTAGCTGGTTGTTTTTAGGGGAGAATTTTTGGTCCTCATAAATCAAGCAAACTTCAACATGTGATTTGAATACCCTCTCTCATTAATTTAGACCAGCACATTTGTTTTAAAAATACATTTACAGAACAACCTCCCGCGTGGTCCAGTGGTTACACAGAGACCAGGGTTCGATTCCCCGTCCCGCCAGAGTCGGCTCTGGCCGGGAGTGCAATCGGGGTGGCAATTGGCTGTCCGTCCCAGGGAGGGGGGAGGAAAGCCGACACAAACAGTTCGCTGCGCACAGGTACTGGGGTACCGGAATTACAGTCGATGGCACGACGAGTGTTGTCTCGGAGAAGGCAGCGTTACGCCCTTGTCACTGCCGGTCACAGGACTACGGCAGAAAACTATAGGGGTAAGGGGGATTGAACTAAGCACATGGGTAATTGGCTACCAAATTGGGAGAAAATGGGGTAAAATCAGAAATAAAATAATTTAAAATAAATAAATACATTTACATACATTGCAAATCTATGTAAGTCGCTCTGGATAAGATGCCAGTAATGTAAATGTAATGTAATGAAAATATCTACTGTAACTGGCTTGTTCCATACACATTCTTAATAGCTTAATTTAATAAATTAATGTATACTTTTAATATGTAATTGTTCATTGACTTGAAAATTAAATTACAGTAAGTGGAATATAACAGGAAATAAAATGAAATTAACATACTCTACACTCTATACTCTGTTTTTCATAACAAAATGTGTTACGGTATGTAGTCAAGGTCCTGCAAAACTACTGAACTTAGAACCAGAATGGTAAATAGTATATCTAACCATGATGCAGTTTTCTGTAATTAAGGTTGATTTTGGCACAGTATAACCCACAAAGCATTCAAGCAAAAGTATTTACTTACATGAAGAGAAAGAAGCACAATGTTGCATGGAACAGAAATGAGTATTCCTTGATCCAGAGCCTATATGAAGCCGTGAGTACCATGGTGAATTGAGTTCACAGGAAGATACAAAGTTAGTTCTGTGTGGTAGACCTGACAGTTTGTTCCCTCCAACCTCGTGTACAAATAGTAGACATAAATCAATATTTCCCAGGACATGAATTGGACTCAGCTGAGATGTGACCCTCTTTATCTCTTCAAAAGTGTGTTGTAGTAGAAGCACTGAGGGACAGATTGGAAACGTTTGAGTAACGGGACAGATTTAATCAAAACTGTTTCCAGTTAGCATATGTTAGCATAATGGTTAAGGAACTGGGCTTGTAACTCAAAAGCTGTAGGTTCAATTCCCAGGTGGGGCACTGCCGTTGTACCCTTGAGCAAGACACTTAACCTGAATTGCTTCAGTAAATATCCAGCTGTATAAATGGATTGTATGTAAAGAAATGTGAAACTGTGTAAGTCGCTCTGGATAAGAGCATCTGCTGTACCTGTACCTGTACCTGTAATGTAATGTTTTATGCTGCAAACATTTATAGCAAACAACAAAGTCAGGTCTGCTAGCACTGTGTTGTTGCATTGCTCAATCACTCATTGGGCAACGAATCGTTTGTTTAGAGTCCTTATCGCCTAGAGCCTCAAACAAGCTCCTTTACTGGAAACCACCATATTACCTCATCCTGATGACCACAGCTTGGTTTCCATGTTTTACTCAAAGCTATAATGTAATCATAACCTAATGTAAAACTATAATGTCACTTTCACAAATCCAGACAGCAAAGTACAAAGCCACCCAACACTTGGGACTCAGGGAGGAAGGAAGGAATCAGTCTTTAGTGCACACAGATGACCAAGTGAAGAACAAAATTCAGCACAGATCATACTGTACTTCACTGGGTGACATGTAAGGCACCCACTTATCCCCAATCAAAAGGGAGGCCACAAGCAACCACTCTGCTAAAATATGAACAAATAAGGGGAACTCCTAAGTTGTGGATGTTATTTGATCACAATTAGCTACTCAGCATACTTCAAAAAGCATGAAAATACCCCCCAACAAACTGTAACACAACCCGTATAGCAACATTATTATGCTTGCGTTATTATTATGCGTTATTATGCAGCACAGTCTGCGTGCTTCCGCCGTCATGCCAGCCTACAGGCAAATGTATCTGTGAAGATTTAGTCACAGCAGGAAGACTAGCAAAAATAAATCAGCATTTATTATAAATGGTCATTGCCAAAAGCAATGAGCAATGACATTAGTTCAAATGTGAAAAACATAAAGCATAATAATGTTACTATGGGTTGTGTGGAAGATGGAAGACATTTTCAGGCATTTTTTTATATGCTGAGTGGTTCCCTATTCACTTTCATTCATCTTGGCTATCATCAAACTGGCTGTATCTCACCAAATAATGGGAATATGTATTAAAAATCACCTCTGATTGTCATAAGAGACAAGATTCATTCTGGGTGCAGTTTCAGAAGAAGCTCTTGCTGCAGTTTCACTCATTGTGCCTGCATGTTACTGCAGGGGGCGGACATGTGGTAAGCACCCACACAAGGCAAAAAACACAGTGTGAAAAGTAGGAGAAGAGCACCACCCTGTGTTCACTGGATACTCACCGCAGAACAGCATAAATGCTCTGCTGTAAAGAACATTGTCCGTCAAGTCATTACACATGTGAGGGGAAACTGACCGGTTCAAATTATGTCTTTGCTAAACTGTTTCTGTCTATTTCCAATGCAGATGTACAGATATTCAATGCGATGGATTGGCGACCTGTCCAGGGTATTATTCGCCCTGCATGCTGAGATCTCAGCCCCCCATGCATGCTGAGATAAGCAGATAGGTTGTGATGTAGGTGAACACACACGCACCTGATTTTCCAGATTCAAATACTTTTGTTGCACTCAGACGCTTATATCTGTCACTATAATGCATTCAAGTACCAAATAATATATACCATATATGTATGCCTTTTTTAAATACACACTATTTGTAATATTGGCCATTGTGCTGATCAATGGAAAAAAAACTAAGTTGTACATTATGCATTACGTGATTCAGCTCACACCCACAAAATCCCAAGATGCTTAAAAGTGACCCAAATGATTCCAAACCTGGAGGTTTGGGCAAGGCGAAATACTACATCAGGATCCAAATGAACAAAGCACCAATTTGCATAAAATGAACAAAAATTAAGTTGGTAAATTAATATGGAGGGCTTGCGAAAGAGACGTAGGTCTCCTGCATGGGAGCATTTTGATTTAGAAATCCTTTGAGGTATGAGGTGTATGATATGCAACCAATATAAGGACTCAGATTTAAAAAATGATAAATATCCAATCTTATTCATTTAACAGGCAGACAAGGGAAACTGGGTGAGGCTCTGGTTAACACGATAGTGATGGATACAATGCCTTTCATGATTACTCAGATATTATAATAATAAATAGTTTATAAATAAAGCCAGTGCAGAGAGGAGAGTAGAGGGGTGACGTGGGTGAACTTCGGATGGTTGAACACCAGACGAGCGGCAGCATTCTGGACTAGTTGCAGTGGCTTGATGGCACAGGCCGGTAGCTGGTAGTTGTAACACAACTTCTTCTATTGTGTCAGTGCTTCGAACACTTCGATCTGCCCATCCCTATCTTATATTTTTACAGCTGCCACGCAGAGAGAGAAAATGTTTAAATCCTTTTGTGTGTATGGATAGACAATAAAACGTTTTGGTTAAGACATGGAAAGAGTACATTGCAGTGTATAAACCTGTGCGTTGGTGACCGTGTGTGTGTGTGTGTGTGTGTTTGTGTGTAAGGCTGCATATGTGTAAGTGTTTATGAAGTGCAATTTCTGCGCGTTGGATACAGTCCAAGCATGTTACATTGTCTGTTTCTTCTTCAGATTCAAAACCATAAACATTTAGCAAAGTATTTTCAGAATATATTCAGACAGGTGTGCACACACAAACACATACGACATGTGATGTTTAATGTTGGAAATACCACATGAGCAACAAGAACAGAAGTGCAGTAGGCCTACAGACCTTAGCTTAAAAACATTAACGTTACTAAAATAACCATAGCTTTATTGTTTTAGAATGCATAACAGTTTAAGATATATTATGAGAGGCCCGTATTTTAAGTGACAGGAGAAGATAAATAAAGTCTGTAGAAGGAATTTTACTATATAATTACAATATAATTTAAAAATATACAATGAGTAAAAAAACGAGCTTAGTAAACAGTTTTACGCAACCACTGACTCAAGCAGAGGGTCCAGCAGTGATGCAGCGGTTTCCCATCGTGCCTGCCTTCTTCCCAAACGGAAGCGCCTTGTACCTCTTTGAGTGGCCCTGGCTTACGGTGCGTTTTGTATACACACAATCGTTTTTAATAAACACTAAATATGTTTAATTGAGTCTCATCCTTCCTTAAACATATGATTAAGTGTTGAGATATACGATTGCTAAATAGAAGCATAACGTTACTGTAGTTTGCTCAATTTGCAGTACGCCAGCTCTCTGTCATTGTTTAGTTACGCCTAATGTTGCTCCAGGGTGGGTAGCGGATACAGGCTACATGGATTTAGAAACACGGAAGTTTCTTCTTTATCAACCTACGGTTGGGTTGAAGCCGAGCGAGAATTGCAGGTTGTGTCCTTTTTTAACGGAAGGGATTACCACGCCCTTTTCTTTGTCTTTTTAAAAATATCAATGTATTGTGAGTTGTCTGGCTTGCCAGATCAAGTATTATGACAAAGCGTCTACTTTGTGGATAAATGGTCTCAACCTAGCTAGCAGATCGTTAGCAGCTTAGTCGAGGCTAGTGTAATGGATCCGTTAGTTAGCTGGCGAGCTCCTCGGTTATGACTCCCTGGCATCATTCCAAGACAGGTGCTGCGCAGATCCACTGATCTTTATAATCATTGGGATGGGATGTGTTTACAGAGATAAGTCCTTTATCGCATCCATATCACACAATATTGTTGGTTGTGCGTGGCGCCTGCTCTAAACTGACGCTTGTGGAACAGCTTGACACGCCTATGTTTGAGGCTAGCAAAGCAATAATTATGTCCAGATGTTTGTTTTGGAAAATTCCCCTGTGTTAATCTTATTGAAATATACATTTACTCCATTTTTTGGGTTTATATATCTTTCTGATGTGTCTAATGCATGGCATTAAATGCGGATAATCATGTAGCTAAGAGCGACATACTTAGACTGTATCTAGCAACTCTAGGTAGCTAGTAGTTACTGTAGGTATAGCAACTCTTCCAAGCATAACAAACCTTATTTATCTAGACCTTTTTTTCTCTTATTTTCTACTTCATTTTATCTTAACAATAAAACACAATTTTTAAAAATCATCTCTGTTTTCTAGTGTTAGATGGTGTGCTGCCATGAGGGAATAAGGACTTGGCTGCTGTCACACAGACTGAGCCACCATGGCATCAGTGGGTCAGCCAAAGGCAGCCCTGACCTCCTGCGGCAGTGCGTCCGCGGCCCTGTCTCTGGAGAAGGCACACTACACCTCTGATCGCTACGCGGGGCTCATCCTGGCCCAGATGAACAAGATGCGGCTCCACTCGGATTTCTGTGACGTGCAGCTGCGCGTTGGGGGCGTACCTTCCGTGTACACAGACTGGTCCTCGCGGCCAGCAGCCCGTACTTCTCTGCGCTCTTCTCCGGGGGCATGAACGAGGTCAACAAGGAGGAGGTGGAGATCAGGGGATTGGAGGCTGAGGTCTTTCAAACTCTATTAGAGTTCATCTACACAGGTTGGTTGACCAAGGTGGAGTGTCTGCTGATATGTTAATATCTCTGTGGTCTCTGGAGGACTGTTTGAGAGCCATGTTTCTGCACCCATCACTGTCTCGCAGGCATGATCGATGTGACGGTTGACAATGTGCAGGAGTTGATCGTGGCCGCAGACATGCTCCAGCTGAACGAGGTGGTCACCATCTGCTGTGAGTTTCTCAAGGCCCAGATGGACCCCGCCAACTGTGTGGGCATCTATCAGTTCCTGGAGCAGATCGCCTGCATGGACATGCTGGAGTTCACTGAGAACTACATCTATGTCCACTTCCTGGAGGTGAGGGTCCAGGACAATCGCAACCCCCTGGCCCTTAGAGAAAAACTCTCATCCCACCGTTTTACAGATGGTGTTTTTCTGCCTCGATTACACGTGGATTTATGTGGCCTGTAAAAATTATTTTATGTCTTGTTCACACTATATTTGGTAAGAGAGTTACAGGGAACTGAGTGTTCATGCGGTCAGTGGGTTAGAGGAAACTGTTAATGAGGTCAGAGAGTTACTGGAAATTGTGTCAATGCAGTCACAATGGGGGGGTTTTCTTTAATGGATCAGATTTTTTAAATTTATTTTAACAGTCCCATTGAGACTCAAACACATCTTTTCCAAGGGAGACATAAGAATAGCAGCAGAGGTTACACATTTGGTAAAACATACAATTAGGAATACAAAGTACAATAAAAGGTAAAAGTCACAATCTTGATCAGAAACAGGAGCACACATCTTGCATAAGACTGCGAATATTTGGCTTAGAGCAGGGGTGTCCAATTTTATCCGAGAAGGGCCGGTGTGGGTGCAGGCTTTTGTTCTAGCCCAGCACTAAACAACTGATTCAACTAATTCACCAATCATGGTCTACAATCAAGACCTTGATTAGTTTAATCAGTTGTTTAGTGCTGGGCTAGAACAAAAGCCTGCACCCACACTGGCCCTTCTCGGATAAGATTGGACACCCCTGGCTTAGAGGGACAAAGTGGTCAAGCTGGAGCTTTGACTGGAGATTGTTCCAGGACCAGGGTGCAAAGCAATCAAAAGCCTTTTCACCAAAAACAGTTCTGATTCTGGGGACTTTAAGAAGAATGCAAGACTGATCTTAAACTGTAGGCATTGGTGGATATTTGGAGAGTGGTCAAGTAAGAGGGCAGTTTACCAATAACGGCTTTGTAAATGAAAATACCAGTTTGTCAATCTTCTGGTGGCTAATGAGTTCCAGTGTAATTGCTGATACAGGACACAGTGGCTTATAAGGTGTTGGAGTTAACGGTTTGAGGTCAGTGGTCAAGCGTGGCAGAGCTGAGTGGTATAGGGAATCAAGGGTCTGGAGTGCGGAGACTGGGGCGTGCATATACTGTCACAGTAGTCTAGAAGTGGTATGAAGGTGGAGGAAAGTCAACCCCCACCCCTGCCAGTCTTTGCCTGGCGCCCTGGTATCTGAGAAAAGCAGGATTTGTTTCGAAAAAGGAAACCACGCTTAACTTTGAGTTTCTTTTGTCAATTTGCTGATGTGCTGTGCGATGTGCTTGCTGTGTTTCTCAGGTCTGAATTGTGGCAACAAAGGCCTTTTTTAACACTCGCGTCTCTCTCCCGCTCTCCGTCTCAGGTGTGCGTGGCGGAGGAGTTTGTGGGCCTGTCCAAGGACCAGCTGGTGAAGCTGCTGAGGAGCGAGGAGCTGAGGATCGAGGATGAGTACCAGGTGTTCACCGTGGCCATGGACTGGGTGCTGCAGGACGTGGTCAAGAGGAAGAAGCACATAGTGGAGGTGCTGGACCCTGTGCGCTTCCCCTTGCTCTCCCCACAGCGCCTCTTCAAGTACATCGAGGGTACGCCACTTACCGTGCCCGCGCTCTGTCCAAAATCTCACAGTAACAGTGCAGCGATCGCATCCATTCCCAGTCTCTCCAATCAAAAGTCAATCAAGAGCACTGACCACGCCCACTGAACGTCAGTACCACAAGCGCTCCGGTAAAACAGCTTGAATTCAGAGACAATAATGCGTTTGTGTGTTCTTTTAGTTAATTTTATTCGGTTTTGCGTATACTCCCCTGCATTCGTTATGGACTTGCTTGCATTTTTACTTTTCACTTTGTAAAGTGTTTATTTCTCAATTTATCTTTCGGTAATGCTTTTGCATTGTTTGTGTTGTATTCAAAGATAAGGGTTTGTCTATTAAACGGGTCAAATTCTGTGATTTATTACTTTGTGTATTGTGCATCAGATAATGATGGTCCATTGCAGAGAAGTGTTCTGATGTGTAAGAGCTCCAAGCTTGAGAACAACATTTCACACAAAATTACTAAAAGATGGTGATATTATCATGAGAATCTGTCGAAGAATCAAACATCGCGACTCAAATGTACAGTGGCTGCTATTTGAGAATGGACAATGTGTTCCATCTCTTTCTTTTTCTCTTAAGGCATTTCTGATTTTAGCCTGCGGGTGGCGCTGCAGACATTACTGAAAGAGTACACTGAGGTCAGCAAGTGCCCTAAAGAGAATAAAATCCTAAACATGCTGCAGCCAGCCAAGACCAGGCCCAGAAGAAAGGCGAGAAAATACCTTTATGCGATAGGTAAGCAACCAGTGCTCACTCACTCCTGTACCACACGATAAATAACCTGTTTTTACTCACGTCTGTATTCAGTCACACCTGTATCACTCCTGACGCCTGGTAAATAACCTGTATTCACAGCAGCTGTATTCACTCACTCCAAAAAGTCTTTGCAGTTTGTATAACGTGCTGTAATGTGCAGGAGCACATTGCCTAAAAATGCAGTTCTGTTTCAACCTTTTGTTGAGCAGCAGTATCAGTCAGTGTGAGCAGCAGTATTGGTCGGCATCAGTGTGAGTACCAGTGTCAGTCAGTGTCAAGCAGCAGCAGCAGCAGCAGTATTGGTGAGTGTTGAGTAGTGTGAGTGTAACGGAGTTGCTTCTGCCTGAAGCGAGTTTTGGACCGAGGATCCCAACGCAACAAGTGACACGATCAGCCCGCTGACCTAGACACAAGTCTCCAGCCAAGGGAACAAATCATACTCTTATTGATGTCACATTCTGTAGCGCACGCTCACGTGTTTGACGGCCTGTCTGTGCTGCAGGGGGCTATACTCGGCTGCAGGGGGGGCGCTGGAGTGACAGTCGCGCTCTGAGCTGTGTGGAACGCTTTGACTCCTTCAGCCAGTACTGGACCACTGTCTCCTCCCTGCACCAGGCACGCAGCGGGCTGGGCGTGGCTGTGCTGGAGGGGATGATCTACGTGGTGGGAGGTGTGTATCTGTGTATGTGTGCTTGTGTGTGTGTTTGTGTGTGTATGTGTTTGGAGGGGATTGATAGACTTCTCTTGTGGCTTATTGATGAGAATACTTACATTGCACATCGCAACTGTGCGTTTTAAGTGATGTAATGCTGTGACCTTGGCTTTCAGGGGAGAAGGACTCTATGATATTTGATTGCACAGAGCGCTATGACCCAGTCACCAAGCAGTGGGCGGCTGTGGCTTCCCTAAATTTCCCACGCTGTGGAGTGGGTGTCTGCCCCTGCCATGGAGCCCTCTACGCACTGGGTAACACTCTAACTGCCCCGCTACGCACTGGGTAACACACTGTCACTTCAACGCTATGCACTAGGTAACACGCTGTCACTGCCCCGCTGCGCACTGGGTAACACACTCTCACTGTCCCTCTACACACTGGGTAACACACTCTCACTGTCCCTCTACGCACTGGGTAACACACTCTCACTGTCCCTCTACACCAGGGGTGTCAAACTCATTCCATCATTCCCCGTGTATGCACTGGGTAACACCAGGTGATTTCATTCGTTCCTCTCACTGGTTGTCCCTGGTGTACACTGGGCAACAAAACCTGCATACACTCGGCCCACGATGGACTGTCCCTCTACACACTGGGTAACACGCTCTCACTGTCCCTCTACACACTGGGTAACACACTCTCACTGTCCCTCTACACACTGGGTAACACGCTCTCACTGTCCCTCTACACACTGGGTAACACACTCTCACTGTCCCTCTACGCACTGGGTAACACGCTCTCACTGTCCCTCTACACACTGGGTAACACTCTCACTTCCACTCTACACAGTGGGTAACTCATTCTCACTGCCCCTCTATGCAGTGGATTACATGCTCTCTCTGTCTCTCTACACTTGGTAACACACTCTCTATTACTGCTGTGGACAAGTGGTTTTAGAGCTGTTGTATATCCACTGCAGTCATCTAAAAGCAAACCATGGTTTTCTTTTTTCCACGTAAGTTAAAAAGCTTCTGACAGCTCTCACGATGAATTGACTTTGTCCCTGTGCATGTTTATGCAGGCTGTAACCGTGTGTGCATTCACAGGAGGCTGGGTTGGATCAGAGATTGGGAAGACCATGGAGAGGTACGACCCGGCAGAGAATAAATGGGAGATTATCGGCAGCATGGCAGTCCCACGCTACTACTTTGGCTGCTGTGAGCTACAGGGTAAGCCACTGGACGTCATTTAAACAATATGGCCGATTAAACACACTCTAACAATGTGGGTGATGCAAACTGGTATTTCAATTCTGGAACACCAGCGAGGCTGTGGTGTTTTTTTGCATGTGTATAGTTAATCTATGTGATCAGGGTTTTACATGCGTGGCAGGTGTGTGCATGTCTCTCAGGATTTATCTATGTGATCACGGTTTTATATGACCACGTTTTAAATGTGTTATATGTGGCTCAGTAGGTAGAGCATGGCATTGGCAACACTTAGGTTGTGGGTTCAATTCCCACTGGGACTATATACACTGAAAAAATGTATGAAATCACTACTGTAAGTCGCTTTGGATAAAAGCGTCTGCTAAATGGCATACCTTATATATTATATTATATTATATGTGATCACGGTTTTATATATGGTCACAGTTTATCTATGTGATCAGGGTTAAACCTAGTTTATCTACGTTGGTAGATTATGACACTGTGTCTCTCAGGGTTTATCTATGTGATCGGAGGGATCAGTGATGAGGGCATGGAGCTGCGATCGGCGGAGGTGTACGACCCCATCTCCCGGCGATGGAGCGCCCTGCCTGTCATGGTAACACGCCGGGCCTACGTGGGTGTGGCCAGCCTGAACAACTGCATCTACGCCGTGGGGGGCTGGAACGAAGCTTTGGGCTCCCTAGAGACGGTGGAGAAGTACTGCCCGAGGAGGTGAACTCTTACAGACGTGGTGCCACACTGCCGCTCACACACATCTGCAACTTCGTTATCATCTTCATGATGTCATTAAGCGAGCATCAAGAATAGTGTAGTTAACACCCACAACAAACACCATTTTGGATGTTTGACGTGGTGCCATGAAAACATCAGTTTTCAGGAAGGTCACACTGGGACAGCCGTGTCTCTCTCTCTCTCTCTCTCTCTCTACAGGGGAAGTGAGTGGTGTTAGCCATGTCTCTCGTGCTCTTTCTGCAGGAGAAATGGGTGGAGGTGGCGCCGATGGGTGTGGAGCGGGCAGGAGTGTCGGTGTCTGCTGTTAACGGCCTGCTGTACGCAGTGGGGGGGCGGGCCTCCAGCCGCGACTTCTCCGCCCCGGTGACGGTGGACTCGGTGGAGATCTACGACCCGCACCTGGACACCTGGACGGAGATCGGGAACATGATTACCAGCCGCTGCGATGGGGGCGTGGCCGTGCTCTGAGAGAAAGAACTAAAAACAACATTCCCCTTCCGCCATTTCCATGGTGACCCTCCTAGCACACACACACACACACACACACCCCCCAGCACGAGCTCACTAAGTACGATAGGACCCAACATGGTGGCATTCCCTCATATGCACCGAGCACTCCCTCACAGAAGCACGAGCAACTTCCGGAGCACAGCACATGGATGGCAACCAACCGCCAACGTACTGGATTCTCATTCACTCTAACAACTAATATGGAGTGCCTAGGACTGTCTCGGGAGTACGTTTCTTTCAGTATGGAAACAAAAGGCACTATTCTATTCAACCGACACTGTTCTCTTCAACCTTCAACACAACATGTGCAGTCTCTAGCAGAGCAGTCTTTACTGTTTATGACAGAAGTAGTAACTGGATTTCAGAATGTTTTGACTTTAAAAAAAATTATTTATATGATTAAACTCTTTGTAAAGTAGATTCCATTGCCTCTGTGCACTGAGTTTAAGCCAGCCAAAAAGACAACTGAAAAACAGCAAGGGTAAATGTAGGTATCTGTAATGTATCTGTAATGTCCAGTATCTTACAGTGTGCTACATGCTAATGAACAAAGCATACGTGCGGTGGGATGTTCATAACCATCTGGGTATTCGGCTAACTTCTAATGGTTTTCTAAACGGTAACGCTTCACCGCAATGTTAGGGGTTAAGGAATTAACACTCATTTTTAAAAGAAAACAGCAGAGGCCTCGGGTAGCGCAATGGTCTAAGCATTCGCCTGGAATGCAAGTTGCCTACTGCAGCCGCGGTTCGAAACCCGATTGCACGAGCCCTGGCCAAGAGCCCCAATTGGGGGGCGTTTTGCTGTCCGCCCCAGAGGGAGGGTAAGCTGGCCGAGAAGCGTGAAGGGTGTCTCTAGAAAGTAGGAGGGTGAGTTCCGTCTCGGAGGAGGCGGATCCCAGAGGAGGCCTCTGGGAATTAGCTTGCCCCGTAGTGACGGGTGCCGGGTTCGTGGGGTAAGGTGAATCAAAATAAATAGAGCGTATAATTGGGGGGATCCGAAACAAATGTAAAAATAAAACAGCATACAATTTTCTTTTTTTCCCAGTTTTGCAGGCTAAAATTAGAATTAATCCCAAACACGAAATGGACAGATTCGGTTGCCGAAACTCACTTTAACACCAGCAGAACACATTTTTAACGTTTTCCAGTGTGTTAATGCATTTTCATCCTTCAGGTTAGCCGACAGTGGGTTAATATCACCATAGCAGCAAAGATGGTAGGAATTTTTGTTAATTAAATTATGTTTGAAGTGTTTTTTAAGTTTTAACTGGACAATCCTTATGAGTTGAAATGGGTTAACCGAATACCTGGACAAAAGCCCTTATGTACAGCCCTCCTTCTGCATTTTAAAGTCCTGATGCCTCTGTTACAGATCTGTGGGAACAGATTTGCTTTTGTTTTCTCTCAGAGAATGTTGTTAATTTGATTGTAATGTGTCATTTAAAGTCAATAGACAAACTGTTGCAGCTCGGGACTCCACTTGTACCGCACACAGACGCTGTTCCAGTTGTCACATCCGGCACTCTTGTCACTCGGACATGCAAAGCTACAGTCACCAGCACTTTTTTATGGCTTCAGTAGTTAAATTGCGTTTCATAATGTTTCTCATCCAGGTCTGCGGGCCTCAGAGCTGAGTGTGCTACAGCAGAGGCAGTCTGTGGGGAGGGAAAAGTCCTGAATAAAGGAGGAGTTCCTGAGGTCCCTAAAAGGTCATTTTCAAAATCGTATGCTGTGATCTTCAGTTTTTGTACGGTTAGCTACACAACATAGAAAACATATACATGTTTCATGAGCCACCCCTCGTACTGAAGATTTAAGACAAAAGACCAGCTAAGGCTGCAAAAGGCTTAAGCTACACGTATTTAGGTGTGGAGAAAACATTAAGGAGGCAGACGAGACTGTTACACAACCCAGTAAGCGCATGCGTAGAGCAGACTGGTGCATTTCTTATCTGCACAAGCTCAAACGCTTGCTCTACCAGCATATGAAACTCCTTTCCGTTCGTTATTGTATTCCAGGAGCAGAAATTGCCTTCTGAGCTAAACCGGCAAGGCTAGTACACTATTGAACCAACAAAAAAGGAATAACTTCTATCAATGTTGACATTGTAGTAGTATTTTATTTTTATGCATGATTTTATTCGGTACCACTGTGATAAATAGATGTCAATGTCAATGTTGTTGATGGAGAGGGAGAAACCAAAACATTTGATAAAACCTACCAGCATGGCTCTTCCTCAAACAACATCTTAGACGGAGTGCAACACTTTAAGGTGTGTATGCAAAAACACAGTGTTTGTCACTGAGACACATTTGAAGTCTTTAAATGTTTTGTTTGCCTTTGCTGTCATGCTTATGACCAGTTAGTCCCATAAGCTGAGCTTCTTCTCAGGGTAGACACCCTTTACCATTAGGGTGGCCACTAGGGAGAAGGTGGCGACGAGCGTGAGGACGGTCCGCAGGGCTTTGAACCAGCTGGGGTAGCCGGGGAGCAGGGCCAGGTCATAGTGCAGGGAGATGCCCAGCCCCATCACCACCATCATAGTCGCCTCGGTGATGCTGTCCCGGAACATCAGGGCCACCCAGGCCAGCAGAGACGGCACCACGCTATTGCCCAGGTTCAGCCAGTCGGGTTTGGCCGGGCTGCCCTCCGGGAGCGCAAACCCCCAGCGTGCCCCACCCAAGAAAGACAAGATGGAGGCCCCGTAGGCCACCTGGGCGTAGGCCAGGTCCGGGAAGTACAGCTCCGTTATGGCCATGACGAGAGGCGGGGCCAGGAAGGGGAGGAGCCCACAGAAGCCCAGGTAGAGTGCAGGTTTGGGCCCCTTCAGCAGGTCCTTCATGTCGTAGCGCAGCAGGTCCAGTTCCCGTGGAGACTGCTCTTGCTCTGGCCGCCGCTGCTGTTGATGCGAGGCTGGGGAGCGGTGGAGAGGCTGGAGTCTCACCATGCAGCCATTGCTTGTTTTGCCACTGAGCAGCCGGGAGCAGCCGCTGGGCACCCTGCAAAGGAGCTGGGAGCAGCCGCTACGGATCGCCAAATTACCTACCCCGGTCAGGCAACCCAACTGGACCGGGCAGGATGACATTCTGGACATCCGCTGCAAAGATTGCCATGGCTGACCCTACAAACCAAGAAAGGATTCCCACTCAAATTCTTCTATTTTACATGACTTTTCAATTAAATTTTAAGGAAATATATCATTTTTCAAGTATTTGTTTTCATGCAATAGGACTACTTTTCTGGATGGACATTACACTGCATTACAAGTTACTTTCAAAATATTGTCTATAAAAGGCACACACTGCACACCATCTTCTGATCATGGAATTGATGTACGGACCTGTAAGGTGTCCAATATGTTAGCACTTTTGTAAATATAGTAGTAATGCAACTTAAAGAAGATTATTTTGCTAAAATGTAAAGGTTTATTTGAGATCTTGGCCAACTTTCCATGACTTTCTAGAATTCATATATTTACAGGGATAACCGGGAACCCTGCAGAGGCAGTGTTCCTAATTCTGTACATCCGCATAGTGAAGTGTCACCACTGCATGTGTTATAGCTGGGATGCTATTCTCGATATAAGGTGTTATCACAAAATCAAAGTGATCTAGCTACGGTTACTTTTACATTTTACAAAAATTGAACACAAGATGAATTCAAAAATACATACACAGTAACTTGTTTAAATCCTCCAAACGGACACGCTTATAGTAAGACATGCTAGCACCAGAATATACTATAAATATAAGCAATAGTTTAGTTCCTTACCGTGAAATAATTCATGATGCGTCTTTTCATTACAAACCGGATCATTATTACAACTAGGACCAAACAGAAAGATGTTAGTTAGCTAGCTACACAAGAGAACCCTAAAATCAAAGACCGTATGTTTACGAACGTCAGGCAGCTACCAAGCTGGCGACGTTACATGCTTAACAAAACATCGCTAAATCAAGACGAACGAGTAAGCTAACGAACGCCGATAAACTAAACTACAGTTTGTTTTATTTAATCTTCAAAACGTTTCACTTATTAACCAGGTATTAATAAATTACCTGTTTTTTCGCTCAGGTTTCACAGGGAAATCTAGCTAGCTGAGCTAACTCCCAGAAGGTCAGGATAACCAAGCCAGACATGTGCAGGCCTTCGCTTGTCCGTTCGAACATTGGAAGGCGAACAACATAGTTCCACTTCCATGGAAATAAAAATATAACAAATGTCCCATCATAATTTCAAAAATAAATTATACATGAAGGACCATCTAGCTCTTTACGAAATATCATTCAAGATGGAATGTTTGAATTTTTAACGTAACATTACTAAGGATCATCTATCATTTTAGAGCAGAAAAGATCCACTAATGCATGTAACCTACTAGATGCGTCAATTTGTGTAAACCATCCAGATAGCATGATAGCATGTCATAAAGATGAGTGGGTTTGCGCAGCGCCTGCTAAAAACGGATTGTGAACACACAGCCTTGTATAATCCAGACAGTATGTATAATATGGTTGACTCGGAATCTATATTACGGAAATTGGATACTTGATATTGGCCTGGCATTATCAGATTTTAACCAAAGTAGATTTTTACTAAAACATTACCCAGACAATAAAACATATCCCAGACAAAATCTTGCGGCTTTATTAAAATGTATCAGTAAGCGCCCCATTACTTATTTTATATCTACAAGGCGCTTATTTACATGGAGCGAGGTTTCCTGTTGAAATAATAATTGAAGTAATCGAAATAAACACCAAAATCCAATGTCAAAACATAATAGTCCTGTTTTTATTTTGACAAATTTCTGTAGTGAGTAATCTATATCAAACAGATGTTATATCATTTTATACAAAATTAAGATCTTTTTTCAGCACACTGAAAAACAAATTAGTTCGCTAGGGTATGCACAGCAATTTCACAGCAGACTGCTGGGCAAACAAAAAAAAGAAATCAAACCACAGCAGTTAGGGAGAACATGGTTTACTTTATTAAAGAACCAAACAACAGCACAGTTAGGGAGAACATGGTTTACTTTATTAAAGGCATAGCTGCTGATTCCAGCAATCGCTGAAGAATGTCTACAGAAGGACAAAACACAAAAGCTTTGAACACAAACCAGTTTCTGTTGATGCCCCCCACCCCACCCCCACCCCAAATATTATACCTCTCACAGGAGCACCAGGACAGCCCCCCCATATTAAAGTAAGCATTCTGAACACCATACTCTCATGCAGTGCTCCGAAGTGATTCTCTGTGAAGCAGAACTGGAGCTGGGACACTCCGTTAGCACGCTGCTGGCTAGTGGTTGGTTTGCGGAGTGCTGTAGCGCTCACCGTTTCCCTTTTGGTGCAGTGCAGCACAGGACTATGGAATGTTAGAGGTGTGAGTTCTCCAAATAACCACATGGATCCCCAAAGCTGAGAGCAGCTCTATGCCGTTTCTCATGGACTCTACTGTAAGTGAAGCAAGTGTCGGACAAGCTCCAGCTGGTTTGGCCAGGGGTCTGTACTCTTGGTTTTAGCCTTCATTTTATCTCATGTACATCCTGCATTCGAACACAGAGGAAATTAACCAGTCAGCTCTCAACAGTACACCTAAAAGCCCAAGAACACTGACAATATACACCTCAATGTACGCTCTGTCTGCTCAAACCATGGCAATGCGAGCTTCAATACTCAAACCCCCCTTTCACTGAAAAGATAGAAAACAGAAAAACAAGCCGAAACAGGCACACGACATCTCCTCCCCAGGTTTAAAGAACTGAAAGGTGTTTCCACAGCTTTTAGATCTACGTGCCCCAGCGTCCAGCCCAACTTATTTTTACTTTTTTAATTATTTTTAAATACATATTTCAATGCAACAAGAAAAGCACAATCACACAGCAGACACATCACTTAAAGTTCTTTAATAAAATATTCTCTACATGAAAATAAAAAGAAACACGCTTTCCCTCATACAAGTGTCATATTCAGTCTTTCGTTTTTCTCAAAAGGCCTCCTTCGCTGCCCAGACTAAAGAAATAACCAGTGCCTGTGTGTATATATGTATATATATATATATGTGTGCGTATGTATGTATGTGTGTGTGTGTGTGTGTGTGTGTGTGTGTGTGTGTGTGCATGCATTGTATGTAGGCGTCAGTATGTACTGTGTGTGTGTGTGTGTGTGTGTGCGTGTGTGTGTGTGTGTGTGCGTGTGTGCATGCGTGTGTGTGTGTGTTAATACAGCTGTTACCCTACAGGCCAGTGAGAGCTGGGAGCATGGTGAATTCGAGGATATCACTGAAGGACACTGTAGAGTTGTATAGTGGCTGTGAGGTGCTCTCCTGATCTCTGTCCTCTCTGTAAGCAGTCTCTCTCTCGGCTTGTGCCCCATAGTGCTGAACCAGCAGCTCTGCTGGACCCGTTTGATAGCGTTTATTTAAAGACAGTGCCAACCATGATAGTAATCATTAAAAAAAAAAAAAAAAAAAGAAGAAGAAAAAAAAAACACTGACCAGGCACAGAGAGCCACCTAAAGCTGCTTAAAACCATTGAAAGGCAGAACATGAACAAAATAAACCTCTTTATGCAGGTAAGCTAGAGTAAAATATGTACTGAAAGAAAGCCAGGAAGAACAGGGGAAGGGGGAAGGGAAAAGAGGGGGAACAGTAATATAAACATCCCCCATCAGCAGTAAACTAGTGTACATATTTACCCAAGATTTCATAAAGCTACAACTGCTACAGAACAAATCACAAAATACAGTATTTTAATAATTGCAATCTCTACTGCAGTTATTGATACTAAGTCCTAAATCTATATCCTCTCCCCCTCCGTTTGATTCTCTCGAGTCCGACGTTGCGGAGAACTCGTGGAGCGCTCCCGTCCTCGACAGGCAGGGAAAAAACGCGCCGCTCCGTCTTAAACGCGTTTCCAAAAGCGCTCTCGGAAAGGCCTTCGCTTCCACACACCGCCACACCGCAGACCTGCCGTCACGCCGGCAACGTCCTCTCGCTCCGCGTTCACACCACCGGCTGATCCCAGAACAGCCCAAAAGAGATGGGATCCCGCAAAGCGCGGCGATGTCGTTCCTTGTCGTCGTCGTCGTTAACACGCCCCGTTCCTTATTCAGCTAAAACAAGCCTTCCTCTGAGGGGGGGGAAAAAAGACAAAATGACTTTACCAGAGCAGCCTCTCTTCCCTCTCTCCCCAGCACGGCTGGTCTCCCATCCCCACGACTCTGCGGTGCAGAGGCTACAGTGTCCACACAGAGGGGGTGAGCGGAGGTGGGGGGGTGGTGGGGCGGGCGGGGTTGCGTCTCCACCCTCCGGAGGAGGTCAGAAAGCGTGGAGGCTGTAAAAGTTGGGTAAGCTGCTCGGCGGCCGCGTCGTGCACAGCAGCGGTGTGGCGCAAGCGCGCTCTCGTTGCCATGGAGGCGCAGGCGCCACCCTGGTGTTCGGCCTTCCTCAGCACCCACATGCGGGCAGAGTAGGTGGATCTTGCAGTGGTTCCACAGGTGCTCGGAGCCCCCTCAGTGCGGCGGGTTCATGGGCCCGTGGCCCCTCTGCTGCTTCTGCTGCTGCATCAGGAGCTGCTCCAGCGCCGACGGGCCCGGCTGCATCATGGAGCTGGACCAGATAGACTGCGGAGGAACGACCGCTGCGTTAGCACACTGCGAGCGCGCCGTCGGCACGGCGACCGCACGACAACCGCACTTTGCAACGACAACAACCACACGGCGACCACATGCCAAACAGCAACCACACAGCAACCACTGATCACCACAGATTTTACTGATCAGTGTTGGTGAGAGTAGCATATGTCCCAATGGTGTGGATTTAGGGGAGTATTAGTTTTAATTGTGAGGAGTGGCAGTTAGCAAAACAGGTGTTTTAATGGTGAGGAGATACGGTTAGAGGAGCAGGTGTTTCAATGGTGAGGAGATGCGGTTAGAGGAGCAAGTGTTTTAATGCTGAGGTGTTACAGTCTACAAGTACCTTCAGGCTATCCAGGAGGACGGTGGAAGAGTCCTCCATTGGGGATTCCTGTGTGGCCCACGTGCTGCTAGGATTGCTCCCCTGGTGCCAGCTGGTCTCCGTGGCTGAGGAGGAGGCGGCAGGCAGGTAGTCCAACCCGAATCCGCACATCGCTGCTGCTGAAACACAACCAGGACCGTTCTCATTCCCGAAGCCTTAAGATTTAACCGTCTAGTCCATCGTACCCAATGTGCAGTTTAACTGGAGCCATCTAGGCGCAACTGGATACCTCTGTGACTTTTGTATGGTTCAATTTGCCCTACCATTACACTGCAAGACAGTGAGAGGTTTACCAGAGCGTGTGAAATGAAACAGTGGGAGAGGAGAGGTTTACCGTTCTTCTCCACTTTCCAGCGGTCCGCGATGCGGCGCTCGCGGCTGTCCGGGGTGCCGATGGGGCCAAAGGTGGAGAAGGGGATGGAGTTGTGGTTGTGCGTGGGCGGAGATGAGGGCAGGCTACTGGGGTTGGAGGAGTGGGGGGACTGGCTGGCTGGCGTGGAGTGGTCTGTCACAGAAAACGGCACAGATCAGGAACTTGGCTGTCCACCGTGCCATTAAAATAACACGCCTCATAGGTCAGGAGGCTCAGCTTCAGCAAGGCTGTCCAATGTGCCATTACTATTACAAATATTTATATTATCAACATGCTATATCTGGCCAGAGTGGCATTAAACTAACCTGCATATAGTATGGGCCACTGACAATATCTGTTGGCATTAGGGATGTCACGGTACACTGGCTGGAAGGTATACCAACCAGAATTGATGAATATCATACGATAAACCTTTTTCCCCCCCACAGTGATAACCGAGTTGGTGGTATATCGTGGTATTTGATATAAAATAATACAAATTCTTAAATATGTGTTGGACTAAAAATTGCGTAAGCACCCTCCAAGGTTTTACCGACTTGTGTACAAGGTTGCTATGGCAGTATAGCAGGTATAACAACTCTCCACAATGAAATTGTCAGTGTTGGCAGCTGGCATTACATTTCCAGGAGCGTTATACTGTATTTGATAGCCTACTATTTAGATGCGTAGTAATTTTACCTTGTGCACTGTACTCTATCAGTTTTATAAATTGATTCATTTTGTTTGAAATACAAATATTTGTAACGGAAATACTATTCGCATTGAAAGTATAATTCTTTGTCATTACATTAAAATCATGTCCGCGCTTAAGATTCTGTTGTGCATAGGCATGGTTTATTAAACTTAAGGAAAGCAAGTAAGAGTCAAACCACACCACACAGGGAGAAATTACATGGTTAACTTGACTATTTTTGCTAAAACAGTACGCTTACTAAACAAAGGTTTTTGCCTGTGTTTGTTTCTATAATCTCAAAAAAGTTGACTTCACTTTTTCAGTTTCTATAGTCATTAGCTTGAAGAACTAACATTCATGTATTCAATAATAATCGGTAAACCTTGGTGAATGCAGAGGTGGGTGTATATACACATGAAATTGCATAATTATTTGGAAATTGCATTGCATCAGCAAAGGGATGGAAAACACATAGGAGTGGATAGCATTTAAGGTAAATGAGGGGTCAACAGAATAAAGGACTGTTGCAGACTGCCGAAAGGGATGGCAGGATGAAAGAGGCTTAAAAACGACAACAACAAATTAGTATCTAGCTAGTAAAAGCTAGCCAAGGACAAAAAATTATGACTAGCACGTGCAACTTGTATTGTCACACTCTACACTACACTACACACTATGAATCTCCTTAATGACATTTGGCAAATAATAAAACTGAGCATCCCCAACATGAATGCTAAAAAACAAAAGTTGAAAAATGTTTACGAGTCTGGCGATGTTATATTGCGACAGGGTTGGCCGCTTTGTATTCCTTCACTGAGTTCGAGAAATAAATGGGATAGCTGTAACTGAATGTTGAATATGATATCAAGTATGCACAGGGAGGGTATAATAAAGAGGTGGGGGTTACCTGAGGTTGTCGGCAGAGAAGGGGACCACGGAGTTCCTTCGAACAGAGAGTAGAGAGAAGGCTCTTGGTGCGCCAGAGGAACGTCAGGCTTGGGGTTGGGGGTCATATTCTTGCCATAGGCTTCACTGAAAATGCTGTTTTGATAGTTCTCCTGTATCAAAGACAAGACGTTTAACTCTCAACAACAACAACACTCAAGTAATAAATCATATCTGCATCAAATTGGATCCATACATACTGAGGAACTAGATCAAACTTATTTCTCATTGGACAGGACAGGAAGGACACCGTCACAGTCACAGTCAACTTTAACCAAAAGACTGGGATTCATACATTCCTTTGTGACAAGCTCCTCAACTGTGACCTACCACCTTACAGACCTGTGACATCCTAACTGACATAACCTATGACCTATGACATTCCCAACTGACGTGACCTCTGAAGGATGAGTCCTCACCCATCTTAAATGTATAAATTATTGGTCGGGAATGCACCGAATATCAACGCATGTTTATATGAAATGTTTTAATGTTTTAAAATTATTTTAATTGAGGAATTGTAAATCGGGTCTCTTTTAAGAGTTTCAATTTGCAAATGTTGTCAATAGCTCGGGGGTGGCGACTGGCTGTCCCGCCCCAGGGGGAAGGGGGAGGGAAGCCAGCACGAGCTCACCACGAGCACAGAAAGCTTCCCTGTGGGCAAAAGACGAATAGGCAAGTTCCATCTCGAAGGAAGCCACCAATTGGCCACCAAATTGGGAGGAAAAACGGGGGGGAAAATCTGAAATAAATCAATTTTTTAAATTACCGTGATTGATGGTTAGTGGGTGTTTGTGTGAACACCAGTACCAGTAAAACGAGTTACAACTGAGCCAATTAAGGGTACATAACTGCAGGTGTGTGGCTACTGAGAGAGTCTTGACAGGGTACAAGTAGGTTTTTTTCATTATTAGTATTTTTGGTTAACTTCTCTCTTTTTAGTCTTTATCGGTGGTGCATCGGCCAGCACAGTCACATGACCTATGACCTTCCTAACTGACCTGAAGTGTAAATCCAGACAGTGGCAGGAGAGAGGACGTCTGCTCAGGGGCTCTTTCCAGTCTTGACTGGTTTGGCAACTACAGGAGAGACAGACCGACCTTTTATTATTCAAAAATAATATTATTATTATTATCAATAATAATATTAACAACAATAATAATTTAAAAACAGCTGGTTTGCTTCATTGCTGCTATGCCTGTGCTGAAATAGTCCATCTGAATAAAAGGATATTTCAGGTTTGTTTTACCATTAACATTTTCTAAAATATGACCTACATATACCATCCAATACCAAAGACCAAAAGTGAATTGAGTTTGTGGAGGAAATGTTCATGTCAATGAGCAGGGTTCACTTGCTCTGCAGCTTTTCAGCAGAAGGAGCAGCTACAAAGCATCATGTCACTGGCAGAGGAAGCAATGGGTGGGCAACACAGTGAGTCTTCAGATGAGGAAACAAGAGGACTTTCACATATATCACCATACAGTGATTCACACATACACACATACCTACTATACATCGCTTACACATACACAACCATAAAATGATTTCACGTGTACACGTATCGAGTCGGTGATCAAACGGCTGTCGGCTTTCGCTCAGAATGTGATTACTGGGGCTAAGGTGAAAGCAGAGCCAATCGGAGGCATTTGAATTTCAGCCCTCTCCCAGGGAGGTGGGTGCAAACCAGTTCCGAGCAGGAAGCACTGTGGTCCACACTCCACAGGTAGGAGATGAAGTCTGAGATCCTTCCATAGGTCCCCCAAAATCACTTTGCCCAATACCGCTGCATTACTGTCAAAATGCTAAGCTTCGTGCAAAAGCTAAATAAAATGTGAGACGGGTTACTATAAATCTACTGTATACACTGTGGATTTATTTAGCACAATTTAATATTAAGGGTACTAGGACATTTCAATTGCACACCAATTAATTTATCGCACACCTACGCGATACACGAGAAGGCAATAGGCCAGAATTCAAATGCCACGTGCGAAAGCAGCAATTAAACCGATGTGACCTCTACGTCACACCACAAGCACAGCGCAAACACACACTTTCCTGGCCAATAGGAAAGTTCTTCAGTAGGCCTATCCGCTACAGGGATAGAACACCCTGGTCCTTAACCCCCAGTCTTTAAAGAGTTCACTTGGTCTATGCCGTGATCATGGGACAGGGCTGTAAAAAAAACACATGACGGACGTGAAATGAGAGGGAGTATGGCGAAAAGCAGGAAGACACAGGTAAAGGAGAGGACTACATACAAACATGTTTGGTCCAGGAGCAGAGCTAAGAGGGCTGGCCAAGGCCTGGTAGAAATCATGGGGCTTAGTAAAGGCCAGCTCTTCCTCCTCCTCAAAATCCGCTAGACTTTTTAACAGGGCGGGAGGCAGGAGAGGGGAGCTCTTGTTGTCCTAATGAGACAAGAGACGGAAGCAGAAAGGAGGGAGAGAAGAGAGAAAGATCAGCCAGCAAAGGAGGGAGGGTCAGGCAGAAGGAGAGGTGCACCAGGACTGGTTCAAGCCGGTACGAAGCAAAGTCAAATCACCAGATCGACTCACCAAGTCAACTTGCAAAGATTTGTATGTTATTCTCAGGTAGGGGGTCTGGATGTAACGGATTTGACAGATTTCAGATACAAGGGCTTTCACTGATTTCTCCATGACGCTCATGTAACGGTCTCAACCGGAAAGACCTTTCACTGGTTTCTACATTTTGTACGGAGAAAATAGGGAAATAATGGAACGTGTAACTTGAACAGATATATTCCTTTTGTTGTGCATTGGCCCGAATGTGCGTTTTCCATAAAGCTGCATGTTGCTGCTGTCAGAGATGGTACGTACACACATGAGCACTGGGGGGATTCAGCGACTGCCCAGAAGAGCACTACAGAATACGAGAACCTGAACATAACCCACATCAACACGATTCAATTAATCCACCAACGGGTAGGGTTCATCTGAGAGATTTTAACTAATAAAGTTGTGTGCCATTTCAATAGTATTCAACGCTCTGAATTGCAATGTATAGTTATCAATGAATATTGATACATTCAATAAATACAACTTATACCATATTACTATTAATATTATCGCATCGACCACATGCATTAGACTAAACACATCATTGTACATGTGGCACCAGCATTTGTTGTATTTGGTACGTGAAGGTCATCCACATAGTATGTAAGCCCCTCTAAGGCTACGTGCTACGTGCTATGTGGATGACCTTCACATACCAAACACAACAAATATGACAAGACTATCATTGCCAGAGCTGGCTTGCTGTGGCCTGGGCCTTTAAATACGCCAGAGAAAACACAAAGACGTGATTTTGGCTTTCTGCACCTGTCCCAGCTGAAGACCGGGGAAAGTATTCTCACGGGAGATGGGTGGAAAACTCAGCCTACGTGCACTTAAGGGAAAAGTTCCTGTGTAGTAACCCACACCGTGTCGTACCACAGATGAGAACAGATTCCTTTAGTGACCCTTCAATTTGTACTGTCGAGCTGGATACATGATTCAGTTCATTCCATTGCCAAATCTATGAGGTTGTGTCTGTGAATCCCTGCTGTTGGGCTTTTGACACAACAACGTAGAAGGTAAGAGCTCGTGAGAAAACACTACTCATAGGCAGAGCTTAATTTCAATGCCGGCAATGGCATTGCAAAGTCGGCCATCGCACTGAAAATACTTCTACCCCATACCATTCATTTACAATCATACCATCTCCCACAGGCTTTTGTGTGTGTGTGTGTGTGTGTGTGTGTGTGTGTGTGTGTGTGTGTGTGTGTGTGTGTGTGTGTGTGTGTGTGTGTGTGTGTGTGTGTGTGTGTGTGTGTGTGTGTGTGTGTGTGTGTGTGTGTGTGTGTGTGTGTGTTTTTGTGTGTGTGTGTGTGTGTCCTCGCTTGGCTGGGTTGGGGTTCACAACTCCAAATGAGTAATACTATTCTAATCCATTACTCACATGAACAAATGATATATTCAACATAAGGCTGGGATCGCACCGCTTTTTTCTTGGGTAGACGCGTCAGGTGTGTCGCTGGGGAGAGCTCCAGGAAGAAGCCGAGGGGGTGGAGAGGCAGTACGCACGTTTCATTGCTAGGCAACAGACTGTTTTTATCTAGCTAGGTAGTCGGTAACGTTAGCAATGAAAAGCAAGTTCAAAAAGACTCCAGCACACCCTGACAAAACCATGGAAAATATTCTGTAACCTGATTAACGTTACCTTAAATAACGTTAATCGGCCGACCCGAAAGTGACACTTAGTGGTGTTGCTGAGCGAAAGTTGAACCATTTTCAGCTCAAAGCTCCCAGAAAGCCCCTCCTGAAAAGCGCAAGGTGCGTCGCAACGGAGGATTGGGGAAAATGTACGAGGCCAACAATAACAAAAAATTGGCCAAGAGTGACAATGCCATATTTTAGCTGATGACGCATGGCTGTCAGCTCAAACCACCAGGAAGCCTATCAAAATAAACAATACAAATAATTCCTGTGACACCAAACAGGTCCACGAGACAGCAGCTCAGATCAGCACAGTGATCGAGCAGCTTAGTATTGTAAAAGCAAAATGATCGAGCAACTCGGTGTATGAAGAGCTCAACAATACAATAGTTTTGTATGAAAACAATCTGATATAGCACCTGTGATAGAACAGCTCAGCACTAGAACAACACAAAGGTACCATAGCTCAGCGATAAGAGTAGCTCAAATAGTAATAGTAGCTAAAATAGGTTTTTCACTGCTTTATGGCTCCAAAAAAGTTGATTAGTTCTTTAGTTGTACTGGAAAATGTAGCACACAGCTGCCAGTCGGCAATTCAGAAGGAAGCAGGCTGTAACATCACCCACAAAATACTATACGCTGAGGAGCTGGGACATATCGCCCACAGAATAGCAAAGCACTGAGGCGCTATGACATCACATCACCCGCAGAAGCATAGAAATCTGACAACAGCATCAGCAGTCTGTCCAACTACGTTTGTCTGCCTGGCTCATTAGATTGAGTAAAGACCTTGTGTCTGACCTCATAGGACGGTCCCCTCTGCCCGCTGTCCTGGCCAGGGCAGAAGACTCCGGGCTGCCTCTTCACCAGCCGATCGCCGCCCATCTGGTGTCCCATCATGGGCCGGCTGTCCGCCATGCGGTAGGGCGGGTCCCAGTAGTAGTCCTGAACTTTGACCTCGGGGAACTTCATCTTCTTGTCCATGGTGGCGGGGGGCGGGGCCTGGAGGGGCACGGGGGGCAGGGGGTGCTCGAACAGCTTCAGCGGGTCCTGGGTGGGCAGGAAGAACGGCTGCTTCACCGGCATCTGCATCGCCATCTTCTGCACGCCCGACACCGCCGGCTGGTGCTGGCTCCACATCTGCGCAGACTGCTCCGACACCTGCATGTACTGCACGGGTTTACAGAGGGGCACGGTTATCTCCTCCGACACCTGCACGCCTGGGCAACGAGGTGCGCTTCATCTGTTGTCAATTACCTGCTGCATGCCCGAGTGATGCGGCGGACTCTTGCCCAGCTGCGCTGGCACAGGCTTGGTGGGCGACTGCTGCTGCTGCTGCTGCTGCTGCTGCTGGGACAGGGCCTGGATCTGCAGCTGCACAGACGGCTGTGCGCTTTGCTGCGCAGCCTGCTGAGGTGGCTGCTGCTGCTGCTGCTGGTTGAGGGCCCCGGGCCCCGAGGGCCGCTGCTGGCTGTAGGGAATGTGCGACGGTTTCCCAGCCTGCACCTGGGCACCGCCCTGCGGGTGAGAGGCAGTCTGCAGGAAGGAGCCGGGCACAGGCACGCTCGTCGAGAAGGTGAAGCCAGCGTTCACGGAGAACGCCACGGGGGGTGGGATCACATACGCTGGGGGCGGGAACCCTGCAATGACATGTATCGAGTTAGTTCCAATGCAGGGTCTCATGCAAGGCAGGTGCACAGGCTTGTCCTGGGCGTGAGACCTTTATAACACAATGACAACATCAATATTTTGTTCAATTTTACACAAGACAGAGCACGATCCACTATAGTGCTTTTACCATCTTGCTTTTACCCCCCCTTCCCCCACTGCCTCATTTTCCTAGACTGCAGTCCATGTGTTTGCATTCTTATGGGCAAGAGAGAAATACATACATGGGGAGGGGGTTAACAGCAGTAGGGGTCACCTGGCTGGCAGGGGAGAGATCTAAAGGTGGTTTGAGGTTACCTGGCCGGCTGGGAAGAGGCGGGAAAGCTCCAGGGTGATGGATCGGGATGAACTGGGAGGAAGTGGTGGTCTGTGTCTGTGTGACCGGAGTCTTCCTCGCCTCTGAGACTGGAGTCTTCCTCATTTCTGGCTGAGCCTTCAACTGTGAACACAAACACATCAACCTTCACCTGACAAACACACACACACGACACATGACAAAACCTATGGTCTATATACACATTTCTACTGTGGAACTGGATAAATGACTGCACTGCAAAACGTTACATACGTTCCACATACCCTACACTACACTCTACACTAAAGACAGTCAGTGAAACTCAGCTCTGTGTTAACAGCGTATGCAGTAAAACGGAGCGTTCTCCGGTGCGTTACCTGTTTGCCTGTGTCTATGGTTTTCTCTGGAGCATTACTGGTTACCTGTTTGCCTGTGTCTATGGTTTTCTCCGGTGCGTTACCTGTTTGCCTGTGTCTATGGTTTTCTCCGGTGCGTTACCTGTTTGCCTGTGTCTATGGTTTTCTCCGGTGCGTTACCTGTTTGCCTGTGTCTATGGTCTTCTCGTGGCAGGTCTTCTTGGCCTCGTTCTTCTTCTTGTCTTTCTTCTGTTCGCTCCTGCTGGGGGCGCCGTTGCCCTTGCTGAAGTCCCTCCTCTCCTTCCCGCTCTCCTTCTGGTGTTGGTTCCGGCCGGGCTCGCGTGGCTTGATGTTCTCCTTGAAAGTGACCACCGGCCTCTCGCCGCTCTCCGGCCCGCTGTTCTGGTTCTTCCCGGCAGACAGGACGGACTTGAGGCCGGGGCTGCCCTCGTGGGCCGTCTGCTCGCCGTTGGACGACTCCTGAAGCACGGGCCCGTCCCGCTCCTGCGGCTCCTCCACGGCCACCTCGGGGATCTCGGTTATGAAGAGCAGCAGCCCGTCGTCAATACGGCACTGGATCAGCCTGCAACGCACACAGCCCCCATTACGCATCACTGAATCAGCCTGTGGTTCTGTGTGGCTCAGTGGGTAGAGCACAGTGCTGGCAACGCTTAGGTTGTACATTACATTTTAGGCATTTAGCAGACGCTCTTATCCAGAGCGACTTACAGTTTACATTTCTTTACATACAATCCATTTATACAGCTGGATATTAAGTGAAGCAATTCAGGTTAAGTACCTTGCTCAAGGGTACAACGGCAGTGTCCCACCTGGGGATTGAACCTGCAACCTTAACGTTACAAGCCCAGGTCCCTAACCATTACACTACACTGCCTGTTCTTGTTGTGGGTTCAATTCCCACTGGGACCACATATACTGAAAAATGTATGCATTCACTACTGTAAGTCGCTTTGGATAAAAGCATCTGCTAAATGGCATATATATATATATACACACACAGCCCTTATAACACCTCAATGGATCAGCAATAAGTCCATAGTCTTGTTATGTAAAAATTCCAGGAGCTTGCACACATTCCTGGTCAATTGGTAGAGACAGACAGATGAGAGGACATGATTTGTATTGTGGAATGGACAAGAATGGCATTGACGGTTTGACCGTCTCTTCTTTTACACAAGACGGGCACCTTTCGAATAAAAACCTCGGAACCGAACACACAATGGTACTAGCTAGCGAACCAGCTCCAGTTACTAGCTAACCTTTGCTTTAAAAGCACTTTTACACAACCATAAATCTACAAATCTAGCTACTTTAACGCTATTCCAGTTTATCGCATGCTGCGCCTGTGGCAAAATGCAACAAAAGAGCATTAAACTTGCCCGCGTCGATGTTGCCGCGTTCACGTTGATTAAATGTGCGACGATGAATGACAGTTATTAAGTCTCACTCATTCAAATACTGTTAGGATTGATTGTTTTATTCAATTAAAAAAAAAAAAATTCTACTATAGATATCACATGTATTTTGCTGGTTAAAAAAAGGCAAGGAATTCTTTGATTAGGAATTAATCTGTGTTAGTTCAAAGTGACCCCTCTATATGCTTTTTTTAATTTAACACTCCTGTTTGGACGCATTGCCAAACAGGGTATACCTGTTGTATTGTGATTTACAGCGTATATCTACACAAACTATCATGATGCACATCGTATTCCTCGCACCTTCAACAACCAGCCTATATGTTGTATAGAGTGTACAGTATATAGTATGTGGTGTATAGTCATATGTAATATGTAGAATGTCGTTTATAAAGACTCACCCAGGCTGGATTATCTGCCACCCACTTGCCCAGGCTGATCAGCCTCTGGTGACGGGCTCGCACCGGGAGCCCATCCTTGTCCACAGCGATGCCCTGGTGACCTTGGGAAAAGTCCAGCGTCCTTGAAAGAGCAGAACAGCAGAACATAGGTCAGAACAAGGTAAAGGCCACCGCACCACACGCTCAATTCAAGAGCGACGCGTACATTCATAAGAGCGGAGTCAAAGTTAAGACCGCAAATTCACAAGAGCAGAAGCAGGTACCGTAGAGCAGGTCGGAGAGCCAGGAAGCCCTGGAGCTCGAACTCCTCTGGGAGGGGATTTACTGGAAGGGAAGCAGCACACACCTGATCAGACCACCTCCGACATCGCGCCACACAAACATTTCATCTTTGGCCCTATACGACTATTATGAACAACGCGCAACACAAATGTCTGCTCTTTAACCACAAATCACATCTACAAGCTCTTTAACCATTGTCAATGTCACATCACACAAGGATCTCAGGTTAAACCCTTCAAGACATGCAGCATGTTATCAAACTGTTTCAGAACATGGAGGCTACTAGGCTGCACCGGACAGCTGTGGGAGGTTTGACGTAGCCTATAGGAATGCCACCTGGCTGATACGTCTTCTCTGCACCAGCACAATTGCACGTCAAGCAGAGTCTGCTGTACAATCCCCAAACCGCCTACCTGATATACAGGACACATCCTCTTCCCTTGGCTGGAAACTGTTCAGAATGGAGACAAACCATGGCCAAATACTGTGGGAATATGAGAAACACAAAGTGCTAAGGAAAACGGGTATAGGAACTGTATGCTGCTACTCATGAGAAAGCTGCAGGTGCTGGCTTGATTCCTCATAATAATTTATATTAATCTAAATTGACAGACCCAGTTGTGAGAACAGAACCATAATTGGTACATAAGCTCACAAACCTAGGAATCGCCATTGGACACATACTACCATTTCCATTACACACATACTACCGTCTGGATAGCACATACTACCATCTCCGTTAGACACACACACACACACACACAAAGACACATACTACTGTCTCTTGTCCACGGTGCTCTCGTGGAAGACGGTTGGTCGGAGGCGTAGCCATTCCATGGACACCTTGATAGCAGGCAAGGGGCACTCGCCCAGAATCTCCGCCCGGTTCCTGTTCAGCAATGCCCGGCTGCACATCACGCCCAGAAAAGACACTGCGAGAGAGGAGATAGATTTTCTAAAGGTGCCGAATAACTACACTACCAAAGAGTTTCATTAAACTTTTTTTGATTTTTTTTTCATTTCTGTTTGCTTAAAGGGAGGGAGAGAGATGGGGTTGGGTGGGCTGGCTGGCAGTGTAGTATAGTGGTTAGGGAGCTGGGCTTGTAACTCAGAGGTTGCAGGTTCAATTCCCAGGTGGAGTACTGCCGTTGTACCCTTGAGCAAGGCACTTAACCTGAATTGCTTCAGTAAAAAAAACATCCAGCTGTATAAATGGATTGTATAGAATATGTAAAAGAAATGTAAAAAAAAAACTGTGTAAGTCGCTCTGGATAAGAGCGTCTGCTAAATGCAAAAAAAGTGTCAATGTAAAAATGGCGGGGAGACGCACTGAACAGTCCGAGCTGCTGGATCCAGCTGATGTGCTCCTCGGGGCTGAAGCTCTGGTCGTCCGCCTCGCCGCTGAAGTCTCTCAGGTGATGCAGCTCGAAAAGGTTGATCACCGTGATGTGGACGAGCTGCTGGGAGCTGAACGCCTTCTGAAGAATCAGCCTCTGCAACGCCAGAGAGAAAGAGGCTAATGCACCACTGCTGCATCTCTCTGTAATGCGAGAGGGGAAACAGGCTAATGCACCACTGCTGCATCTCTCTGTCATGCGAGAAGGGAAACAGGCTAATGCACCACTGCTGCATATCTCTGTAATGCAAGAGGGGAAACAGGCTAATGCACCACTGCTGCATCTCTCTGTAATGCGAGAGGGGAAACAGGCTAATGCACCACTGGTGCATCTCCCTTTAATGCCAGTGTTGGGATCACATAGCATTTCTGTTCCTCAAAAATGTCCTCCAGAGCAATCTTTATCTTTAATGACCACAATGGAAAAAGGACCTTAGTTTAACATCTCATCTGCAGGACAGGGGGCATAAGAAAGGTATTTCTATGACCATGACATTCCAGGATATATGGTATTCTGTGACATCACAGGATTCGAGCACTCTCTTAGACTGGCTCAGTGAGCTGGTGAACGCGTGTCCTCTGAAATACAGCTGCACGGCCAGCGGCACTTTCTTTTCACTCTGCAATCCACCGGCTGAGCTGCACAGTTACTGCGCTGGAGGACGGGACAACGAATGCAGGTGCTCGCTCAACCTGAGGAGTCTCAAGTGGGTGATCAGAGCGATTGGTTCAGTACCTGAAACTGCCCTTGGTATTTAAATAAAACAAACAGCCCTTGGTTTAGTATCTGAAACTGCAGCCTCCGCTACTTAAATAAAAGGGAAACAGCCCTTGGCCCAGTACCTGAAACTGCTCCTCCAGCTTTTCTCTCAGGCTGTTGAGTTTCTCCAGGCTTTTGCTCAGGTACACGTGGCCGTGGAACTTGATGAAAGCCTTGATGAAATCTGACACACTCCACTTGGTTTTGACCTCGTCGCGGCTACGGACACACAAAAGCCAAGGAAAGCCGTTCAATTGGCATCAACACAAACTCGACATTTCTGCATCGCTACATTTGCGAGTGTTTACAAAGCTGTACAGTAGACAGAGAAAGACGTGTACAGCCAGACACTGGGATGTGTGACGTGTAACACTAGCTAGAATTTTGCTAGCTAGGTTAAATGCTTCAAAACAAGTCAGCTAGCTAACGTTGGCTACATACGGTGGATAGACCATATGTACGATACTAATAAATAGGGTTGCCACCTTAGAAATATTAAAATGTCGGCCGCAAGGTGGACGTCATCACTGGTACGCACACAGGTATGGATGCCCTGTATACCCGTGCCTCTAGAGCTTTAGAGGCACCGCCTTTAGAGGCTGGCGGTGTAGTGTAATGGTTAGGGAGCTGGGCTTGTAACTCAGAGATTGCAGGTTCAATTCCCAGGTGGGGCACTGCTGTTGTACCTTTGAGCAAGGTACTTAACCTGAATTGCTTCAGTAAAATATCCAGCTGTATAAATGGATTGTATGTAAACAAATGTAAACTGTGTAAGTCACTCTGGATAAGAGCGTCTTCAAAATGCCTAAAAATGTAAAAAAATCTTTAAGGCGAATGCATCCTAAATGCTTGGTGATGCCAACACGCAATGCAGGCAACTTGTGTGGGCTCAACCCACAATGGGGGAAAAAAATCTGCACCGTCCAGAATTTGTAACCTTTCGCAAGGTGCAGTACTATGCCTTGCAGTGGGTGACAATTGTCAAAACAAGGGGAAACTTTTTGAAAGAAACAACAAAAATCTCTAGAAGGTAGTTAAGGCTATGTTCTAGCTAGAGATGAGAGAAATGGGATGGTTTAAATCTAGCAAACAACCAACGTGCTAAATATCAAGTAGCTAAACTGTAGCTTTCTAATCCCAGCTAATTTAGGGTGGTCTCTTAGTTTCATTTACAATAGCGTTAAAAATCTACAGCTTTTACGGAGTGCTTAAAGTTTGATAATTTTAATGTCTATTAAGGCTACAAGTTTCTTCCATATCTTTTCAAGTTTGGATGAATTGTCCAAGCTAACTATTCGTGGATGTTTTTATTCTTCTTTGGTAGTGAAATAGTCAGCTAAACGTCATCCCTGCATGTACCTTGAGATGACGTGGGTTATGAAGCGCTTAGAACCCCCTCCCAGTGTTTACTTTTCCGTGGAAACCGGGTCCAAATGGCTCTTTGAGTGTTACAGGTTGCTGACCCCTGTGTTAGTCTGAGACCCGTGTCCTACCTCTCCAGAGCTTTAGAGAGCGCCTTCTGCAGGTTAGTAGAAGCTGCCGGAAAAGGGAACTTGACAGCGATGCTCCTGCAGTAGTAGAAGATGGTGGTGAGGTGGTCACCTTTAGAGGAGGCCAAGATGGCCAGCTGATTGTAAGGTTGACCTGTTCCAAACGACAGAAAGAGAACATTCTCAAATCAAAGAATTTGACTTTTTCTGATGTGTGAGCAATATGCATCATGGTGCATTTTCAGGAAATTTCTTACAAAATTATATCCAACTTTCTCTGTCATTTATCTATGGGCTTTTACAGAAGCTTTTCGTTGCCCCCACCGAGATACATTTTTGAGTATTTCATCAGGGTATTTTAAATAGTAGGTATTTTGGAAATATGGGGAAAGGTTTTCAGGAAGTGTTTGAAAATACTTCAAACACAAGTGTCATTTAGATGCTTCAAATACAAAGCATTTGTTTGGGCCAGTGTATTTGTAAATACTTAAAATACACAAAAAATAGCATTATGGAAAAACTAATATTTACACACTCACATATTTGACTCAGGTCAGTGTGTAAATGACAAGTCTGAGCCAGACTGGGCTGTGCTCTTTGAAATAGGCCCTGGGCAAGCATAGTGGAGGGCTGGGTTATTCAAATCTGGCCAAAGAATCTAAATTCGGTTCTGGTTTTCTTTTCGCTCAGGTAGGTCATTGAACAATTAGTGCAATTGATTGGCCAGAGTGTCTTCACACCTGACTCCCAGGTAAAGGGAGGGTGGGTAAAAACAGCAGTACTCGGCCCATGATTTGAGTAACCGTGGTGTAGCCAGTCTACATGATCCTCCTCCAAAACCTAAAACCTTCCAGCGTAATTACCCTGTCCCCCTAGATCCCCCCTTTCTTAATATCTCAACTCTCAAAATACAGTGACCTGTAGAACACGGTACATGGTACAGCACACCGTCAGCATGTGAATTTATATATTTATATATATTTTTTTCAGTGTTCCAATTCCAGTTAAAATGAGCTTTCCTGGCTTGATTGTACTATCAGAGCGCCTACAACCGAATAACAATGTCACAAGCAGATGAAGGCTGTTTCACTTGAAAGCTTAAGAAGAAAGCACCACCACACTGATTATGCGACCTAGTGATTAATTACCATAAATTCTAAGGCTTACCACCAGATGGTACAAGTTGGGCTGTAATAGGACTCTTACCATTAGATGGTACAAGTTGAGCTGCATGTCTGTAATAGGACTCTGCCTGGCTGGTTTGGTTGCGATACCGTGCTGGGAATAAAAAAGAAGAAATAAAAACACTCAATCACTCTTTCAAAACAGTTTAAAGGCTTTTGATTGATACAATTCATTGTTGTACAATTATGTACAGCAACTCATTGTACATAACTGTTACAATTATGGTGAACTGTAATGTTTACAAATTTTTTTACTGTAGAGTAGTTCAAACTCAACGTCTGTGAGTACTGCAGAGTGATGTAACTCTGTGTGGCTCAGTAGGTAGAGCATGGCGCTGGCAACGCTTAGGTTGTGGGTTCAATTCCCACTGAGACCACATATACTGAAAAATGTATGCATTCACTACTGTAAGTCGCTTTGGATAAAAGCGTCTGCTAAATGGCATATATTATTATTATATTAACTCACCTATGTCTCCCAGGTGAACGAGACAATGCTGGCAGATGTAGGAACAGGAGCTGGGTTGGGGTTTCACGATGGAGCTGCCGCTGCTCTGCTTATTGCTGATTATTCCGAGCTGAGAGGATTTTACCCGGCAGGGCAAGTCCACGTTGAACACTGTGCACAGCTCCTGCAATAACTATGGGTAAAATAGAAACATTTCATATTGCCAGTATAAGTACTTGTCGACTTAATGATAGTATTAAGCATATCTACATACGCATGTGTGTGTGTACATATATACATATACACACACACAGGACATAAAAGGCATTCAACCCCTTTGGCATTTTTCACAAAAAAAATTGTACTTCATGAAATCATAATGGATTTAATTGGGATTCCTTGCCACTGATGAACACAATAGTCTAGAATGTGGAAAACATTTTCAATAAATACATTTAAAAAACCTGAAAAGCTTTTTCTTCATTAAATACAAATAAAGACAACTGATAAGTATTCACCCTTTTTGCAAAGACACACTTAAATTAAATCTGCTACAATCAATTGTCTTCAAAGGTTTGATTGTGTTTTTGATTTGATTGGAGTCCACCTATGTACAATTACAATGTTTCAAATGATTTCAAAGTACATACACCTGTCTGCGAGAGGTTCCATTGTTGGTCAGTGCATTTCCATCATGAAGTCTAAAGAACATTCAAAGCAAATCCAAGAAAAGGTTCTTAAAATGCACTAATTGGGGGAAGGACATTGAAGATTTCAAAGACTTTCAATATCCCCCAGAGCACCATTAAGTCCATCATAAAGAAATTGACAGAGTATGGCCTAGAACAGACCTTCCTCCAAAACTGAGCATCCTTGCAAGAAGAACACTTGTTAGGGAAGCCACCAAGAGGCCTATGGCAACTCTTGACGGTGTTAGTCTTCCATGGCAGAAATGGGAGAAACTGTCCTTTGAACAAAAATAGCCTGGGCACTTCACAGAACTGCGCTTTATGGGAGGGTGGCAAAAATTAAACCATTGTTGAAGAAAACTCACATGAAATCTCACCCAGAGTTTGCCAGAAGGCATGTGGGAGACTCTGAAAATTGAGGAAGATTCTACGGTCTGATGAGATCAAGATTGACCCTTTTGGCCTCAACATTAGGCGCAAGCCTAACACTGAGTATCATCCCAAGGACACTATCCCTACCATGAAACATGGAGGTGGGAGCCTAATGCTATGGGGATGCTTCTTAACTTCAGGGACTGGATAACTTTTTGAAATAAAGGGTAAACTGGATGGAGCAAGATACAGACAAATATTGGAGAAAAACCTGCTGCAGTCTGCATGAGATCTGGGACTTGGGAGAAGATTTATATTCCAGCAGGACAACAACCAAAGCATACAGCAAAGGCCACATTGGAGTGGTTTAAAACAATACTTATGCAATCAATTGTCTGTTTTTTTTGTAATTAAGAAAAATGCCAGTGAATACAAAGGGGGTGAATACTTTTTATACACACTGTATGTATGGGCGTGCACGCACGCACGCACGCACACTATGTATGGGGGGCTCGCAAACTCTTGAGACATTCAATATCTAGAAAAAAAAATTGTCTTTCAAAATTAATTGTCTTACTACTGCATTAGTTGATTAATCACTCCAATTATTGGCAGCAATCTTCAGATACAATACAAATCCTGATGCAATCAGTATCAATGGGAGTGTGAATTTTGCCATTTAAAAAATGTGATATAATTGAGGAACAAATCATTGTAAACAAAATTTCTGATCAGTTAAATTAGTATAAAAGAATACAATTTTCACTTTTTTTTTTTTGAGCATACAATACAGCTCAGCTTTATTTCAAACTGCCTTTTTTGCTCATATTTATCAAGGGTGTGAATATTCTTGGGAGATGACTGTATATAAATAAAATGTATACATTTTCTTATTTTCACAGTGGCACACGACGTGTGGGTGTGTGTGCTACTCACTTGGGTATAGAAGCCGCTAGCTGCCTCGAGAAACAGGGACAGATTGGCCTGCACCTCGCTCCTGTTGGGGTTGGCTCTGTTCTTGGCCTGACTCTGCAGTGTGGTTATCTGGTTTTTAAAAGCGTGGTTCCAGCTGGAAAAATAAAGGATTTGCATTGAGTTTAGAAGCTGTGATTATTACCATGGCACTATTTAATCGAGGTGGATTAAGCAGCCTGCTGCCTTCCTTCAAGGTCCTACATGAAACTTGGGTCATAAGCAACCTAGAGAGCCTACTATAGTCGCACTACTAGAAATACAGACTTTCACACACACAAAAAAACACCTCATATCTGCAACGTACACCATTGTGTGTTCCATTTCCCAATATCAAAAAACATATATACATGTATATATATTTACATATATACAAGTATATTATTTGCAGGTATATCCAAAATAATGATTAGAATGCGTTATATTTCCCAAATGTATAACATTAGCTTGTTAGCTCGTTAATATCCCTAAGAGGTGACAGGAAATAACCTGGGGCGCCTCCATAAAAGCACACTGCAGTACATGACACAATGCAGGTTACACTTGATCTTATAAATGCCATTAGCCTACCATCACAGGTCATGCTGCCTCTTGCCAATTAACTGAATGCATCGGAACTTTCTGAAATACGTTTGGTTATGTCATGGCACGGCAGAAGCTGAGCAAGCTAAGACAGGGTAATCTAATCTAACATGTTAAAAGATGATTATATTCTGTCATAATGTTGCATTTTAATGCAGTGGCATTCCAAGGATCGCCCTCAGGCAAATATTCCAACTACGGTGTTACATTTTTACAGGCGGAACACGTTGCCATTAAGCAGGATGAGAAGCTCATCGCTCTTCGAGCAGCTTACAGGTCTTGTTCCACTTTCTTGTCCAGAGCATATTCCAGGTCTGTCACCAGCATCTTCTGGTACAGGTCCTGCAGCGCCTGCCTGGACGTCCACACCTCCGCTGGACCCAGCTTTGAATCTGCACAAACACAGAGGGCATCCTGCTGTGTTTACACTCAATTACATTCACTCATCCTGCTGCATTACACTCACTCATCCGTCTCCTCCTGCTTACATTCAACTCACACGTGCATAACGTCACATAACATAGTAATTGAAACACAGACGTCACAATGTGAAGTCACTGGAAAACAGCAGTCATAACAACACAGTCACAGAAACACAGCGGTCACAGGAACACAGTGACTGAAACACAGTAGTCATAAACACAGCCATCACAATAACACTGTCACTGGAACACAGCAGTCACGACACAGTCACAAAAACACAGCAGTCACAATAACACAATAAGTGAAACACCGCAGTTACAATAACAAAGCCGTTATAACCCAGTCACAAAAGCACAGCAGTCACAATAACACAATGGCTGAAAAACAGCCATCAAAAACACAGCACTCATTAACACTGTCCCTGAAAAACAGCCATCATAAAACACAGCCATCACAATAACACTCTCTGGAACACAGCAGTCACAGTAACAGTGTTACTGGAGCATAGCAATCACAGTTCTTTCCATAGGATATTTACAAGAAGATGAGACAAAGATTCAAGCATAGTACTGCTAACCTCACACATTTCAGATTTCGCAAATTCATTACTTTGTACAAAATCAAACTATTGTATTTGGTCTCTGTTAGAATCGGCGATTGTAACAACCATAATACCAACACTGCTTATAAACACTTAATTACATCTACCCCACAACACCAACCTGGCTAATAAACCACTCATCACATCTTTGTTTAATTTAGTGTTTGCCAAATCCAATCAAATCACAAACAGGAAGTGTGTGTGTGTACAAACTATAGAAACGCATACTGATAACTGTCCCATGAACTTTGGAACAGGCTAGTATTGGAGACCCCAGAATTCAAACTACTGCCAGGTCCAACCCTGAGTTTATCAAATCTGTACAGCAGACATGTTGACATTTTACCTCTGGTCATCCCTAATCTTCACCCTTTACACTGTCATTTTTAAACTGAAAAGGCAAGCGAGCACAACTTCATGTGGGAGATGCTTGACAGACATCTTGTACAACTTAGTGACCACCTTTCTGCCCCCCTTCAAATTTCCCGTTAACTCATTTTGAGAAGCTGCTTGGCTCAGCTAAATTACTTGGCTGTGTTCACACTAGCCAGGCTTCAGCTTTGTAGGGTCTACCCTTTCTCCCTGGCATGGCTGTGTAATTCGATATGTCAAAACTGTCACCAAGTTGCATTACAAAAGCAGTGAGAAAAGTACCTGTCAAATCGACATTAAGAAAGATTATACGTATTAACGTACCTGGCAGAGTGACATTAAGGTAGACTGTATGAAACGTACCTGTTAGAGTGACATTAAGAAAGCCAAACGTACCGGTCATGTCCGCCTTCAGGGCCTCTGCCTGCCTGTTTGAATGTAAAGAAAATGAGCATGTTATTGATCGCCAGCACAGTAATCGACTGACTCGCACATATGCCTGACTTCAACGCAAAACTGTACACACCCAGCGCCCGGGACACAGTGCTAAACTAGATCAAGGATGCATAGATGCTGCACTAATTCACAGATCTTTTACATGACCTGACCTGCACTGTCTGCAATGCAAGTCACTTGATATACAGATCAGTGAAATCTGCCCACCACTGATCTGAAAAAAAAAGACAAAAACAAACAAAAAAGTCAATGCTGTTGAAAGGTTGTTTTCATTGGTTGTTGATGTTGGTGAAAGGTCATTTTCACTGGCTTTCGCTAGTCCCTCTCATCCGCTGAGATCATGAATCCTAACACTGAGTAATCCTCAATCTTAAATTCTGATAAACAATTCTGGTTAAGGTTTCTGGAACTAGAAGCAGACTCCGAGTGTGAAGGGACTCGAGCAATTATCACTGCCCATAAGCATCTGACACAGCAAGATCTTAACTGTGAAACCAATTAACAATTACATTTTTTTCTACCATGAAGATTATCTAAATATCTACAAATAATAAACGCTTCTGGGTTAGCAAAGTACACAATCTCACTTACTGTTACACAGCATGATACACAAACCAAAACAATGTGCCAACAGGGGCTTTGCAGTTCATCAGCAACTATAAAATCTATTACACTGAAGCACAACAGAAAACAAAGATTTGTATAAGACAAAAAAAACTGTTAACTGTGCCAAAGGAACCAGGAAAGTTATTTCAGTTGTTTGGGGTGTTGAATGTAGACTGGGAAGAGTACTGGGGAATGACATCATAAGCCAGGTACAGTGCTGCAACTAAAGAACACTGCCTTCTGACTTGATTGACAACTATTTTATCAAACTGTAGTCCTGGACAATTCCTGGAGGCTTGCTCTCACTCACACTCACACTCACACACACACACACACACACACACACAATTTTGAGTAATAACTACCCATTTTCTCTTCTAATTTTCCCTTTAAAACATATAAGTAGAATAACAGATTAAGACTTCTGCCAATTCATTAGCACATTTCGATAAGTTATGTTGCTTTTTTGTTCTGACATTAAAGTTATTTCATTTTGCTAAGCTTTTGGTTCTGACAAAATTAAATCTAGTATGATGTCTTACCTTTTTCTTATATTGCCAAACCAGAGCACAGCCAACCATCCCAGAAAAAAATGTAGGTGCCTTATTTAATGTTTGCACACCCTCCATTTAGATAGGAAGGGTCTGAAGCAGGGCAGTTTCTGTATACATCCAAGTCATTCAGGGCCATTACAAAATGTCAAACTAACAGATATCAGCTTGCTTAATGTGTGCACATCATGCCTAATTTCCACCTGTCTTCTTGCCTCACAATAAAGATGAAAAACATCTACACAAAGTCGATTTAAGCTGCCTATTGAGTTACTCTGATTATTTCAGCTAGACGGGTAATAACATTATGTGACAGCAGAGTGGATAATTGTGTCATCACCACCCAGGAAGTGAAGATGGACACCTTCTGCCAAATGGAGGCAAAATATATGAAGAAACGGGCTGTCAAAAACACAGTATAACTTGAAATGTATTTTGTGCTCTGTGAGGATGCAGATTACATTCTTTCATATAAATTTCACACTATACAATCATTCCTGGTGAAATAACATAAGCGCTGCCTGAAGTACAACTTGGGAGAGATCAAGCGACATAGAACTAATAGAAGTACTTCATACCTCAACAACTTAATCAAGCTTTGTGTATTGACAGTTTCCTTCCATTGCTTTGCTACGCCTATATCCATGCAATAGAAGTGTGATGTGTTGACAGTCAGGAGCCGAGGTTAAGGGGAGGAACATAGTAATGCTAAATGCAATGCCACGCAATTCCACCTGAGCTTGCAAACAGAACACCTGTAATCAGTCGAGCTTTAAGCATATTTTCAGGAGTCAGGATACTTCTAATTCTTGAAACATTCCGTGCTTTAACCAGATGTAAACAACTGTGTACACTAAGGCCAAGGGCGCAATCTACTCTAATATCAATCACGTTTGATTAAAATTAGCACAATTGATCATTTTTGCACTTAGCTGATAGTTGGAGCTCAGGCTCTATGTTTATAGGAGACTGAATTATCACCGCCTTTTGTTTTGTCATCGAATTAAAATAAAATGCATGTAATCACACCAATGGAAGTAGAGCACTATTTGACAGGAAGCGCTAGTCATATGCGCCGCACAGCATTCTCACTATTTAGCAACGTACCACTGCGGCAGTTCATTATTGCAAATATAGAATGATCTAAAGGCGATAAATTATTTCTGTATCTACAATCATTTATATCGTGAAGAATTACCGTTTGTTTGCATTTTGCAGAGCCTGCTAGCTATACAGAATATACGACCCCAACAGACCCATGTTAGGCCAAACTGAAAACTGAAAGTCCTTCTCCTAACGTTACCAACTCGCTGGATATGTAGATTCTGCCTCGTCTTGTAACGTTAGCTCGGTGAATATTACGGTTTGATAGATCATAAATCGATAGCAAAGATTTAGCTAGCATATGAGTCAACAATATCGAAGGTCGTCGTACATTCGACAACGCTTTACCATTGGCACCGTTTTGGCTAGCTATCTCGCTACTGCTAATGTGACCTACCTGAAAAAAATCCTGGCACTGCTTGACAAAAGATCAAATGTAGCTTGCCTTGCGTGTGACTTAGCCAGCTACTAGGTAGCTGTGTAGCTACCTAGTATGCATAGCTAACGTACCCATCAATTAAGATTCGTCCAAGTGAATTCTTGATATCCCTGTGACAACTGGAATTATGTTTTCTCGTGTAGCTATAGCAACTTCATGGCTGGCTAGCCAACTAACGTTGACTAGTTAACTTGCTGGCTGAGTTTTTGAGCGGGGGCGTGAACAAATCTCTTTCACAAGCTTTCACCGCTGCACAGTTAAACGTAGTTAGCAAGTGCTAGTTAGCAACGTAGCTAGCCAGAAACATAGTAGCCTAGTCAGTTATTGTATTATTGGCTCAAATATCGCCACCAGCTAACGCAAAGTATCGAATGTTAGCTTTCTCATCAAAGCAACGTTATTTAGCTTGTTATTTGGCGCTAGCTAACGTAAGCTTCCTGGATATAACGTTATTGTATGCAGTTCTGATGAAGCAGTTGGTCATCAGACGACCCCGGCTCGATGACAAGACCAGTAATCGATACCTGGAGGCTTTTGTCTGTTAGCTGAACTAGCTAGCAAGCTAGCTCGGTATAGCTAGCCAACAGTACCTAGTTGCTGATCTTGAACTTTGCAATCGAACACAAACATTACGATCTAGAATCTCTGCACAAACCATACATACTAGTTTACTTGCCTCATGAGAACTCGCAATTATTACCAAATTATGCTAACGTTACTATCATTATAGCGCAGAATTACACAACTAGTTAGCTAGCCAACTGACAGATATCTTGCAAATGCAACGTTATTCAACTAGCTAGCTTTTGGACACTATTAGCTATTAGAAGCGCTGGTGAGTTTACAAGCGCCATCATTTAAAGTCACATATTAACGTCGGTCTGACAGCTCAAAATATGCACATCTGCCTCAGCATTAGCCAAAAGACTTGTTTTCGGTAACGTTAGCCAACTAGCACCGGTTGAACGCGTAAGTAGCGAACGTTAGTTAGCCAGCGATAAATAACGTCAAACAAGAGACAGCTAACGTTGTATAACATGATCTAGCAAATTGCCCACATAACCATAACCAGGGGTTACTTGATGCTGCAGTAACGTTGTATTTTAGCAATGTTATAGGTTTGCAAAACAAATTTGCAGTTGCCATCCATCGATTGCGGTTAGCGGAAGCAAGACGAACTGCTAGCTAGCTTGTGCCCGTGAGGTAGCAACAGGGTTGTCACTGACAGTGAGCTTACTAGCTAACTAAATAAACTACCGGTGTTAGCTAGCTGGTTGGATACATTGTCAACATTTAACCAGCCATGTGAACTTGCTCCTCCATTATAGATTAGCTTGCGAGCTACCACTGCCTATCACTGACGAGCTGGCACTCGCTAAATAGCTAGCTACCCGGCCAGCTCCGTTTCGAAACCTCAAAACAGTAGCTCGTTAGCTAACGTTGGCGACTTTTTGTATCTATTTATCGCCCAACATCAAGCGAACGGTAGCGCTAGTGCTCAGTCGTAGTTATGTAGCGCTAACTTGGATATCTCTGACACCATTTTACCTTAAATACTGGGCGCAGAGGTTCATCCTGCCCAATCGCCGATTTTAGACGACCACTGGTCCAGCAGGAGCGATTCCCGGCGCCATATTGTTCCTCTCTCCGTCACCAACAGGAGCCCGAGCGGACAAACATACCATCTTCGGGATCCAAATAACGGAGGGAAACCAAAACCATTGAACAGACGAGAACTAGCTAGCCTGTTATGGTTACTAGCTAGCTAGCTAGCTAGCTAGCAACACACCCCCGTAGTCACGACCACTCTTACAGAAAGGGCTGTGAAATATTCGCTTCTGTGGCTTGCAGTAGACAAGATAGGCACGACAGACTTGTCCTTGTTGCGTACTAGCTAGCTATCTGGATAAATATAATCGGAGCGAAGAAATTACAGTAACTGGTAGTGGAGGAAGCTAGCTACCAGCGAGTCCCCTCGTCCTCGCGGTCCCGGTCAAAAACAACAGGATCACGGTCGCTGGCTTGGCTGTTTTTTGCCACTGTTTCTCCCCTCCCCCGGTTGATTTTAGGAAAGAAGCGCCATTTTGGCTCAAAATAAATACCTTTTAAACGTGAATATGGCCGCTCTGACAGCATGTTTCTTCCCCGCCCATTTTGTGAGTCACACTGGTCCATGTGAAGAGAGCCAAGGATATAATTAGCGCCATCTTGTGTGAGAAAAAATACGTTCAAATGGTGCTCATGCGCAGTGCAGTTATCTTGCTCTGTTTCGAGGATGAGCATTAAAACTAGATGGGGTAATCATGCCAGAGATAACTTAAGTTCCTGAGTTCCTTCCATCATTCAGCTGTCCTCTTACGGTTCAGAATATCTATTACCACAATATCAGAGATTATAGTTATCGTTTGTTCAAAACCAACTCCTTCTTTGATCACGCTCTCATTATTCAAAGCCCAGGAAATAAATGAAAGCCTTCTGTACTGTCCGTTGCTCTCTGTCTTTGTGCTCAAAATATTGGACATAAAAAAACGTAATGTAAAATTGTGCTGCTTTGAAACAGCCAAACATTGGGCTTATTGGAATATTTCCCCACATTGTTGTATAATACAGGGTTTTTTCTCTCAGGCAGTTTTTTCAAGTTTTTTCACAGTATGATATGGGCTTTTCTCACAGACACACATTTATTGTTATTTCCAGCAGATGCATAGAAAATTCAAAATTTTGTTCACAAAAAATATTGGGGATTTTTCTCAGGCATATTTTCTCACTGGCACATAACCGTTTTTTCTCTCTCTGGCAGTTTGTTTCATGTTGCTGTATAACACAGGGTTTTTTTCTCTGGCATAGTTTTTTCCTCATTGTATGACACATTTTTCTCACATTTTCATGTTATTGTATTATACAGACATTTTCTCTGTCAGGTTATTTGGTATTGAGTAACACGGGGTCGACAACATTGAGTAACTGCTTTTCCTCCTCATTCCTCCACATGTTTGTATTTTTTTCAGAAAACAAAAAAATAAGGTGAATAGAATGTCTAACATCAGTGCTGATGTGTGTTCTACTTTTATTTATGTATTTTTATTTGCTAACTAGCTAGGTAGAAAGGCAACTATTATTGAAGGATATGTGAATGTTCAAGTCCACCACTGGTACCTGTTAAATGAGTGAATAAGCATTGTCTTAGTGGTGATATGTAGCCTACCTCAGCTGCACACATATGTTTGTTTCTATTTCTGTGTAAAGGTGTCAAGTAAGACAGTCTGGCAAGGACACAGTGGTGCGATTCGGAAGGCGCCAATCAAGTTATGTTGAACGCTTCATTTCAATGGAATTTCCCAACTTTACTCTCCAGTCTATGAGTTAAACGGGAGTTGCCTACATTCTATTCCGGTAAAATGGGTAGAGTTAATATCCCCTCCCCATGTAGGTTTTCACATTCCGAATCCAATATTGTTTGTTTTTGTCTTGTTTTATTTAATTCTCACATCTATGCATTCATAGAATCAAGCACATTGTTTTACAGCTCTACTGAAATAAAGCAAACAATTTATGATTTTTTAAATATATATACGGATAGTGACCAAAAAGTTGGAAACACCGATATGATACGACTATGCACTGGAGAGTTCTCGACGGACCGTTCTTGATGAAGCTGCCTATTCACACCCTAGATAGAAATTTGCAGCCAATTTATTTAGAGTCGCTCACCTGTTTAGCTGTGTACCTTGCACTAATGCATGGTCATCACAATCCAGGAATATGCGCTTCCGACCACAGTTGCCTCTTGTTCATGATTTGTCCCTCAGAGTTCCATACCCATATCACCATAGACTGTGTGCTTCGTGAAAAATCAGCAAGTCTTCATCACTGAAGCACCTGCCAAATGTGCTCTTTCAAAGTCACTGAGGTCTTGTCTAATAGCCATGCTATCCATCATTTTAAGCAACCAGGCCTCCCCAGCATTTTTGTACATGACCCTGAGCATGCTGGGAGTGGGGGAAAAAATTAACTCGTACTTTTTTGTCCCTCATTTACCCAGGTGTTTCCACATTTTTGACCACTACTTGCATATCACCACAGCAACAAAGCAGCTGCCTTCATAAGAAGCGTCACTTGGAAAGCCAGCTGGATACACATTTTCAGACTTACAGTATATTATCAAAGCAGGAAATCTAATAAAAAACAAAAGTTCTGCATGGTTATCATTTAAAGTATCTTCATAAGGCCTATGACAGCTGTAACCATACTGTAACTGTAACCAACAATGATATTATCATTTTATAGTATATATAGAAAGAAAAATCCTTTAACCATAATTGTTCAGGTAGTTACCTTTGAAATCTAATTAAAAGAAAATAATGGTGGTGGGAGGAATCCACATCATGAAGCATTAGTTCCCTGATACTAGAGAATACGTTTGGTAGTTTCATCACAAATCCTACATGAAAAAGCAACTTAGACAGTTTTCTTCCTAAGCCAGCTAGCTGGAACCTATCTAACTACAAACATGATTGGTTTTCTAGCTACCCACTCTAATACATAGCTGCACATACATACACACACACACACACACACACGTCACCCAACTGATGATATTGGCAAGTATTGTTATAACCTTTGCTCTGTGTGGTATAATTAAATTGAAAAATATGAAGATTATGAATTTCCAATTTCCAGAGTTCAGCAGCTTGCTTACATTGTTGGTCAGGGAATTCTCTGAGTGGAAAAGCAAGAGACGATCCTATAAAATGGCTAAATTAAAAGAACACGCAGGCTTGTAAATGAAAATATCAGTCAGTGGGGGTTCTTCCTGTCCATTGATGGCCCATGGTTATTATCCAGTGATGCAGGGCAGGCTGATGATGCAGGCTGAAAGCTGTGCATGGTAACCGTGGTAACCCCTTGGTAGACAGGGTATCACATTTAGACTCCTGTTTGTTTGTATGGACTTCACAGCGAAACAGACAATGATTGTATTCACATTAGTATACGTACTGAATGCCCTTGAAATCTAAGTGAACAGTATCATTGACTTAAGTGTAATTTGATCGGTCCATCACGTTTTCTATAAAGGTCTCTATAGAGCATGCATAACCATGACATACACGCTTCATAAGAGCCTCAAAGGATCATCTCTCCCTGCATGGGGCTCAAGAACACAGGCTGAATGCTTTGTGAAGCACAACATCCTTATCTGGTGTTTGTGAAGCTGTTGTGCTTCTAAATTAATTTATTGATTTCATTTGCATGTATACTTTTTTATGTTCATTTTGTATTTTGTCATCTTATCTCCTCCACTATGAAACAGCTGAGTATACAAGGTGGGGTGACATAACAATGGCCATTGGAATAAGTTGACTCTTATCTAAATTTCTGATACCAAATCATGTTCATATCCCACTTACAGCTTGCATCTGTCGGGGCTAAATGTTAATATATATCCTATGCTTGTGCTACCCTGCCCTTGCACAGTGCTCCTGGAAATAGCACTGCCTTTTTCTGATTCAATGTTCTCTTCTCTGCCTCTGTCTCTGACTCAGGGGGACCCGCCCCGCGCCCTAGATCCTGCAAGAAGTGTGAGCTGCACCCATTAACCTGCCAGCGCCAGACTGATTCCAGACCAGTCCTCCCATGCCTGCCCCAGTCCCTGAACATGGAACCCCATTACATGATCCCCCACCCCCACTATTGACTACCAAACTTGGGGGCACAAAGTCAGCCACCCCAGCCTCTCCTTTGGACTGACCTTACATTTTACATTTTACATTTTAAGTATTTTAACCCTAATACAGCATTTTTTAACACACCCTGTGATTTGATTTCATTGACACAAAATCGCATTCACATCTCATAGACTGACACTACATCTCAATCATATGTTTTCAAGCGGCCAGAGGTACTGCTCCCCCATACCTCCAGTCACTCATCACGCCCTACACCCTGTCCAGACCCCTCCGCTCCGCCTCCGCTGGCAGACTGACTGCCCCATCCCTCCGGGCGCCTGGCAGCCGCTCCTCGCGGTCTTGCCTCTTCTCTGTGCTGGTCCCTCGTTGGTGGAACGACCTCCCGCAATTGGTCAGGACTGCGGAATCACTTCCAATCTCCCGCAAGAGACTCAAAACCCACCTCTTCAGACTCCACTACCACTGAACACTGTCCATCTAGTCAATCTGTCGTCACCACTGTTTACCTGTTCTACATGAAAAAAAAAAAAAAAAAACACACCCACTAACCTTTTCTTTCCCAATGTTACAGGTATGATATGCAGACGCCTGCAATGATGTCTATTGCCGTTTTACTGCACTGATCTTGTGCGCGAACTATGATTGTTCTTACCTTGTATTAATGCACATCTTGTAAGTCGCTCTGGATAAGAGCGTCTGCTAAATGCTTAAAATGTAACATGTAAAATGTGATATGTCACTAAACATCAAATCATACTCAGGTTTTGCCTGCACTGCACATGCATACTTGCTAATGCTACTGTCACTGATGTTTGAGTGAGAGAAATCTCTGTGCCTATAGAATCAACAGGAAATGTGCACCCATCACAAATACCAAGGCTGCTCTCTGCTCCCTTTTTCACCTTCAGGGCATATCTTCCCCCTATGCCTCAGTGCAGCATAGACACCCCTCACTGAGCTAGCTATCTATCTGGCTGATATCTCTGTACAGCAGTGTGAAACAGCACAGTCCTCCTCCAAACCACACGCATGGCTATCCTGCAGGACAAATGCAAGCACCCATACATCAAGTTTGCCGTCAGTAAATGAGGGCACCAGGAGATTTGATCCAGTTACATTAGAAAAATTGTCCATGGGGTGCCCTCAAGAAGAATCATCCACAGCCATCTCATTTCCTGTATTCTCATGCTGTAATCCTTGCTTTTATTGTCAACCGTTGACTGGCTCCTTTTCTAAAGCCACTCTTTATAAATGTTTATAAAGAGTGGCTTTAGAAAAGTTTACAAGCAAAAAAAAATGTAGGTTTAGCTCTTTCATGCACCACTGGACCACAAGTATTAATTTTGGTGCTGTCTCATTCGTACTGGGTGAGATGTACCATGTCACATTCTTGGGTATAGTAGTTGATGTGTACCATGGCACACTCAGGTGCAGGTAGGTTGCACAATGTCACATTCAGGTGTAGGTTTAGTGTAGCATGCCACATTCAGGTGTAGATTAGGTGTAGCAGGTCGGCACATGGATGTTCAAAATGGTGGATTTCCATAGATATCTTCCAGACCCATCACAAGCAGTGTCAGTGTAACTTGCTTCTGGCTGGCCTTCCGGCATCTGCCATCAGACCCCTGCAACTCATCCAGAACGCTGCAGCCGCCTGGTCTACAACCTTCCCAGACACTCCCATGTCACCCCCTGCTCACTACCCTCCACTGGCTGCCTGTTATAGCTCGCATCAAATTCAAAACATTGGTCCTAGCATACCAGGCAGTCAAGGGATCAGTCCCAACATACCTCCTCAAGATCTTGAAACCCTACACACCTGCCAGACCTCTCCGTTCTGCTACCTCAGGACGCCTGGCACCTCCCCCCCTCCGCACCTGTGCTTCCCGGTCACGTCTCCTGTCGGTTCTGGCTCCACGATGGTGGAATGACCTTCCCGTGGAAGTCAGAACAGCTGAGACCCTGGCCACCTTCAAGCGACGACTGAAGACTCAACTCTTCAGGGTGCACCTCTCCCTGTAGTCTGGTTTTGTAAACTTAGGGATGTAGCTGTTTAGTATTGCACTCTTGTCTACTTGTTTATGTATTGTATTAGGTTTAGGCATTATTTCACCGATATTTTCCACTCTGTTTGTTTTATTGCTGCCTTTGAATTGTGGCTACAGATTTACCTAAAGGGTCCTAGTTTAACTATGTGGTTGCTCCTAGCACCTGGAACTGTACTTCCCGCTAGGGTGGCTTTCAGCTAAACTGTTCTAGACTACGGTTAACACTTTGTTGTACGTCGCTCTGGATAAGAGCATCTGCCAAATGCGTGTAATGTAATGTAATGTAAGTGTCAACAGTCAAATGCTCCTCTCTCTGCCCCCAACTCCACTCTACCCCTATGTGCATTTCCTTTGTCAGACCTCACTTAGAGTACTGTGTGCAGTTCTGGGCACCGCACTACAAGAAAGATATAGAAGGTCTTGAAAAAGTTCAATGAAGGGCAAGTAAATTGATACCTGGTATGAAAGGTAAAAGTTATGAGGACAGACTTAAGGCACTCAATCTATTTAAGCTTAGCAAACTGAGACTTAAGGGGGATTTGATTGAGGTTTTAAAATTCCTAAAAGAGATTAACAAAGTGAACTACCAAAGATTTTTAAGATAAGTGGGATCAGCAGAACAAGAGGCCACAGGTGGAAATGAGTTCAAGGCAAATTCCGCACAGATATTAGGAAGTTTTTCTTTACACAGAGAGTTGTCAATGCCTGGAACAGCTTGCCAGGTCGAGTAGTAGAGGCAGAAACACTTGGGCTATTCAAGTCTAGGCTAGATGCAGTACTAGATACTCTTTAGATTAGGACATGACGAGCCTAGATGGGCTGAACCGCCCGTTCTTGTCATTATGTATTCTTATGTTTTTATGTAAACAATTGAAATATGTTGTTTTGTGTACTAATGTTATCTTCTAAATTTCTACAGTAATTTTCTAAATATATAATGCACATCTAAACACCAGACTATATTACGCTTAAACTAGATAAATGAGTGTGGTTGCTAATCATTTTAATTCTAGGCTATAATAATTTTGACATATTTATACAAGCCTTGAAAATAAGGGCAGCTTTCTCTAGGCGTTGACACCAATTTGTATGCTTGTCCCAACGATGAAGTCATTTAATTGATTTTGGCAAACATTACAAGCATATGAAATGTAAAGTCTAATTAATAGTTTTTTCTCCGAAATACAACAATTTCACCCAGTTTCACGCAAATACATTCCTAACTTTTCCCTGTATCGTGTCCAAAAACAAACAAGCAGACGGACAGCCAGACAAGAGACAGACAATCACCAAGATGCAATCACATAACCATCTCCATCTAGTGGTGATGGAATGAAAGATACAACTTTTATTTAGCTACAATGGAGAGTCTGTACGTGTGACAAAACATAAAACATTTATCTCCAACTCAAACCACAAACCGTTTTTTAAATATTTTGGGAGAGGGGGTGTCTGAAGCAAAATGTCCCTGGTGGTAGGCAAAGCTGATCCTCTCTGCACCTTTAAGATTGACGCTGGGAAATAAGAGTGACGTACTGCGTCTAGGAAGAGAGACGGGAGTGCAGCAGCCAGAGCGAACCTCGCCTCTCGCTGCGGTCGCAAAGGGAACAAAACAAAGCAGATAAACCCGTGCTTGGAGAGGAAAAGAGCACAAATACAACTGTATCATGACCGAGGCAACTAAAACGCACGTTATTCTGCTATCATGCGGCAGTTTTAACCCCATCACCAAGGGACATATTCATATGTTCGGTAAGCATTTCTGTTTCCTCCGTATTTGTGATTTTTCGTGTTCCAGATGTTGTCTGGAATCCACACAGTTGTTAAGAGGGGATTGTGATTGTCTTGGTCAGGTCAATAGAGCTATCATTTGTGCGAAATGTATTTTTCTTTCTGTGTCAAGGTGAGTGCGAAAATGGTTTGACTTAAGACCTTGACTTGCCAATCGCTGTCCAAATGTAGTGGTGCTGAAAAGGGCGACGGTTTCGCTGTTTGGTATATAACACTGTGTTGGAACGAACGTACTGTTCATGTAGCTACTGTATGTAATGATGCGATGTCTTTCCTCATTTCTAGAAGGCCGTTTCCACATTAACTACGGTAATCTACTTAGCGTGCAACGATATCAAACTGAACTTATACAAGTAAAGCTATCACGTTTACAGTATATGAAAAATGTAGTTATTTATTCTGTGGTCCTTTTGATTTTAATTGTATTTTAGGTGTTGCTTATGTATAATAGTGCTGCCTAAACAATGACTAAATGTATATTTCAATACAAACAAGTCACGTAGGCTATTCTATTTATGTATGTGATCAAATCCGTGTGGAAACAGAATTGGTATAATGGTATACGCAAATTTGTAAGTATAGAGCCATTTCTTTTGATACTGTACATGTTTCAACACGTTTGGGCTCATAGTGTCACTATCAGCTTGTACTGCGTCACTCGGCGTGAACTCTATCTTCCACCTCTATGGAAAATCACCCTTTTGCCTGAATTCCTTTCGTTTTAATTTTAGTTTAGGCTATGGTAAACAGTAATAGTACTAACTCGAAAATGTACAAATGTAATAGCTTGCTATGTGAACACATTCGGATTCTTCGTTTGTAGGCTATTTATGTATTTATTCATTCATTCATTATATGACTGGATTGAATGACGAAATATGGTTTCTGCATGTAATTTACGATTCATCATAATCCCCAATTTTCCATCTCCTTTTGAGAAATGATAAAACGCGATCAAGCCGGAAATAGACTAAAGTTTTTATATTATATATTATTTTGATTGATCATATAAAAAAATAGACGTTTCTCTTTCCCCACTGATTGGACCAATAATTTATAAAATGGACGAATTATCACACAACAGAAACACATATTATTTATATTATTGTGCCTTGATATATCAAGGTGTCCATTTAATCTGGCATCTGATTGATGTCAATATGAAACAAGATCGCGACAGACCATTTAGTTTTGATAACAATAAATGTTCCACAATAGATTACAGGCCATTACTGATTGTATAGGACTTTCAATCAGTTGTGTGGCTAGTATCTTCCCTCCTTGTTGAGTTGGCACCTGCATCTCACACACACACACACAGAGAGAGAGAGAGAGAGAGAGAGAGAGAGAGAGAGAGAGAGAGAGAGAGAGAGAGAGAGAGAGAGAGAGAGAGAGAGAGAGAGAGAGAGAGAGAGAGAGAGAGAGAGAGAGAGATGCTTAAAGCATTTCTAGTACGGTGCAGCATCGGAAGTTCTCCTACTTCCTGTATTTCAGTGTCTCTAACAATGCACAACACTTTCCAATCCCATCAGCATCTTGGCTGTCTTCCACAGGTAACACACTGTACTACTCACTTACCAAGGGTTCATGTAACTGCAATAGCCTGGAAAATCCCCAGTACATCTTTAGTAGACCGTTTCAGTACACTGTAAACTCAATATTCAGGCACAGCATGAGTCAGGCATAAGTCACAGCAATGGTCTCATTATTTGTGTTAGTTCACGGGAACATGGCATATAGAAGGATTTACACAGCTGAATATGTACAGTACTGAAATGATACAGGGTAAACATCCTGCTGAAGGGTAGAATGACACCAGAATGCGTCAGATGGTACTGAAACAGTAACCCTCGGTTACAAGCCCAGCCCCTTTACCACACATGAAAGGGTTTCACTTTGCTTTGGGCCAAAACTGGGTTTTGGCTGTACCTGTGAATTTTGACATTGAAAGTTCTTTGTTGAAACACAACTTTGTTTTGGACATACTTAATGGTTTGTTGTGTTTTTGGCTGAACATTTCATTTTTGGTGAAATTGGTTTATTATGCTTTCTACTGAAACATCATTTTGTGTGCGCATAGTGTGCCGTTGTGTGTGCCATTTAGCAGACACTTTTATCCAAAGCAGCTTACAGTAGTGAATGCATACATTTTCAGTGTATGTGATCCCAATGGGAAACAAGCCCAGTCATGGTCAGCTCCATGCTCTACATACTGAGCCACACAGAACAATAGTGCTTGGAGGTTTCTGTGAACCATGCCCTAAACAGGCATGCCCCTCTGTGTGAGTAGGTTCTTGATGTGAATCTCTTCCCTTCTGATCCATGTGGAATAATATAAAACGTGTTTAACTACATTGTAACCTGAATCAAATAACTACCAGTAAGTAACTTATTCTTCTCAAATTAAAAATCCCTGTATTGGTTTTAGGTTATACTTTTACATACAATTTGACACAGTCTGTTTGTTGAGATTTGATTGTTTTTTCAATCTAACCACCATATATTCTCAGTCTATGTTATTATGTTGTAGATTCTCATAGCATTCATGTTTAGTGTAAAAGGCAGCACACTGGTTGATAAACTACAGCCACTGTGGGTTGCTAAAGGAATTAATTTCCGAGCGTGTTAAAATGTAACATTCAAGATTGAAAGGTAGATAAGGTATTCTGTGATCAAGGGAGTTCCAGGACAGCAGCAAGTCATGTTACTGACTTTTCTCATATACCCTCTAAATATAAATATATTGTTACATAAACAGACCTAATCATATATTATAATCAAGTATACATTATTGAACAACAGAGTAACCTAGAGGGTTTTTGATGATGCGCTGTTTTCTCTATTGTCTGTGATCAATGGGAAAATTATTTTAGGGAATTTAACACTTTTCTCCAAGGCAGCTTGCACAGCAGAAACGAGCACAACAGTAATATCAGTACCAGAGTTGGCAGTTTTACCGTAGAAGGGTATTAAGGTTAAAAATATAACAATAGAATATTTACCCATTATACTTAAGAGCAATATGAAGTCATTGTGACTGACTGTAGAGCCTAACAATGAGTATATAACAGCACTACCTGTCTGTGTTTCCATGGTGCCAGGTAATGAGTAATGATATCTCGCATCATGCTACCATACGGGTAGTTACCATTTTTCAGGAAACACGTTAGTTTTACACAGGTTAATAATGCAGCCATGTGTGCCAGACGATGAACACATTCATAAAAAGATGGGATTTATGAGTATTGTGTACAAAATATACGCACACCAAATATATGTTCAGTTCTTTTTTACATAGTTTGTGGGCTTCAAAGGACCTGGGTATGGAGCATTCACGGCAAAATATTTTTTTGTGATTTTGTAAAATTGTAAAATTGTGATTTATGAGTCAAAACAATTACTATATTTTGGCACGAATTGAACTCCATATTTGGCATATGAGCTCTACATCATCCCTCCAGAGAGATTACTTGGTGGTGCGGTAGTTTTATATAGAAAAATGTTTAAATAAAAATCATAATGTAAGTTTAGAAGGCCATTTTATTATGCTCTTTTGTCTGATTGAATGTATTATTTGTGTAGCCAGCTCCCTATTTATCTATCAACAACTAAACACACATAATTACGTATATGAACTTTATCTTCAACTATTTGTTAAGTTATTCAATCTGTTTAGCTCAAAATTAAAAATGTGATATCAGATGTAATTTTCCGGTTTCAGTTTCTGTGAGTCTGCTTTACAATTCTGCTTCAGTAATTAGGCCTATGATTTACAGTTTAAGTGCTATGGTCTGGTGAGGATGGTAGTGAAAATGCACCTGGATGGTAGTGTGCTAGTTTTGCTGTTGCAAACAGAATATTTCTCACCTCCAACCAGTTTGGTAGACCAGTCTCGTGGGCGGGAATAATGTCATTTGTGTCAACATGGGTTGGGTGGTGCTATGGGGGGTCTAGAAAAACCTTTGGCGCTGTGCAAGTTTTGTGTCTGATCATTTGTTCAAGTTTCTGTCCACCCAGACCACTCAAACGCAGCCATTATGTAGTAGTTTTGTGATGTTATCAATGCACACATATGAACAGATAGGGCAGACAAGCAACAATACTGTTTTTGTGGATGTGAATGCAATTAGTATTCAACTAAGCAGTTCAAATTATTTGAGCTTTGCACTTGCAAGGAGTGGTTCAATGCACTTGAATGAGAGAGAGACTGTCCCTACACCCATAAAATTGGTTTTTGTTATGTTAAATATTCAATGTTCATAATTGGATGGTGTATCACATGGCAATGCTCTGTGTAACTGTAGAGGTTGAATTTGAGCGCACTGGAGAGGGGTTCCCTTTGACTGCAGACCATCACAAGTGCGCCAATGAAACGTAGTTAATACCATTAATAAGCATGTTTTAATATATGAGGCTTCAATGGAAATACACTACTAACATACGCCACACAACATCCTCTTTCTCTTTGCACTCTCGAAAGCGCTTTAGTTTAATTTAGTTTAGTATTGTCACATGATATGTTGTCCAATTATGTACTCCATTTTATTGCAGTAAAAAGAAGTCACATAACATGGCGCTTGCTCTTCAACAGACATGACAAATTGTCAATTTACTGTGGCACTGGTATTAAGGGGACAAAAGCTGATGATCTGCTTGGCCATAATGAACTAAACCCTCGCCACACCCACGGGTAATATACTCTTCTAAAACAAACCCCTTTTACAACTATGCCAGAGGTGCGCTACCGTCTCTTGTCACGAAACTACTGGAATGGAGCTGCGCACGCCACCATCCGGGATTAACGCTAGGGTATGCGCATTGCGCTTTGACAACAAAACTAGAGCCCTGTGAGCCTGTTTTACAGTTCTGGTTCTGTAAGTCTGTTTTACTGTTCTGGTTCTGTGAGTCTAGCCCAGGGAATTCATGTGGCCCCCTTCCTCTGTTCAGACTACAGCACGACACAATAAAACAAGCCAACTGGAACGATGAAACCACTTTAACACTGGTCCTCTGTCTAGCATCAGAGCTTACAGTGGAAAAGAACAGTGAATAATTACCATTTTAAAGATTGTCAATAAAGAAGGCTCCGACACATTGGGTGGCTCGCAAGATTCATTATTATCAACGCATTGAAAAACTGCTCCAGTTTCGGTCAACAATCCTTCATCAGAACAGTCCTTGTAGCAAGGCCCTTCAGTATAAACCCCACCTGGGTGAAGTCAGTGTAACCAGGAGTCAATTGTAACATCAAAAATCATATAATAATGACACCGTAAAAGCAGTCGATTATCAATCAAATATGTAATCAGCGATTACATTATGACATCATAAATATGTAGACAATCAGTTATGCATCATTAACAACCTCAACACTAGTATTACCAATTTACAAACATAAAAAGTCCTCCTGACTGACAGGTGTTTGGTAGATATCATGTGGATGGGCTCCAAAATGGATAAAGCACTGGGAAACCAATCCTATCAGCGAAAGGCACAGAGGGCAGTGGGCTGTCTGGCACACACACTACTCACACACATGCTGTGTGAATTGTGCATGCCTGTAAAAAGACACTATACTAAACCATAAATAAGAAGATATATTACATTAGCATAGGCACTATACTAAACATAATAGACCTACAGATTTATTACACTAGCATAGACACAACACCAAACAGCAAACCTACAGATGTTTTACATGAGCACAGACATTATACTAAACAATAAACCAGGAGATATATTACACTAGCATAGACACTATACTAAACAATAAACCTACAGATGTATTACAGTAAACAATAAACAATAAACCCTGTATGTTGTCCACACTGGAACATGCTATGTAAGAATAAGTGACTGCTAATAAGTGATACTATATATATACAGTGGGCATTTTTCACATTTTATTTGTTACTTCATGGAATCAGAATGGATTTAATTGGATTTTTTTGCCACTGACAAACACAAAATACTAAAATAAAAAAACAGCTCTGAAGCTATTTCTTAATTAATTACAAATAATTACAAAGTCAATAATTGATTACATAAGTACTCACCACCCTTGACTTAATACATGGTAGAAGCATCTTTAGCTGAAATTACAGCTGTGAGTCTATTTGGGTACATCTGCTCACTGCCATTTTCACCCATTATTTTTTCAAAATTGCTCAAGCTCCATCAGGTTGGACGGAAACTATTGGAGAACACCAATTTTCAAATATTTTCACTGGTTCTCAATAGGATTGTCTGGGCTTTGACTGGGCCACTCCACTACTTTGGGTCATTGACCTTCTCCCAAGTCCCAGGTCTCTTGCAGTCCTGCATGTGTGAAGCTGTTAGACAAACCGACATCAAGGAATCCAAGGCTGCATTTAATATGTGAGGCATCTTCATTCCCTGCTTCATGCCTGCCCAATGACCCCGATAAATGATGGCCTTATGGGACTACTTACAGATGGCTGGTTACACTACAGGTCAATGCAAAATGCCAGGCAAACTCCTCAGCGCAATGCAGGTAGATTTTACTACAGCAGAGGTACAGAGATGCAGAGAAGAGTGGCATGACTGGCTCAAGGAATGCAATAAAACGTCTTCTTCCCAGTGACAAACGTGGCAGTATTTTTAGCATTTAGTATTCTCACCTTGCATTTGGATTGAGAATGATGGCATTGTAACACACCCTGGATTCCGATAACAGTTGTCCTTTAACGTCAGCAAAGTGAATAACAGCCATCACCATCACCTTTGACACCATCACCACACAGTGAGGTTCATTCCCGACCCGGCTTACATTGTTAACCGCTCTCTGCCCTCGCCAAAAATCCATTGAATTTGCTGCCGAGTAGCTCGCAGAACCAAGTACCCAATGAACATATGTTGACATATATTGACGAATATGCTGTAGCATTCATATCAAATAATGTATTTGAATATATAAAATGACTCCATATATATTTTGCAATACATGCCAATACATTGTTATTTTTTGTTCCAAAAGACATTATGATATTGTTAAATATATTGTGATATTTTTTACAATATATGAAAAACGGCAATAATCTGTATATTTTGCAGTATATATAACACTATAATGTAACAATGCTTCTAAATTTGCCCACATGCCTGTGTGATCTCCTGATATCAATATTGATTCAATAGAATGTATTAGAAAACTAGCAATATATTAGATCCATATAAAATACATGTATATTTTTGTTGCATAAAGACAGTTGGTAAGAGCGTGGACGGTACAGTGTAAAATAGTCACCGGCTCATGGGCGAGTACATCGCAGGAGTGCATGCAATTCAGCTGCAGTGCTCCTTGCGAGGGGTGTGGTTGGGTGACACAGCGGTGACTCGAGAGGCGCATTTTGTGATTCAGATTCAAAAATTGTGGAGGAGGAAAGGGAGAAAAATTGTCATCTGCAGTGTGCTACAGTCTGCTGCCCACGGTCATTTTCCCACAGTGCTGATTTCATCGCTGAGAGATTAAAGCAGGCCAGACTGGTAGAACACGCAAAGGGATATCCCTGCTGGCATGGCTTTTTATGGTTGCTGAAACCTGCCCTCATTTTATTTTGTGATACATTTATACTTTTTTTCTCTTTTTTTTGCAGTTTATTGGGAACAGGTGTTGTAAATTAGCCTTTGGCTATAAACACTTTATGCGATGCATCTGATGCTTGTTTTTTTAACATTGTAAAAATGCTTTTGCTATGTCCCTGACAAATAAACAAATTAATTAATTAATGAGTTAATTAAGCAATGTGTTCTGATCAGTGATGACATAGACCGCCGAAGTAGAAAGACGGGCTTAGTTATTCTCACATACAGAATAGAGTAGAACAGAAACCTGTTCATGTGAGAGAGAACATTCAGTCATCAGTATATAGTTCATCAACCAGCAACGGATTATAGATTAGTGGAATCATGGGTGATTGCAAAATCAGTGTTTTAGCAGAATTTAGCTGTAAAATTGACCTTTAATTTGAATCATCATGTAATCATCAATAAGTAAGGGAATTACAATTTCCCTCATCTACAGCTGCTGCCGTTACATTGCATCGCAAATTCTCTGTTGGCTTATAGATTAAAGTAATTATAAGGAGACTGCATGAAGTAGTAGCTTTATAGTTCTCACTTGTTCTACTTGCGAAATGGGGCAGTGTGATTTCTATGTGTCCGAAATCATGAAGGAGTGGGAGGGATTCAAGAATAAGGGACGGATCAGGGCTGCACAGCTAAGATGTTTGTGGCATAGATAACACTATTTTTAATTTAAAAATATATAAAATATATATTTTTTTTTTTTTTTGTCATCTGCAACAAAAAATGGTAAGATCATCACTGCATGCTTTTTTAGGTGGTTGCCCATTGGATAGGCCAAATGCTATTTTTGTCCCAGTCCACTGGGCATAGGGGAAGAGAATCATAGGTGGTCCATCGTGCAGACATAGCAGCCTCGTTGTGTTTCAGTGGACCATCCCTCCATTGACCGTAATGTTCCATTCTCCGTCCATTTTGTGACAGTCCATTTATCGGCCAGTGGTTTTCTTTGATCCAGCTCCTTTTGATTTGTACTTTACATTTTAAGCATTTAGCAGACGCTCTTATCCAGAGCGACTTACAAGATGTGCATTAATACATGGTAAGAACAATGATATTTTGCGCAAGAGATCAGTGCAGTAATACAGCGATAGATATCGTTGTTGGCAGCTGCATACCATACCTGTAACACTGGGAAGGTAAAGGTTAGTAAAAAAAAATTTGGTGGAGTAAACAAGTATACATATAGAAAAAGTATTAAACAAGTAGGGCAGTGGTGATGACTATTGGCTAGGTGTACAGAATTCAGTGGTGGTGGAGTCTGAAAAGGTGGGTTTTGAGATACTTGACTGAATTGAACTGGTGTCACAGCAATCCTCAGAGTTTTGCATCAATGCCTCTATGGTGATGCAGCAGGTAGGACGCACGTGCATCTCACTGCACGCTGTTCTTTTGGTTGACATGGGTACCTCATAAATGACCAGAAACAGTAAAGTCTACTGGTTGGATGCGTGCAGATGGGGATTGTTGCCGAGTCGGGGAGAATGGTTTTCGTGAGGAAGCAGGACACGATATAGGATTACATCCTTATCGGCTGTCACTTGGAACAATATATTTAATCTAATTTTGGTGGAGTAAAAGGATTATCTCAAATCACACGATGTGCTGCACCCACCCTTCTCTGCCAACATGGCATGCTGCAGCCATATTAGAAGAGTAATAAAAGACTGTGCTTAATTACAATGAATTATCCAGAGACGGGTCTAATCACAACGAGTACAGGCCACGTTTTCATAAGGGAGAGTAATGTTCAACCTGTGACCACTTCCTGCTCGGCAGGAAGTTATAGAATTCGAAAGGAAAAATGAAGACTTTATTCATTCTTTGAATAATGATTTACTCGTTTAAAACATACAAAAAAATGTATTACCACAATGCCACACAGACCAAGTGAAGCCTAAAGCACGTGATTTATTCTTAAATGAAAAACAATAGCAACATCAGGGAGCCCAAAGACACTGGCATCACTAATGCTTTGTTGGCCCCTCCCCATCATTGCATATTATTATGTAACGGTCTGCTTTGGTTTAAACAATGTTGATATGCTGTGTCACTTATATATTACCATTTATTTAAATATTCTTTTAACGGTTTCATCATTACTGTATAATGATTACTGTACTGTATAATTACTGTACAACATTCTCTCTGTGCCACTATTTCATTTTTTTAATCTATATTTGTATTTATTGATGTACGGTAGGCATTTTGCCTGCTATTGCTCTCTCCCCTTGTCTTTGTTCTACATCCTCACCTGTTTCATCTTTAGCAGTACCTTATCAGAAATGATTCAATTTGAAACCTGATTACATCTCTTTACTCGGCCCTCTGTGGTGCTTTCGCCGTGCTTCTCTGTCACAGTTGCTATTGCGAGACGTGTAATGCACAATGCAGTCACGGTGACTGGACCTCTGTTGCCTAAGTCCATAATACTCAGCAGTGCTGGCACAGAATGTTCAGACAGGTCCCAGTGGTGCAGTAACAGGATATCTGCTGAGTTGTGATTGTACGGCGGCAACTCTGGCGACGGAGCTCGTAAACTGGGTTTAGGGGGGAGCGGAGGTGCGATTGTGAGGGGGGGTTGAGTTGTGGATTTGGGAGGGGTTGGAGGCATGATTGTGATTCTGGAGAAAGGACAAACTGAATCACAACCCCTGACTCTAACTCTGTCACACCAACTGTGCGCATTCGCATTCTGCCGTTGTCCAGTCGTTATATGTGTCACCTTCACTCGTCACAAACGTATTGCCGATTTGCAAGAATCGTCAACGCTTCACTCACTAATGGTGACATTGCAGCATCCGAGTGACTCTGCTATCCTTCTATGGCTTACAATGAGGACCACAACCTGGGCATGGTTACAGGGGATGCTGGGGTCAGAATCAATTTGACAAATTAAACTCCACAACAGGGAATGTTCCTTTCAAAAGCTATATTACATTACATTAGCCAGTGATGTACAGTGATGTTACTCAGAAGCATCATACGTGTTCAAGCACATGCTCCTTACCAGGGCCACTGGTCTCTGTCCTAAAAGCAGCAGGCTGTTCTCCGGCTGTGATAGAGAATGCTGTATCAGCACCTCTTCCACCCCTCTGAGATCCCTAATGTCCAGCAACCTCTCCCCACTCTCCTCTCTCATCCCCCTCTCCTCACTCATCCCCAGTCCTCAACTCCTTTCGCATCCCCTTTTCCCTGCACACCTCTGCCATCCCCCTCTCCTCATTTTAAGGAATCCCTATCTATTATATGGACGTGTAAATAACAGACACATTCACCTCCAGATGCTCTTTGCAGTTTAAACAATAATTTTACAGTGCTTGGAGTAATTGTAAAATATGTCTACAATAGGTGAAAGTGGAATTCACATAATGAGATAATTTATCTCACTTCAAAATTCCTTTTGTGATTAATTTAGACTTTTGATTAATCTTTCCTGACAGCACGTCAAGGAACAACTTATTTTTATAAACTGGCCTGTCATTACTCAAATACCGACATATTTATGTAGCGCATTTGCTCCCGATGCACAGAAAATGATTCAGCCCATGATCATATTTTCTTTATTTATGCAATTGCCATCCCAGTCTATCAGTACCCGTACACTCTCCAGTTTGACCAGAAGTGGCACTGATGTGTGGTTACCATGGGAACACAATTAGTACTATGGTAGTGTGTTGGTTACCACTTTGACTGGAGAGGCAATAAAGCGCTGAGTGCTCTGTTAGTGTGTCACTCAATCTCATCTGCCCTGCTGCTGTAGAATTCTAACAATCTGTTTAATTGAAGTTAGAATCCCATACCCATCCCACCCAGCAATGTATCATCTATTTCTCAGGTAGTGCGAGGACCAATCACCTTGCTCCTTTGCTGAGCACTTAAACATAGAACTTTAAAGGAAGGAAATATTTTATTTGCCTGAGAAAAGTTTATGTTTTCCTTTACTGAGCACAGAGTTTAAGGAAACTAATTAAAGTGATTCAGAAGACCTTCGGGCTTTAGCGATAGAGCCAAGGGAAATGCACTGCCTTAATTGGTAACAGTCATTTGATGGCCTTTCCCTTCATCTTCATACATGTTTAATAGAACATTGATAAACTGTATTCTGCTGCTCATGGAGAAACGGTATCACCGGTAATCAGATGGTAATGAAAGTCTCTTTATAGAGGCATATCTTTGAGCAGTATCTACCATTTAATTGAGGAAATTCACAAAGATGTCTGAAGGGTGTCTTATTGCTCTTTGCCATGTAGGATATAACATGGCCCCAGCGATAATGTTTCAGAAGAACACACATGGTTATTTCTGGAGCGTGATTAATTGGTAGGGGAAAAAATCTATTTCAGACGAGAGGAAGTTAGCAAATTCTTTGCCTGAAAGCGGCAGGGTTTTCTGAGGAAAAGCTGTGCTTTGGGAGAGAAGACTACCGTGCGGTATTCTCTAGTCATCAGCGATAGGATCTTATTATCGAGTAAAAAGTTAATTTTAGAGGCTAAAGGGAATTGAGAAATACATGTTAATGATACCTTATTAGCGGCAGCAATCAGTGGTGATATTGAAAATTACAGGAGGATGCAAGCCCTGCCTGTGCACTGGGATATGGAGAGAGAATTAAACCTCTTGCTTGCGTCGAGTGATCTCCATGGATCAGAGATATCATGGAAGAGATTAAATAATAACAGAGGCTGACACGGAGCGGGACCTTACATTTGATTGGTCAAAGGGTTTATCCAAAAACACACTTAGATTTACACTATGGGTATCGAGTTCATGCGGTCGAAATATGGGGGAAAAAAGTGGGGGCCACCACTGTGTGTTGGAGTTAGCCCCAAAACAACAGGTGTGTTGAGTCATATCCATGACACATTTGTGTAGGTTGTACAGCGTGTCCCTTCTCGTGACATATCTGGGGACTAAGATGACTGGACCACAGTGTGACATCTACCGTGGTATTTGACTGAGAATCTAAAAGCCTTGCCACCCATTTCCTTTGAAGTCTACAGAGGTCTGTTGAATGCAGCTTAGTTTGTTAAAGAAATGTTATGTGTGTGTTCAGTTAAAGGCCCAGCTGCATTGCAGTGTGGTTCAGATGCCTAGTGCGCATTTTGTGTTAATAATATAATATATAAGCCATTTAGCAGATGCTTTTATCCAAAGCAAGTTACAGTAGTGAATGCATACATTTTCAGTATATGTGGCCCCAGTGGGCATTAAACCTTCAACCTAAGCGTTGCCAACGCCGTGCTCTACCAACCGAGTCACAGAGAACCACAGGGTGTTATTAAGCCCTTGACATTCTAGTTCATGGGAGTTGTTATACCTCCCTGATTGGAAAGAGCATTGTTACTGGGCACTGTGACAAGGCTGGCCATTGCTTTCCACACAAAAATAGATTTTACAACGCATGGTCAGAAATGGATTATGTGAAATACATTTGGCAGTGAAACTACAACAATCAACAGCCATTACAATGACAAAAGGAATACAACATTCATTGCAATGACCTCCATTAAACTCCTCTGTGGTGCAGTTACATTATAACTTCAGGACAATGATTGTGATCTTTTAATTGCCATTTCAAATTGGGGAATTGGGGAAATTCAGTGTGTGCACTCTGGAATCACACCTGAGCTGAACACTTTAAATTTACTCTGTCAGGAACAATAATTGGGAGCCCTGAATGGATATCATCAGTTTTTGACCCCAAATCCTTGACCCCCAAATCCCTAACCTTATTAGAATGTATGCGCATAATTTGGAGCACTGTTGAAATTATATATCTATATATATATATATACTGTATATATACGTATGCTGGACTCTCAGAAGCATCTTTGACAGTACAGTACAGTTCGCAGTCATGACTGTTGTAAATATAGTAATGCTATTACTGGTGATTCATCATTCCAAATTGATAACTCTGTAAGTGAAGGCTAGGAATGAACAGTGGAAACTCAACAGGCTTATTAATCACTTCGGAAACATAATAGCCCTATCAATTTCTCAAAATCCTCTCCAAGATATAGTTACAGTTTGATGCAGCAGTGTGGAGCAGCAGTATGATGAAGCAGTGTGGAGCAGCATTATGATGAAGCAGTGTGGAGCAGCATTATGATGAAGCAGTGTGGAGCAGCATTATGATGCAGCAGTGTGGAGCAGCATTATGATGAAGCAGTGTGGAGCAGCAGTATGATGAAGCAGTGTGGAGCAGCATTATGATGAAGCAGTGTGGAGCAGCAGTATGATGAAGCAGTGTGGAGCAGCATTATGATGAAGCAGTGTGGAGCAGCAGTATGATGAAGCAGTGTGGAGCAGCAGTATGATGTAGTAGTGTGGAGCAGCAGTATGATGAAGCAGTGTGGAGCAGCATTATGATGAAGCAGTGTGGAGCAGCAGTATGATGCAGCAGTGTGGAGCAGCAGTTTGATGCAGCAGTGTGGAGCAGCAGTATGATGAAACAGTGTGGAGCAGCAGTATGATGAAGCAGTGTGGAGCAGCAGTATGATGTAGTAGTGTGGAGCAGCAGTATGATGAAGCATTGTGGAGCAGCAGTATGATGAAGCAGTGTAGAGCAGCAGTATGATACAGCAGTGTGGAGCATTACTGTGGAGTAGCAGTGTGGAGCAATAGTGCAAGGCAACAGTGTGCAGTGTGTGGTGGCAAACAGTATATCTCACTTTTGAAAGGAGCATTCCCATATGTGGTAATTGTGTATCCCTGATCTCACATGTTGTTACAGTATGTCTCTCTGATCTCACACGTGGTTGCTATTTACCTCACATGCAGTGATCTGTCTGATCTTGCAGAAAAAGCCAGAGAACACCTGCATAAGACGGGGCGATTCATTGTGATCGGGGGCATCATCTCGCCAGTCCATGACTCCTACGGAAAACCGGTAAGAGACTGTACTCATATCAGGAATGAACACTGAGGTACACTAACCTTATCACAGGGCTGGTTATATGTACAGTATTTGTTATCAAAGTGTTCTGTCTGTAGTGTGTCAGTGCTGCGCAGTGTTAATGCAGGGCTGGTTATGTGTGTCTGTAGTGTGTCAGTGCTGCGCAGTGTTAATGCAAGGCTGGTTATGTGTGTCTGTACTGTCAGTGCTGCACAGTGTTATCGCAGGGCTGGTTATGTGTGTCTGTAGTGTCAGTGCTGCGCACTGTTAGCACAGCGCTGGTTATGTAAAGTGTGGATGATTCTGTGCTATACTCATGAGGCCCATTTCTGAAATGCATGCAAAGCTTGCCCCACTTTTCTCCCAGTACAAAGCGTAGAAAAGCATGAATATTTCATATGGGGGGAGGAAATGTAGCCGCAGTCAGAGGAAGTTGCTGCATAGCCCTCTGCACTTCAAAAGGATTGCCTTCTCGGGGACACAAACATGGATAGACCTGTCATAGCAGCAGAAGGAGGTGCAGGATGAGCTCTGATGCAGAGATGTTTTTCGCTGAAATTTGACATGACATCTAATACTTACTGTGGAAATAATGGCTAACCCTTTACAATATGGCGAAGTTATAAATGCACAATAAAATGTGAATAACTGCATTATATTTGATTAAAAATACATTGTTGATGGTTTGGCCAACATTGAAAAATGTTTGCAAATGTGTTTTTCAAGGCAGTGGCCAAAGTTGCTCTCTCTGTCTCTCCATCCCTAAACCTCTCCTCACCTCATCACCCTATAAACCTCTTTCTCTACCCTGTTCTTTTTCAGGGTCTGGTCCCCAGTAGACATCGTCTCACGATGTGTCAACTTGCAGTGCAGTCTTCTGATTGGATTAGGTGAGTGTGTCCGGTTTATGTGTGGGCTTTGATTGGATCAGACACCAGTTGGGAGTGGTCACCTTTCAGACTGTCCCGTGGGTATAAAAAGTATCCACCCCCTTTGGCATTTCTCACATTTTATTTTCTTACTTCATGGAATCCAAATGGATTTAATTGGCATACCTTGGCACTGATCAACACAAAGTACTCTATAATGTAAAAAAAAAAAAACCCAACTCTAAATCTTTTTCTTTAATTAATTACAAATAGTCCCTCATTGACATTTTTGTTTGTGGGGCTTTTCACTATAAAGGCTGAATGTGGGATTCAGAAATGCAAGATCAATTTCAGCCAGTGTTTTCACCACTGACTTCTCTTTTGGCGCTAGTCTGAACTAAAAATTACAGCTGGGATTTCCATGCTGCCCATCATCATCTTGTGTGAGGTGTGTGTAATTCCCCGGTGCCCCCGAGCCCATTGTTCACACAGGGAGTGACATCACACAGCACGTAGAAACAGGGTGCCACCAGGGAGATCCTTACATTCACTTGCAGCATGTCATGCACCGCTGAATGTCGGTTTTCACCTTTTACGACAGAGTGCCATGTGACCACATTTACCCTCCAAAAATCTTTAAGATCAGGCATGGATCGCACTCAGACTCCTCTGGACTGGTGGGTTCACAGTCTTTCAGGACTTTCACATCGCCTCTTTCGCCCCTATTCCTGACCCTCGGTTATTCTTTATCACATATACCCTTCCTTCTGCTATTCTATATTACTATGTCCCCTATACCCTCCACCTGTGCCCTATTACTACTGACCCGGTATTCATCTGCACCAGACCACAGTACTGATGTTATTTAAGCCTTGTTCTGTCGTTTGCTATTGGTACATTAATGTACAGGCTGGCAGTGTAGTGTAATGGTTAGGGAGCTGGGCTTGTAACTCAGAGGTTGCAGGTTCCCAGGTGGGGCACTGCTGTTGTACCCTTGAGCAAGATTTAACCTGAATTGCTTCAGTAAAATATCCAGCTGTATAAATTGATGTAAAGAAATGTAAACTGTGTAAGTCGCTCTGGATAAGAGCGTCTGCTAAATGCCTAAAATGCAAAATGTAAATGTAATGTACTCCTTAGACTCAATTCCCGGTCCGCTCAAAACATCCTCTAATCCTCTACTGTCTTTCCAGCAAGCGTGAATCGTGAATCCCCCCCCTCCCCCAGTGTCTGATTCGCACTCTGTGTTTCCCCGCTGGACTAAAATCCATAACTGAAAGGCATGTGACAAATTTATAATATCAGGCATTCCTGCAAACCCAGCAAATCTGAGAAGGTGGTTATATCTCATATGAAACGAGGCTGAATATCTCATTCCTCTCAGCAGCAGAGACGCTGCTCTGTACTTGTGTTGTGTTTCAGGGACATTTACTGGCATGTGGCCATCGTGGAAATTGTCCAGTATAAGACTTTGCCCTGTAATAAATATCCTGTTTGATAGCCGTGCCTCTTGGGGCAAACATCACCTGCACAAAGGATGAAATGGCACATTTTATTCTCATGTATCGAGCAGCACACTCAACTCCTAACTGCTGAGGCACACCTTTTCGGCTCCGATGTGTTTATGTGTATATTGCTTCTTAAATTCCGCCTCCACACTTCTTGTGCTTCGTCCCCCTGAATAAGTACACATTAGATATCAATCTTTACCTCAGAGCAGAAGTGTCTCATGGTGTGTCAGAACTGCAAAACCTACAGATTCTAATCCTCTGCTGGACTCCTCTGTTGTGTTGAGGCTCTTGGTAAGTGGTATATAATATAATCAACAAGCACATAAAGATGGTGAAAATCTATTATCCATGCCAACGCGGACTGAGCCTGGGTAGGGTGTCAGTCGGCAGGGTGTCGCCTGACTCATTGCTCACGAGCGACGGCTGTGCAACGACTGCAGCCTAACCTGTGTCGGCTACACGCCAGCTGCATCAGCTTCGTACAGTAGTGCTCTGTCAACTCCAGCCGGCAGAGTGGAAGAGAAGGGAGATTTATTGTTCTTATAATCACATATAATGGGAAATGTGTGGAAATGTGATATGATGAGTAATGTGGAGTAAACTGATTTAATTGGCAATGTACGGTAATTTGATATAATGGGAGATGTACAGTAATCTAATCTAATTGATAATGTACAGTAATCTGATATAATCTGAGATATAGAGCAATCTTATTTAATTGGTAATGCACAGTAATCTGATGTAATTGATAATGTACAGTCATCTGATATGATGGGAGATGTAGAGTAATCTGATGTAATTGATAATGTACAGCCATCTGATATGATGGGAGATGTAGAGTAATCTGATGTAATTGGTAATATACAGTAATTTGATATAATGGGAGATGTAGAGTAATCTGATGTAATTGGTAATGCACACTAATCCGATATAATGGGAGATGTAATCTGGTGTAATTGGTAATATACAGTAATTTGATATAATGGGAGATGTAGAGTAATCTGATGTAATTGGTCATGCACACTAATTTGATATAATGGGAGATGTAGAGTAATCTGATTTAATCTGGTTTAGGGTGGACCCCTGGGAGTGTTACCAGGACACCTGGCAGACCACCTGCAGTGTGCTGGAGCATCACCGTGACCTCATGAAGGTAAGACCACCACACCTCACCCTGCTGCCCTGACACGTGTCCAGGTCCTCCAGTCCAGTCGTGCGAGTCCTCCAGTCAATTGAGCATCTGCAGTCTGCCTGCACCAGCTGAAAAGAAGCACGTGCACATGCTTCAGAGGACAGCATGTGCTTTTCTGTCCTCTTCCGAGAGGAGGACATTGCAGTGATGGAATGAAGCTTACAGAAAACAATAGGGCATTCCAAATTGGGAGAAAAGAAACATGAGGGATGAAAATTGGTTGGAAAACAGCCAGATTGCAAAGCATTGTGATGAGCACCCCTGAAAAGGGACACCTGAAAGATCCTACGCAGGTATATCAGGCTGAGAACAAGGGAAGCACCTTCCCAGTAGTCATCTCCATGGAAACCAACATTCTCCACTTGTTACTACAACACGTCGGAAAACAACTATTTTAAGATGCTCCCAAGATGCGTCAAATGCTGCGCTGACGTTTAAATGTGAACCGATTTCATTTTTACATTTTAATTTTTCTGATTTCATAAGCCATGGAGCTAGACTGTTGGTTAGGGACTGTAACGACAGTGTTATGAGAGTGTGATCATTTGATGTCGGGCCGGGATGAAACGTGATGAGCCTTTCTCTGCTTTCCCAGAGGGTGGCTCCACTAGGGGTGTATTACAACTCAGTCCAACGGCCATATTCCAACTCTCCATCAACAACTCCAGTGATTGGACAGCCCCAGAGCCTTTCTCTGCTTTCCCAGATCCCTCCAACGTCAACTCTCCCCATCTACCAGAACAGCAACAACATCAACAACAAGCCCACTGCCAGTAAGAGACAGCAGTCAGTAGTCAGCACTGACAGTCAGTGCATCGCGAAAAGATTAAATTAGCTGTTCTGGATTCGGTAGTACAGACCCTTTGGGATCACATGAGCTGTTCCCAGATGGCACTACCTGTTTCATTTAGCAAACTTTATACAGGTGCAAGTAACGGGGAGGAAACATTTTCCACATGATGCCCCTGGCTTGTCATACGTGTGGTGTGTACGTCTCCCCACCTCCAGCGTAGTGGACGGTGGTTTTTTAGACACATGTGCTGTACTGTACTGTATGCCTCTCCTGTCTTGCAGTCAAGCTTTGGGGGAAGATGAGTGAGGGTTTGGGGAAGATCTGCTGCGTTCGCCCCCACAGTGACCGCTTCACCTTTGTGGGTAAGTCGAGACCGCTCAGTACCTGTTGGGGTAGCAGGCCAGCGTGGGTAAGTCCAGATCAGGAAGTAGGAGTCCTGATCCAGGGTATTTCAGAATCACTGTATCGACACAGCACTGATCCCTAACCTTGAAAAATCTACCCTATGAGACAGAGAGAGAAGGGGGGGAAGGGGGACACAGAGAGAGAGAGAGAGAGAGAGAGAGAGAAAATAGAGCAATTGGTGATTCTGAAAATGCGACAAAAAGAGCCCCCTTGTAACTGACCATTTACTTAAAATGAATTATTAATATCTAATAAAGCATCTAATTCAATGAAATGTTGAAATCGAATGAATGTTGGACTCATTCACAGGAATGACATTTCTCAAACTCCTTTTCTTATTTCTGCAGATGAGAATGCAAACCTGGGCACTGCAATGCGATATGAAGAAATTGGTATGCCAATCGGTCTCTCCTTTAAAAGAAAGTCCCTTGACCACTAAAATCAGATGTCTATCTCATCAAAGAACAGAGGACTTACATTTTGTTTATTGCAAGCCTGAAGGTTACTGATTCAGGCATTTTTCTCATGGTTTTTATATGGACATATTTTTGTTGTTATTGCACTCAGATATGAAACTCAAAAGTTTTGAAGTTGACACCTGATTTCATCTGTACATATTTACCAAATCAATTTACAAGAATCATTTATCAAATACCTATACTACTAGATCCATTATTGAACCCCATCACTCACCGTTGTGCAGTTAAACAGTGTGTTGCTGCACCCTGTTAATGCAGGGCAGAGCTGGGCAGTTGAAAAGCGTTTTGTTGGTCTGTGTGTTGCCCAGAGCTGCGTATTCTCCTCCTGTGTGGCAGTGATCTCCTGGACTCTTTCTGCATCCCTGGCCTGTGGAACAACAGTGACGTGAGTCTCCTACACTCCTCCCACTACCTTCCCTTTCCTACACTCCTCCATCTCCTTTCTCTCTCTCCTTCGCCTTTACCCCGTCTTACATTTCCATGTCCCTCTCCTCCACTCTCTCCACCTCGGTAGGTCCCCTCTCTCTCTCCACCTCCCTAACCCTCACCCCTCCGCCTCTTTAGGATTGAGGGAATAACTGGTCCGCTGCAAATGTGGAAGTCTATGACATTACACAATTTAAATTGCATATTCAGCACAAAGAAGGCTGTAAAGATGTTCATAAGAAATCAAATGTCCTCAGATATAATCCAACCCATGTCACCCAGAGGAGGAGGGGTCTAGTTGGCAGGGTTTCCCCCACCTCATTGCGCAGTCGTGGCTCCTCTGGTCCGTTGCTGTGTTAGTTGCTCAGTCCTCCGGCACAGTAACTGCGCAGTTCAGCCAGTGGATTGTAGAGTGAAAAGGAAGCAGCAGCTGACTGCATGCGCACCCTTGACTTGACAAAGGGTGTCATTGTGATGGAAAGGGCCATCACACATGCCTGGGCATTCTGAAGTGGGGAGAATATACTATTAATAGAGACACTCCATTTCCTGTGGAAATGTTTAAAGCAGTAGCCACAAACACGCTTTCCTGTGTTTCTTAGATGGAGGTGATCGTGGGAGATTTTGGGATTGTGGTGGTACCTCGTGATGGTGCTGATACAGAGAGGATAATGAACCATTCCTCAGTGCTACGCAAGTGCAAGGTAACTATAATATAATATGAATATAATATGAATATAACAACACAAAAATAACTAGCAAAATAGTATGACTAAGCGGGTAAATTCATTCGTAATAATTAACTATATTCATGTCATGGTTACATTGTAGAATGCACATTACATTACATTACATTATATATTCATGTCATGGTTACATTGCTGAAAGCCACCCATGGGAAGTACAATTCCTGGGTGCTAGGAGCAACCACATAGTTAAACTAGGATAGGTAAATCTAGCCACAACAATGTAAAGCACTCAATGCAGGAAATAATAATGCACACAAGCTAATAACTAACAATGTCATTATATAATAAAAGTACAAGATAGTACAAGACGCCGGCAGGAGGTCGCCGCATGCAAAAGTGGTTTCATGTGTACCGGAGTTACGGTCGACAGCTTGGCGAGTTCTGTCTCTACGCCTTTGTCACTGCCGGACCGGGGTTGCAGTGGTACAATTGGCTACCAAATTGTGAGAAAACTGGGAACAAATCTGAAAGAAATAAAAAATACAAAAAACGATTTACACTGGAAACTGAGCCAGTTTAAAGCAATGTAAACTGATGTAAAATGAGATTCAGTTTATGTAACTATAAGCCCATCACCCAATCAACTCAACACTGTCAATACAAAACCAGCACTGTTCACAACTGTGTGTTGGGAGCAGTACTGCTCACAGTGAACATAAACAGAACTAGCTGTCATAAATAGTCCAGATTTAGGGGCCTGTAGGTCCATTTAATGGTCAGTTTGTGCTGTGTCCCTTCCCTGATTGTTACAGTATCTCCTCCTGAAAAGCTGCTGTGCTTTAGATTGCCTTACAATCACATGAATTACAGTCTCCACTACAAGCAGAATATACTGGCTGTATTCGATGGAAATATTCTCTTTTTCAGGATAACATCATCGTGGTCAAAGATGACATCAACCACCCCATGTCCATCGTCAGTTCTACCAAGAGCAGGTTAGTGAAACAGCCAGCCAGCTTCAAGCACCAATTCCCTAGCTGTATTAATTAAAAATTAAAAACTTGAATAACTTGGATTGTAGTTATTCTGTAGACTATATATATATATATATATTATAACATTCAACATTCATTGAACAATTCTAGACAATTTAAGGACAGTATTTGTGTGTGCATTAGCAAAGAAAACACACAGTTAGATCATTATTTAATGTAGCAGTTGTGCCCAGTTCTGATGATGTATGATAGTGACTATGGCTGCCTTCTCACCCCCTGTATCTCAATTGAGTGTGACTCATAACTTCTACATCCCCCTCTACTGAATTAACACACTTGTACCTAGATGCACTGTAAGCCACAACTCCTCCATCCTCCAAAAAACCTTTTTGTGATAATGTTGTGGGCTGTGCTTTACACGGCCTCGAAGGAACAGCAAGAATGTGCCTAAATGTGTACTTCCCTCTTTGTCCTGCAGACTGGCCCTCCAGCATGGAGACGGCCACGTGGTGGACTACTTGAGCCAGCCGGTCATCGACTACATCCTGCAGAGCCAGCTCTACATCAACACCTCTGGATAGAGTGCCCACTGCAGGCTGGGAGGGGAAGTGCCCACCATCCCACTTTACTCTGTCTGTTCTCTGTGTGAAACTTATACTCTTCCTCTTCCTGCTCTTCTTCTCCTCCATGTACGGGAGCCGTGTGTCTCTGTCTCTCCTAACTGTATCATAGTGACTCATCGGCCTGCTGGTGTACTGTGCTGTGCCAGAGAGTGCCACGCCCGCCCGCCCCTCACTCCGCCAGGGTACATTTACCTGTGCTGGGGGCGGGGCCGGGGGTGGGCCCAGGGGGTGTGGCCGAGGGTGAGGTGGGGGGGGGGGTGAGTGAGGTTGCGGATTTTTGATGTGTTGAGGTTTGGTGTGGGCGTGAGGGACACGCCCTAAACGATGCACCGACGGCCTTGGCTGTTCACTCCACCTGCATGCTTTGACCTTTTGATTTGGGCATGACTGCTTACTTGTAACGTAGATTATAGTTCATAGTGAATGTGTTTAGCGTAGAACAGCTGGGCAGAGAGGAGCACTCTCACACTTCAGTGTCTGTTCACCGTCAGCCGAACGTACCGAAGCCGCCCCCCCCACCCCCACCCCACCCCCCGCTTCCGTCTCCAGATACCACGAGCCAACGCTTCTCTCTTGCATAGACAACATTTATTATTTCATATGTGTTAATTTTTGTGTGCAGAGTAGTTATATGACAGATATTAACCACCATCTGTATGCCTTAGGCTGAATTCTAATTCTCATTCCCGTTGCTCATAGCTGAAATGACAGTAATTTCACAGTCAAAGCCTTTTTCCACCATACAAAGTGTGACTGTAGTATACGCTGGTCCTCTGTTTAGAATGAGATGTCACAGATATTACACGGCCAAAGGAAGTGGCTATAAGGAACCTTGGTAAAGTCTGTATGAAATGTTTACAAAATCTTTAACAGGGTTTTCATTTACAGCTGTGGACAACTTTGCCAGGCATTAGATATTCAGACGGATGTAAGATTTGTTTAACAGATTCAGGTGTACAAATGAGAATGATCTTGTCTCTGGACGGTATCTTTTGTCAGAACTGTAAAACAGAAGATCTTCAAAATGAAGAAATGATTGTGGAAATGATTACTTGAGAATGACATTTTTTGAAACAGACTCAAGTCTTAGTTGCATGGTGCAGTTTGATGTCGGAAAAGTACATTTTAAATTAGATTTTAAAAACCGTAGTATTAAAGACGCTTTTTTCCCCCCAAGGATTTTGGAAGTTAAATAACTGCTAAACGATGTCAGTATCAAAAGGATAGTTTACTGGTCAAAATAGCACTGCTTTAAGATATGGGATTTTCATTAGAGACTGGATGACGTATTCATGGATTAGTATTATTGTGTCATGGTACAATCATTGAAGCAGCCATGATTGTACTATGACACAGATGTCAAAGGTGTTGAGACACCAGTAATCACATCAAAACATTTCATTCATGAGCTATGTTTCCATTAGAATTTTGAATTTACCCTGGCGTGCTACAAACATTCACTTTTACTTGTGTGCAAAACAGTCACCAAGACAGGTGTTTTTCTGGGGAAAAGTGATACCACATGACTTGACCAAGCCCCACATCTTGCAGTTAGCGATGACTTAATTGCAGGTATAGGTGGTTGATTTTTACACAAAGCCAAGATGTGGGGTTTTATGTGAAATGTAACCATTTCCATTTGCCTTAATGCCAGTTATCCACAATTCCCCATACTGTTGACTTTGTAAGACCTGAAAGGTTCACATTTTTATAGTCAACAGACTTTACATTTTTGAGCAGTGTGCCAGGCAAGTCACACAAAATTAGGAATCAACATAATGTTGTCATCACATAAATTCAAATAAATTCCTGCTAATGGAAACGTAGCTTCCTCAAGAGAGGAATTCCTCAAACTCTCCACAAAAACAGTTAGCAGATTGAACTGTTCCTTTAGTCAAATATGCCACTTTCATTTAAGCCCTGATATTTTCAGAGATTTTATTTGTTTATTTATATTTTGTTTGTCAGTTATACGTTGTGACCATTGAAAAAGGCCATTCTAGTGTGATGATGCCATTTAGATTAATAAAAGTTCTAAAAACATGGCTGTGTGAATCTTCTTCATTGGTGATACAGGGTCTCAGTAAAAGTGACAAATACTGAAGTCATGTGAATAAAAGATTGGAATTTATATAGTGCACTTCTATAATGTTCCCCATCCATTCAGGAGAACCTATTTGATATTTTGACATTTGTACATTTGAATACATAAGAGCACAAGAAGAATATAATAATATTGATGAAGAGAACAGATAATTCACCTCATCTAAGACAGTTATTTTACCTGCTATCTAGAGAGTATCAAGCCCCACATCAAGCCTGGTCTTGAACAGTCTCCATCTCTGCTACATGACATTGGAAGCTGTCCCACACATCGACAGCTCTTTGTGTGGGGAAAAACTTCCTGATATCATTGTGAATTTTGCCTTTGACTAATTTTGACCACAGTCCCTTTGTTCTGCTGACCGAACTGAACCTGAGGCATAGAATGAATCCATTGTAGTCAATTTTTATTATACTTTTAAGAAATGCGAGTCAGCATTACCACAAAAACAACAAAATACAAGTACAAAAACAATAAATAGATTTAAATGCTCTTTAAGTTCTTAACAGTTGAATATATTCACAAATTAAATAGAAAAATATTTAAAAAAACTTTTTGGTAACATTCTTACACAGTGCATGGGTTCTTTAAAACAGTCTTTTTTGATTGAGTATTTTACAGCTACAGGGAAAAACAGTAGCTAAGTAAAACACCAATTATTATTAGCCAGCTAGCCACTCTTAATAGAAATTATAAACAATTTAGTGCCAAGAATTAAGATAAATTGCTATACATTTCAAGATGGATACTGTGCTCAATAAATAATGAAAGCATACAGTATGGTGAGCTAAAATAGCAAATCATTTTTTATACTATCCTATTGCAAGGAAGTCCAATGTTATTGAATAAAGGGCTGGCAGTGTAGTGTAATGGTTAGGGAGCTGGGCTTGTAACTCAGAGGTTGCAGATTCAGTTCCCAGGTGGGGCACTGCTGTTGTACCCTTGAGCAAGGTACTTAACCTGAACTGCTTCAGTACAATATCCAGTTGTATAAATGGATTGTATGTAAAGAAATGTAAATTGTGTAAGTTGCTCTGGATAAGAGCATCTGCTAAATGCCTAAAATGTAATGTAAATGTAAATGTAAAATGAATAAACCCCTCAGACTAAGGCCAATGGCACACAGCCTCACTGCACAAACGCACCTTTCAGTTTCACTAATTTTCCAGCTAAATGGAAATTAGTTCTGCATTATAAACTTTACATTATTCCATGTGAATAGCAAAGAAAACACCCATTTAAGAAAGGAAGCTCCACCTTTTACGCCACTATGCCTGAGATATTAACAACCCCAAAATATACTGCTGGACTTCTCATATGTGTTGCTGTAGAAGCCACTGAGGTCTAAATAGTTCATAATGTATACTCAAGACATTGTTGACTGGGAAGCAGTCGGCTTTAAGGATAGGAAGGAGGTGAGATGTTCTGGTCTAAACTGGCCTGAAGTCGGGCAATAAAGATGGCTGCTTTGGGAACAGAGCTCAGCCATGCTCTTAACCAGGCCCCCGCAGTGTCCAAATCCCGCCTTGCAGAGGAGGGTGTGTTTAAGAGGATGTGGGCCGCAGATTGACGCAGGCAGTGGTAACGGGTCAGTGATCAGGGTCTTCGGTCTCTCTTGGGGAAGTAGTCTGGGGATCATTTCTGGGTCAGGGTCTCTCTGAGTACAGTAGTTTGGGGATGGTTGAGCGGTTAGGCTCTTATGGCCTTAGGGCTTCTCCACAGGCGGCATGTTGAAGCAGCCTTTGGGGATGGTGGAGCGGATCTCTTCCAGGTTGTCAATGTCCAGCAGGATGCGGTCGATGTCGGAGTCCAGCCTGGCGATCAGCCGTCTCTGCCCGGTCTCCTGCTCCTCCAGTGCGGTCAGCCGCGGCTTCAGCTTCTCGGTGACCGTGTCACGGATATCCGCCATCGATGTCTCCAGCTCAGTCAGCCTGTCCTCATCCGTGCTGCCCGGCTGGCCTGCACACAGGGAGACACCAAGAGAGTCCGTTTAGAGGCCAGACTCAACGGCACACAACTCTCACAGCTCCATGTCCACACGGGAGACTATATGCTTCGACTCATTGTGCACACACTGGAAACACCACAACAAAAACCACGCCACGCCATGAAGCCATGCACAGTCGTTATGCACAGCTAACTATAATAGGGGGACATGCACAGTCATTGTTCAGAGTCTATAACTATTACTATTTCACCTGTAGACATACCAAGCAAACTCAGGAGGCCTTCAATGGCCCGCATGGTCTCTCCCACTTCATCTTTGGTGTTCTTGGCATTGTGGTACGCCCCTGCAGCATCTGCCAAAGCCTGGGAGCAAATAAGTGACAATTTAGAGGAGCAGCCTTTACTCCCATACCCCTGTACCCATCAGTGAAGCACTGCAACACACATTGCATTGTTCAAAAAATGCAAAAACATATTTGTAAAAAGGAAACATTAGAAAAACATTTGGAAACACCTGTCTTGGTGGCTGTTTCGCGCACAAGTACAAGTTATTGTATCGCTCCAGGGTAAATTCGCCATTATGATGGGAGACGTAGTTTGTGTTTGAGTGGGTGGTTGAGGTATAAGGAATGTGTTCACATGGAATAATGCTCTACCGTCCCAGTTGCTCTACTCTAATATTCCAACAATACAGACCTCCTTCGCCTTCTCGTTGTCCCGATCAGCATCATTCGTCTCGGTCGTCAGCTGCCCCATCGTAGCCAAAGCCTGTGTCTTCAGATTCTTCAGGTCATCTGCAAACGTGGTGGCTTCCTCCAGTAAAGTGGCAGAGCCATTCAAATTGTTGGGCAACGCCTACAGATACAGAATCATAAGCACATTGAGTACTCCATCACGAGCACCACTGGGACCAAAGCATTGGCCCACACCCAGTGAAGACTCTGTGTATCACTCAAGCAGAGCTTTGTTCCACAAATGCGATTCAAATAAAATGCTTGTGACATTTTCATGGGAAATTTGCTGTTCCTTTCATCAATTACCATAAGCTACCTCACATTAAACATGCTAATCCTTGGAATTTAGTCATTCTCTTGGCCTTGTCATTTTATAAGCTCCCTGCTTCTCAGTAAATGGAATTTTGTCCCATCCTGCATCTTCATATATATAACATAGACCCTACTGCACTGTTACAGCTGGGAACATAGACCCTAGTGCACTATTAGAGCTGGGAACATAGACCCTAGTGCACTATTAGAGCTGGGAACATAAACCCTAGTGCACTATTAGAGCTGGGAACATAAACCCTAGTGCACTATTAGAGCTGGGAACATAAACCCTAGTGCACCCTAGAATTACTATTAGAGCTGGATTATCAAGTGCTGGACTTATGCATTCATAAACACACCTCAATTTGTGCCACAGCATCGCCCAGCTGGCTGATGGTCTCCAGGGCCTTGTTGTAGTCGCCGTCCACATTATCCAGGATACGCTGGGTCTGAGAGTTTTTGCCAATGGCATTCTGGATGGTGGCATTGATTGCCGGGAGCTTCTCTATGGCCTCATCTGCTGCAGCCTTGTTGGTGTTGATCTGGTCCTCAAACCCTTCAGATCACACAACAGCACAGGTGAACATAACAATCACAACACTATAAAATTATAAAATGAACATGGACCGATCGCTTAAGAGGAAGCTAACACAGTTCCCAAACAGATTAAAGAAAATGTGTGCTGTAGCAGTCCTTTGGTACTATACCTCTGAGTTTTTCCAAGACTTCTTCCAGTCCATCCAGGTTTGTGGTGATGTCCTTCAGTGATTCTTGAGCATCGGCCTTGGCAGCGTTCGCTCGCGCAAGGAGCTGATCTTGTTTCTATGGAGACATTCATAAACATTACAAAGAGGATAAAAGGTAAGTTTTGCTCAAATAAATGATCCATTATGTAGCTAATGCAGGCTAAAATATGAAGTGCTTCACCAAAATGAGAATATGTAAGCCATGCAGAAACTCTTGGACTGTACGTGCAGCTAAGGCCTGGCAAGAGTAGGTAAAGGCAGGCAATAGAGGGCAAGGGCAGGCGAGGCGAGGTAAGAGCAGGTAAGAGCAGGCCAACAAGAGCTCACCTGTTGAGCTTTTTTTCCCTTGGCCAACAAGTCCTCCACCTTGGTCTGATCTTCCTGAATGTCTGTCTGGAGCTCCTGGAACTCTGTCAGATTCTTCTCGACGCTGTCTCTGAGGGCATCCAGCACTGGCTTGTTCTGCTGACCACACTATCTTAAAAATCTCCTCCTTTAGGAATTTAAAAACCTCAATCAAACAGCAAAGTGAGTCTATTACAACACCCAGAACCTTTGGACAAGAGCTTCAATACACCTGCACAGCCCCACACGCACATACATACACTCACACTCACATACACTCACATTACAGTATGTTTTGAGACAATGTAATATTGTTTGGAGTGTAGCTTTGTCTGCCCCTTACCTTGAGAGGGTCTGGAAGGGTCTTCTCCAGCGAGGAGATCTGCTTCAGTGTGTCGGACGCCAAGAGGCTCTCCTGTGCTGCTGAGGAGCTGAGGCGGGTAGCCTGGCTCTCCATGACCTTCAGCCGGGCTGAGCTCCGGTCATACCTGCCGAGGACAGTGTGGTCACTTTGTGGTCACTCTCACACAAGGTCCACCATTCATCAGCCACACCCAGCATTCACAAAACATGCCCGCTAATCACCAATAGTTCCTCCCATTCACAAATCCTGGGGGAGTGTCTCACAAAATGCCCATCGTTCAACAACCACACCCTCTAATCTCCGACCACGCCCACAATTCACCAACTACAGGACATAGAACACACCATCATGAATAAGAATCCATTTATAGCACAATTTTTTTTTGAAATGTCAGGAAAGGTCAGCTTTACAGTCATTTAGCTGCATTCTCTGCAGTATCAATGAATGTAAAATGTATAACAGTGAGGACTGGTGTAAAAGATGTAATAGCAATGACTGGTGTAAAAGGTGTAATAACGAGGCCTGGTGTAAAAGGTGAGGAATGCTCTGATATCCAGATAGGGCCTCACTTGGTTTTGAGGTCGTTGATCAGCTCAGTGACCTTATTCTCCCCTGATATGACGGAGCGCATGAGGACCAGGGCCTTTTCCGCCTCCGTTAGAGCACTTTGGGCCATCTCCTCCACCTTTTCTGCCTCTTCCTGGTGCCTGTAACACACACACACACACCCTGTTATATCAAACTCCACCCTCTCCACTTGCAACACACACACATATACACCATCATTTCACTTAATTTTGAAGTTTTGTGTAATGTTAATGTCATAACTGTTGGCTGAAACACTGCTAGCCACTGGTACTTTTCAGTCTGCAGTCCCCCTGCTGAGCTGTGCAGTCATTGCACAGGAGTGCACTTCATGTGCAGTTGAGGCAGGCAGACTGCAGGCACCCAATTGACCAGAGGAGGTCACTGTGCACTCCCTCCCTGTGTGACGCTACGGCCAATCATGCGCCGCCTTGCAGCGCTGCTGGCCAACAGTGGGCACCGGCACTGTAAGGATTCGATGAGCTACCCAGCAGCCCTCGTCCACCATCTTCATTATCGCCCGTATACAACGATGACCCTTTCTAAGATCAGAGGAGCGTGATCCTCTCATCCTCCCATGAAAAAGAAGTGCAAACCCACAGATAACCCTCATTCTCCTGTGAAAAAGGAGTTTGAAAGGTCCCCTTGTTTTCCAGTGAAATAGTAGTGTGAAATATCCCCTCGTTCTCCGGCGAAAGAGGAGTGTAAACGCAGACTCTTCACTCACATGTCGGCCATGGCCGTGGCCCTCTCTGCCAGGCTGGAGAGGGTGTGGCTGCCCCCATCCGTGTCACCCAGGGGGAACTCCTAAAATGTGACCCATTAAAGAGGTACAGTCAGCAAAGGATGTTCAAAAGTCCTTTCACTGCCAAAAAAGGGATTGGTATTCCAGTGATACACAGAGTGGGGATTTATATGCACACTGGTCAGCAGGTACAAAACAGGAATAGCTATGTACTTTCAACTTTCTGTGCTCTCAATAGGCCATTACACTCAGCACGTAACCAACTGCCTGTACATCAGCTACACATTGTTTTAACTGGAATGATTTCTCTCCTGTGCTGTTAAATGGCTGAATAAGTCTGAAGACCACCAGAACCTGTACTGTGTGCAGTGGTAGAGTTGTGTAATAGCAAAAGTAATGTGGTGAAAACTCACAGCCAGTCTGATTTCTTGCTTGGCGGCATTTAATTTGTTTCGTATGTCGGTGATTAGCTGCCGGGTGTTGGACAGCTGTTCGTGGTAGCGCTGGTCTTGCTCTTTGATGCTGTCCACAGTGTCAGAGACAGACCTCAGGTTTCTGTCTTCACCAGATAGCCTTCTGTTAATGTCCATTACCCGGGTCTGCAGATCCATATCCACATCTAAGTATAACACAACACAAGAGTAGTGAGGATACATATGGTGTTGACAGCAGTGCAGTGGTACAGATCTTAACAGCAGTGCAGTGGTATAGATTCATATGATTTTAACAGCAGTGCAGTGGTATAGATTCATATGATCATAACAGCAGTGCAGTGGCACAGATAGATCATATGATTTTAACAGCAGTGCAGTGGTATAGATTCATATGCATATATTAACAGCAGTGCAGTGGTATAGATTCATATGATTTTAACAGCAGTGCAGTGGTATAGATTCTTATGGTCTTAACAGCAGTGCAGTGGTATAGATTTTCATATGGTCTTAACAGTGCAGTGGTATAGATGCATATGATTTTAACAGCAGTGCAGTGGTATAAATTCTAATGGTCTTAACAGCAGTGCAGTGGTATAGATGCATATGGTCTTAACAGGTGTATAGATGCATATGATTTTAACAGCAGTGCAGTGGTATAGATGCATATGATCTTAACAGCAGTGCAGTGGTATAGATGCATATGATTTTAACAGCAGTGCAGTGGTATAGGTGCATATGGGGTTAACTCCATTAGCAGCTCCAGGTACCTCAGGTCTGTCCTTTACAGATGACACAGTAAGACTGCAAGCTCAGTGAAACATAAATACAAAAATGAAATAGGTCACTAGAGGACGAAGTGGCACCACTGGAAATTTAGCACAGAACAGCGCAAATAGAAAAAGGGCGATCATACAGCCACCAGCAAGCACGAGAGTGACTTTATGAGAATAACCGAGCTCTTTAAGAGGTATAGGCAGGCAGTGTGGTATAATGGTTAGGTAGCTGGGCTTGTAACGTTAAGGTTGCAGGTTCAATCCCCAGGTGGGACACTGCCATTGCACCCTTGAGCAAGGTACTTCACCTGAATTGCTTCAGTAAAATATCCAGCTGTATAAATGGATTGTAAAGAAATGTAAAACTGTAAATCGCTCTGGATAAGAGCGTCTGCTAAATGCCTGTAATGTAATGTAATGTATTGAGCTTTATAAGAGTCCCTGAGCTGTATAAGAGTGACTGAGCTATCTAAGAGTGATTGGGGCAGATTCCTTGCCTGAAAGTGTGCCGGCGCTGGCCTGCATGGCAGCCACCAGTCTCTCGGCATTCACGAGTGTGCGCTCCATCTGAGAGTCAGTCACAGGCAGACTGCCGCTCTCCATCCCCGCAAACAAAGCCTCCATCTTCCGCAGCTTGAGCAGGTATGCCCGCACCTGTAATACACGACACTGCCTCCGTCACAACAACATCTCCACCTGTATTACCCGACACCGCCTCCACCTGTGATACACATAACACTATCATCAAAAAAATTGAAAAAGAATATACAGGTCCAAGCTTTCATTCCGGTAACACAAACGCCGCCTCCACCTGTAACACAAACACCGCCTCCACCTGTAACACAAACACCGCCTCCACCTGTAACACAAACGCGACACCTACGCGACCTGTGATGCATCTCCCAAAAAAACGACACAAAACACATACAGGTACGAGCTTTCATTCTCTTAACATGGAGCATCATGTCTTACCTCACTCTTGACCTGGTCGAAGCAGGCTGGACACGACGAACGCTCACACTTCTGCCCCTCAAAGCCCTCTCTGCACAAGCACTGACCACGGTCGCTGCACTTCATAGTCAAGGATCCCTGCGCACTGCAGTAACACGCTACAGCAGGGGACACGGTGACTCAGTGTTAGCCGACATTGCGCTGACATTCACCCGCGGGTTTCACAGTGTGTTTTCTTGAATATTACAGCACTGTAAAGATTGACTGGCACAGGCATGCTGTGTGAAGGTGCGCTGTGGAGGGCAGGGCCAGGTGGACGGGGTGAGCTGTGGAGGGCGGGGTAGGCGGCGGTTCTTACGCTTGCAGGGGAGGGCGGGGTCGGCGTGGTGGAAGCCGTCCTCACAGAGCTCGCAGGAGGGGCCGGCGGTGTGGTTCATGCACTTGAGGCACTCCCCGGTCACGCGGTTGCAGTTGCCCACGGCTTTGGGGTCCATGTGCCCCCCACATCGGCAGCGCTGACACGCCCGCCGCGGCCCGTGCTCCCCCAGGGGGTCGCCATAGAAACCATCCTCACACTTGTTGCACAGTGGCCCTGTAGGTCGAGAGGGTGTAAAAGTAAAAGGTCAGTAATGATTGTTATTAATGGCTGTAATTAATGACTGTAATGAATCTATTTACCTCAGGCTAGAACCACCCAAACCTGTCATCAAGTCTAATATAGTCTGCTCCATATTCCTGCATATTAACTATTAGTGAGTATGATTATTATCATAGAGTGTGGATTACTAACAGAAATTATACTGCCTGGTCATCCCCCACCACTGCTTCTAATATGTCCAGGCTCCAGTGGCCAGGTCTCACACACACACACCTGTGACTCCAGCAGGTATCTCACACACACCCACACACACACAAGTTAGTCCAGCAGGTCTCAAACACACACCTGTGACTCCAGCAAGTCTCAGACACACTCATATGTGACTCCAGCAGGTCTCACACACACTCACCTGTGACTCCCAGCCAGCAGCGGTCACATGTCACCACCAGAGACCCCGGGGTCACTGAGCAGCTTATCCCCAGGGGGCAGGGGCAGATACGGCAGACCTTAGGCTGTGCCAGGTCGGGGTAATAACCAAAGGAGCAGGAGTTCACCGCAGGAGTCTCATCGCCGGAGTAACAATCTCCTGCAAGAGAACACACAAACACACACCTGAGCAACAATCATGGGTCTGTGATGTCATGTGTCAGGTCGTGAGGTCATGTTTCAAGATTTTCCTGGTGAAATCTGTGCTCACCTGTTTCAGGGTCACAGCTGCCGCCCCGACAACTGCAGGGTTGACAGGTGCTGAAGGGGCCGTGGGCGGGGCTCTGTCTGGTGTACCCCACAGCACAGCGCTCACAGAACTGGCCCTCGTACCCGGCGGGACAGCTGCAGTTCCCCACCCATCCTGCGGGGGCGCCAGGTCCCAGGCGTGCCGACACCAGACGCACATTGTCCAAGTAACCTCGGCCTGATGGACACTACATTTTAGAGTCTGAACTGCAATAAAGCGGCTAAACAATGACTTATATCTGAAATATATGTGGAAATCACATGTGCATGAAATCTTTACCTTTTCCTGCTATCTATTTGTTCAGTCAGACTGTTTTAGCCAAGAAACCAAGCCAAGAAACCTATTAATTTAGTCACTCAAATAGAAATTGCTGAACATAAGTGGTGGAGCACACTGTAGTACAACTCCTTTCTGGATTTTTGGGGAAAATAAATCAGACCGTTAAGCACCCCAGCTCACCATTCGCCCCAAATGTGCCTCGGATCTTGATGGCGGTGAGGTTCTGAAGAAGCTTCTGGAACTGTAGACTGCTTATTTGGGGCTGCCACCTAGAGCCTGCCCGCTCATCCAGTCTACAGAGAGAGAGAGAGAGAGAGAGAGAGAGAGAGAGGGCACATCATTAGTTACACTGTCCTAACTGCTTGTCCAGTCTACAGACTATGAGAGAGGGCACTTCAATGTGTGATGGACACCAAGTTACAGTACCTGAAGGTGTAGGTGGGTTTGGTACAATACCTAAAGGTGTAGCTGGGTTTGGTACAATACCTAAAGGTGTGGGTAGTCTTCTGGCCACAGAGTAGTACGGTCCGCAGGTCGCCCAAGGAAGCAGAGACCCTCAGCCCTGCCCCCTCCAGCACCACATCAGATTTGGAAGGTCGGCGGGTGCCCCGGTCCAGCCGCAGAGAGAAGGACAGGTTCTGACCATAGCTCAATACCTGGTTCCCCAAAAACTCAGCTAAGAGGCACAAGGAGGAAGAGAACGAGCTGGGTTAGGCTATACATGAAGGGCCCCACTCTACTAAACCCTACGGACAAGCCACAGCAATGGAAACTCCTGTTAATGCCAACGCTCACATCTGCACATTTGCACAGGAAGTACTGCATGCCTTTTGCAATGGCATTGAATGTGTATTTGGCGTTTGTATGTGTATTTGACAATGAGTCAGGTTTATAGCAGAAGGGATTTGACCCAATGACTAACCTGGAGCAGACAGGTAGACAGGTATGCTCTCTGTTGAGATGACCTCGACATCGCCATGTGAGGAGGACCAGCGAAAGTGAAGTTCGGGTGGAGTCACGCCATTAGCTTCTGCAGCTGTCCATTCCTCTTCCCCTAAGGAAACAGTGACCAATCAGACAACAGAACCCAAAAGACAGCCAGGCCAATCAGAACACAAAGCACAACAGCTGGGCCAATTAGAACGCAGAACCTTTCGTTCAGCAGATGTCTTTCATCGCATGTGTAAGGTGTGTAGTGGGGCCGTGAGTGTGTGAGAGATATGTGAGGATTGGTTTATTTACCGTTGTCGAAGGTGGAGGTGATGTCGTGGATGGAGTAGCCCTTTGCCTTGTTGCAATCAGTCGTGTGTCCATAGCAAAAGCATTCAGACTGGCTCTGCGTGAGCTGGTCACTGCTGTGTGAGCTGCTTGAGACAGAAACAAGCCCATTTCTACAGATACAGAGCTGCTAGAGAGAGAAACAATCCCATCCCTATAGATACAGGGCTGCTAGAGAGAAAAACAATCCCATCCCTATAGATACAGAGCTGCTAGAGACACACAGGATGGGGTGGTCAGTAGAAGGGGGTGTCAGTAAGAGGCGGAGTCAGTAGGGGGGAGTCAGTCTCACCTCTGGGGGCAGCCATCCTGAGTGAGGGGTGCTCCGTTGGGGCATTGGTCACATTTGTCCCCCTGGACACCTGATTTACACCTGCAGCGTCCCTGGCTGTCACACGCAGTGAAGACCGACCCTGGATTCAACATCAAGAGATACGCCATTTAAACACAGTTTCTATATGTAATCACATGGCAGAATTCCACATCTACAATACTGCATTGCCCAATCACATGCCAATATTCTATATACCAGATTGCCCAATCACATGGCAGAATACTAAATACCTCATTTTTTTTGTATAGTATAGTGACAAAGAATATGAACCTCTGTTGTGTGCGCAGTCATCCTGAACACTGAGGAGTGATAAAGAACAGAAACGTTTCCACTGAGCTGAGCGCAGCGTGTGCAAGCAGATGTGTTGACTCACCCGTTGGGCTGCAGCCACAGGGCAGGCAGCTCTTTCCTGCCCCCTGATGGTAAAAGCCGTCCTTACACCTTTCACACTGCCGCCCCTCTGAGTTGCCCTTGCAGTTCAGACAGTGCACGCCCTGCGCATCCACAGCGCAGTACGGCGACCTCCCGTTGCACTGGCACCTGCCTGAAACACAACAATCTCCTCTGTTAGAACAGAGCCAACCCACTGTGTACGACATTTATGAATGATAAGAACAGAACACTGACACCCATATAAACAATTCTTCGACAGGATTTATTGTAACCCACCTGGTCTTCAGCTGAAGCTTGAACAGAAACGGACACATGCTTTTACGGATTTAACCTTTTACTGTAGAAGGTTAAATCAGAAGCTCCATCCAAGCCCTAGTTACACCACCAAGCTGATCCTGACTGTGCTAAATCATGATTATGATGTCACAAATTCCCCTAGCTCTACTGGTCCCGAGTCTGATGATGATTGTGAATTGAAGAATTTGGGAATCACTCCCCCAAAGATGTTGTGTCAAAAACCCTCTTTTATTTTTCTATTTCATAAAACATTTTTACTTGGGGGGCCTCGGGTGGCGTAATGGTCTAAGCATTCGCCTGGAATGCAAGTTGCCTACTGCAGCTGTGGTTCGAAACCACTGGCCCTGGCCGGAAGCTCCAATCGGGGCGGCATTTGACTGTCTGCCTCAGGGGGAGGGAGAGCGGGCACAAGCTTGCCAAGGAGGGGTAAGGCGACCTGGTAAACATAGTTGGGCGAGTCCAGTCTCGGTAGAAGTGGATCATTGCCTCAAGTTATTAGCTTGTCCCATGGAGGCAGGCAGCGAGCTTGTTGGGGAGGGTAAAATCGAAAGAAATAGAGGGTATAATTGGCCACCAAATTGGGAGAAAAACAGTAAAAAAAAATCTGAAACAAAAAAATTAAACGTTTACTCTGTTAAGAACATGGTGTTGTGCCCATTCTTTGAAACATTAAGCATAATTAGTGACCAATTATAGTTTTCCACAAAAGTGAAACTCTTTCACTTCTCTTTAGATAAAAGAGCATGAGAGCCTGTTCCATACCCTGAACACAAAGCTGAAAGCAGCCTGTTCTATTTCCGGCCATGCTTAAATCTCAGCACTGACAGAAAGTCTCTTATTGCTGTGATACAGTCCTGCAGGAAGTGTACTCCAGTGTACTCTGCACTGTAGGCCACTGTTAGCCAGCAGCGTCTCCGTCAAAAACCATGATAATGTTAAACCAACAGTTCCTAATGCAGGGAAAATCCAGTCAGTTATGAGAGTGATCGGACACCCCACCGCATAGTCTATATTTAGAGCATATTTAGGGTGACCTTGATATAATCAGACAGGGAGATGCACCGGAAGACTAAGAACATGAGAAAGCATTATGTTAGGAGCCAGCAATTTGGCCTATCATACCTCTTTATTTGCCTGTAATCCAGGTGAATCACTGTGTCTGTGTATAAAGGACCCCTGGATCTCTACTGATAATAATATACTCCATTCAAGAAATCACAACACACAAGTCTCGTTCATTTCAGTGTGCTGTAAATGTATGGACCCATAACATATTATTGCTTTGAATTCATACTGCAGGTGTGGGGAACTTTAAATGGGGTGTTTAGTTTCATTTCCCCATGACTGTCCACTCCTGGATCATATTCTCGTCTCCATGGATTACTTCAGCAATTTCTGAATGGCTTGCTTGCTTATCCGTTTCGCATCATTTTAAAATGGTACTATTTTGTTATAACAGACAAATGTCATGTAAGATCGTGTCATGCTTAAGATCACACACACACACAATGATTAATTGTTGTTAATAATTATTTATATGAATAAATAATGTACAGTCGCATGCCTATATAAATAATTATGATTATAAAAGGAAGAGGTCCTTATGTAACTTGTCTTCCCTGCTTGCTATGACACCTTGCTCTGATGTCATCCTCTGGGTAGCACTCTGTGCTTAGCCTGTTAAGAAACACTCAGAGGATCCAGTAAAATCAGTCAAACACAGAGCTGGTTAAAGCTGGTAATTGTTTTTCTTTCTGTGGATGTCCTGTTGTTCATAACCTCCTACTGTCGCCACCTGGTGGCCAAGAGGATATTCTTGCATATATCACCCAAATATGAATTACATATCCTTACAGTGATTTAAACCATCACTGCAATCTGCAGCACAGTTAGGATCCAATGAGACAGCTTACCACAGTAAAGAAGGAACAATGTGTACTGTACCTTCACATATTATCAACATTCATAACATTGATGATAACCGCATAGCTCAGAATAATACTGTGGGATTCTGTAGTGAAAAGGAGTTTTGTTTGAACTAACACCACCTCAGCTCTCTAACCAATCAAGCACTGAATAGCTGGCGTGCGGTGTGTAAATGTGCCAGATAATTATCAAATTGAGTAATTAAAGAGTTTTTATTCAGCAGAAAAGCAAGCCTGTGGGGCATGTGGAGACACAGCCTGCAGATTGCTGCCTTCAGACACATTTCACACCTCTGCATTTTCATCTTATCTAAAAACCTGACAAAAGGTGAATCGTGATTCAATGCGCTGTGGTCGACTTATAATGAAGTCATGGCATTTCTGTGGCGATGAGAAATATGGCCTGTAATAACACATATGCTGGTTTAAGAACATCAGACTAAGCGTCTATCACTCAGACAGTATGCCCCAACTGGGAACTGTGCCCTCCCCATTGGTTACCCACAAAGCCATGGGGCAGTGATGTACTATCTTAATTGGTTACCCACATTGGCATGGAACAACACTTACTACTTGGCAAAGTGGCCCAGGGCTCATATTGACTTAATTCCACTTTCAGGGCCAAACCCAGGGATAACCTTATAGCCCCAATGTCTTTTATCTTGATCTTCCGTCTCCATTATTCCTACAACTTTATATTATGACAAGACTATGCAGACCAATGCCAATGGGCAGGGCCTGCAAGGCCGTGTGCTAAACAGCCTTTCAGCCTCGCCCACTAAACAAACACCACGGCCTTCAGATAGTATCCATTTCTATGTGGTTCATTTTCATAAGAAGAAGAACAGCTAGATTAGAATAAATTGCTTAGGGTGGTTGTTTACTTACTTTATGTCTAATAATGAATTACACAAATATGTCAACGTCGGAGCACGAGTTGGTAACATTTCAACTGCAGACCGAGCCTGAATGCTGATGCAAGCATAATCAAAGAAACAGACGTTCTGTCATTTATGTCATAATCACCAGCAATGAGCAATAAACTCCGTTTAAAGTCCGTCATCATATAATTCAGTCTGGGAAAATAGGTGCTGTACACAATGATAGATGATTTGTTTTAATGAAAGACAAAACACCTTTATAAGTAAACAACCTTAAGTGGCAACCACATAGCTAAAGTACAGCAATTTTCAGGTGTAAAATATGGATAAATGATTCGTTTAAATTCGTAGTTTTACTCAATGTATCACAGTTTGTAGACACGACTTGGTTCATGCCATGACCGTGGCCCAAGCGTCACTGAAATATTATTCCAAAAATACTATTTTATTTAATACTAAGTTTGCATGTTATTTCCAGACGTTAAAAATGTTTTTCCACACACATACATTTCAGGACCGTAGAAAAGCAAAAGCCCCATACTCACTGTCATATCGGTATGTAGCCTCGGCGGAGAAATGCCAGAAAACAGAGATTCCGCAAACAAATATCCACGAAGTCCGCATGGTCGTGAACATATGCGTAAAGAAACCAAATAATATTACAGTCCAGTAGTTGTAAAGAAACAATTAATATCCAACACGCTTTGAATGAAGCAAATAACCTGGTCCAGGTACCTTTTCACCTGATGCGCCGCCCGTTTGACACCCTGCTGCTTATATGTGTTGCTGTGTGACTAACTCTGACACACGCGTTGCATTTCTCAGATTACACGTTTACTCAGATGTGATTCAAGAGCCGAACCCTGCCCGCCAGCATGCAGGAAACGCCGTCTGCCGAAATCACTGCGTAAATCAAATTTACTCTCATTGGAAAAAAAGACAAAGAAAGGCGAGCATTCAGCCACACAAAATGCTGGCGCAGGACAAACAGTGGAAAAGCGCTTTTGACGGATGTATCTGCCCCAGTAGGGTATAGATTTTACTTTCTATGTTATATGCAATATTGAATCAATGGGGTTTCTTAAGATTTTTCAAAAATGCTGATGTTAGGAAGCTTGTTTGAACTGATGTCTAAACCAATCTCTTCGCCCTAAAAAAGGAATTGTAACACTGAATAATCACCGATAGTGAAATGGGGATTTAAAACTAAAAGTAAAGAGCCTTTTTTTATTTTTCTGTATTACAACTTTTTAAACTTAATTTTGATTCCCCAATTTGGAACGTCCAGTTGCAATCGTTCCAATTTCCTCCTGTGTCAATTTGGGATGGCATACGCTAAGCATCCCTATCCTCCGAAAAGCAGTCTGCCAGCTGCTGGTTTTTTTTCATTCTACAGTCCAACAGCTGGGTTCCATAGCCATTGCGCCAGGCAACTGCACTTCTAGCTCATCTGGCACAAACAGTGACTTCGGTCGAATGAAGGAGTTGAGGTGGGGAATACACTGCCGACAAAATCCTTCCTTCCCTGAGTGAACACAATTATCATTTATGCCTGTCGGACTCCAGGCCACAATTGGCACTGGCTGTACCATTATATCAAGAAGAAGAGAGATCTGCTGTAGCATTACAGTGAGGACAGCATATTTATTAGAAAATATTTTGTTGAACATAAAGGGCCAGAGCAATTACCTGCAGGGCACTGTATATCCAAAATGTAATCCCAGGCAAGGTAGGCCATTGCTTATTCTGTCAATCATGTGCAAAATTGTAATAATTTATTTGATTTAAATTGTTTATTTAACAGGGACAGTGGGCAAATGCATGAATTGCCCCAGAGTTAGCTCAATTTCAACTGTAGTCCCTGGACAGGTGATAAGGACACATCGCAGGTCACAGCAGTTAAGCAGCAATACACAATATATCACATTTAAAAATGACATAATAATAATAACTATGTTAAGAATAATAATGGATTTATATTGCGCTTGTCATCTCTTGATCTCAATGCACTTTACAGCATAGGATAAAAAAAGAAAAAGAAAACGCTCAATCTGTTGTAGATACTATATAGCTAACTAGCAGTAGAATAATATCTGTGTATATTATGTGTTTTATATTTTCCTTCTTAAGCAGCAGTATAAATTCAGTTTTGCAATATGATAGGAACTCAGTGCTTGATAGTGTGTGTCCTTGTTCACATTAAACACAAGGTCTGTGATATTGATAAATAAATACATGCAGTTTTTATAATTGTAGGAAGATGAGGCACCAGCACAGCTCAGTACAGACTCAGGACAGGGGCAGGACAGGAGACCGTTTCCACTGGCTCCTTCTTGTTGGTATTAAGTGAGTCACAAACCCTTATTGTGGCTGTGATGCCCCATACATACGTAGAAGGAAATAGAATATATTAAAGACAAAATATGTATTAACACCTTACATGATGCCTTTAATATATTCCATCTGAGGGTAAGGGAGGCTCTGTTACCCTATTTGCAAAATCTGAAGGGTTGACAATAACAGGTCATAATTCTGAACAGTAGTACTTTTACAGCAGAGCACAGCAGTTATTTTGTGCCTGAAATTTCACCACACATTACCTGAGGTGGAGAGCAAGGGAATTATTGAGCCAATGAATGATTAGGTGGCAGGTTGAGTGAGCTGTGCTGGGAATTAGGGCATTGAGGAACCCCCTACTCTTATTCGATAAGTGCCATGAGATCTTTAATGACCCCAGTGAGTCCTTGCTTTAATGTCTCATCTGTACTAAGGCATTGGGCTTTATTACTGGCCCACCAACACCACTTCAGCAGCAATTTGTGGGCCTGTCTCATCTTATCTACATCCTCAGTCAATTTGGGAGAGCTCTCCTCCAAAGCACATCCTCCCAGCTGCTGATTATTTTCAGGAGGGGTTGCTCTTGTGTGTTGAGACAAAGATAATCCCACACCCTGAAGTCCTACACCCCTGGGTGATGCTATGGACAGATATACACCATCCTGCAGGACTGCCAGCAACATTGGCCAGTCAGGATTCAATAACAGTGTATGGATGGGCTACATCCAAACACAAGAACCCAGAGGCTTAGCAGGGTGAGTCACACAACATCCCCACCATGTTGATCAATTTCAAATCACATTCTGTCTGTTATCTTTCATATTTTATATACGGGGCAAAGTCACTGGGTGGGGCAGAGATTCTGTGCGGGGCGGAGATGTTGAGCAGGGCAGAGGCTCACAAGAAATCGGTGTCTCCATGTGTGAAATCATTCTTAAAAACGTACAGAAGCTGAAAAAGTATGTGTGATATCATTTTTTTAAATGGCACAACGTAACACATCTTAGAAGGATGTAATGTCCGATAAACAGATTTGAAAAAATGGAATGGAAAAAAAACCGCATCCTGTTAAGGCACTGTTGTAGTGTGTGAATGAGCCCCAGTCTCGTATCGAATCCAGGCCATGCCAGTGCTGACTGTGGCCAGCACCCTGCAGGGTTACACAGTAGCACCACCCATTTTTAAAATGTTTACATTTTAGCCATTTAGCAGACGCTCTTATCCAGAGCGACTTACACAATTTACATTTCTGTACATACAATCCATTTATACAGCTGTATATTTTACTGAAGCAATTCAGGTTGAGTACCTTGCTCAAGGGAGGGATTTAGTCGGCTAGTTGTTCAGGTCTCGCCGCGCACCAGTAACTGCTGGTCAATCGGGCGCCCACAGTCTGGCGGCATAAAGCTGCACACTAAAGTGTATTCTTCCGACTCATGTCAGTGCAAGCTTAACTTGTAGACCGCAGTGTGAAGAGAAGCGGCGGCTGACATCACATGTTTTGGAGGAGAGCACGTTCTCGCTTGTTTAGAGGAGAGCACCTTGTTGTTCCACGCACTCTCCCGAATTGACAGCGGGTGTTGCAGTAAGCACGGCTTAGAATGCCATTTGGCATTCCAAATTGGGGAAAAAGGAGAATGAGCATAACAATGGAATTGCAGAAATGCATGTTCACACTCCCTGCGTGTTCATAGTCCATTCATGTCATTCAATATCAGTTACTAAATATGCGTAGAGGGGTGTGAGACTAACATGTTTTATTCCATCTGTTTACAGTAGAATATTTTCCATGCGATTCTGCACTGGGATATGCATCAGCACAATATTCTTGATGTGTTCAAACATGATAGAGTTTATTCAGGGGCACTTGGATGAGTCACCTGTGAGCCCTTTGTGGACCTAGACAGTGGAAAGATGAATTGGCTCTTTAGATATCAGCGTGCACACCCACTGGTGCATTCTCTCCAGTGTGGTTGCTAAGATACAGAGCACTCTGTCTATGACAGACATTTTCTTATTTTGAGAGATGTTGCTAGTGGAGACACTAGTCAATGGAAACACTCATAACTGTTGGCTGAAAACAAAAAAGGCTAAAATTGTATTCCCAAGATTCTTCCTGAAAGTAAATGAAAGCCAAACTAGAATTGTTATATTTTCCTGGTTTATGCTTGAATTATTTTGTTACATACTTACTATTAGAGGTAGATTCAAAACCAAGATGTGCCTTTGCTTCAAGTAACGCGCATATACACACATAAATATTATGCAGACATGAAGTCTGCTTGGCTGCTTAGATTTTTTGTAGAGGTGCTGAATTGCATTCTGCAGTTGTATAATGCTGTATTCATTATAGAAATTATAGGTTAAACATCTTTTAAAGATATTATCTGTTTAGATATTTAAGAAGGTGCTGTGGGTTAGGAATTATCGCTATACCCGGATCTTAACTGCGGTCATGTTGAAAAGAATGTGGCCCTGGAGGGAATGCCCTCAAAGAGTATTGCCCTTAAGAATATTGTGCTGATACATATCCCAGAGTTGTAGACTTCCTGATACATATCAGGCACACAGACAGTTATGACTTCATGGCACCATTTCACGAAGGGAAAAGTAATAATGATAAGATGTATTAATATAATGTTTTGGTAAAGTGTAGTATTAAAGTCTTGAGTAAAATACAATTGAGATGTATAGTTAATAGTTAATATACTCTGCATTACAGACAATGGTGTCCCTTTTTGTAACACACTGTTACAAATATAGCAATACACACTTAATGCTGGACATGCGGCTGTGCTTCCTGTCTGGATTTTGAAATAGAAATCGGCTCAGGCAATCTAAATGAACATGTCCATTTCTGAAGTAAGATCTTAGAGGCAGTGTCCGTACAAGTATCTGGGAAGGGTCCTCCCACCGATAACATTCTGTTGTGACTCACTTCCTGTCACTCGGCCGGAGAGAGCTGGAAAACTTCAGCCTCCTCTTCGTCTTAGATTGGAACGGCATTGTACTGACAGCTATGAGTCCTCCACTATAAACCCTGTTCTGTTTAATAGCATCTGTATCAAGGAAATTACATGATTCTTTTTTGGTTCTTTTCTTCACGAGTAGGTGAAAATATTTCAGTGCACGTCCTTTCACAAAAAAGTGAAATGTACCACTTTTACAGACATTCATTCAACATTTTATCAAAAGTCCAAAACTTATATAAGAGAGATGAAATGCATGGCATTTTAATTTCCAATTATCCAAGGCATCAGGTTTAAGCGCACTATATTTGGACCGATTTGACAGGGTTCATTTATCTGCAGTAGTGTTTGAATGTAAGCCACACCCTGGGGTCAGACAAGTGTGTGTGAATGGATGTGTGTTTGTTCCTGTGGATCCAGACACAGCGGTGAGGTAGACGTGCCCCTGGGCAGTGAGTAACAGTAACGGTGAAAAAGACGGCGCCTAAAGGCAGTGAGTTTAGTGCGCGGTGCGTCTCAGTCAACCTGCAATCACAGTCACACCCAAGGTGCGCAAACAGGCCAGAGCACAGCACTGCGATGAGGCTGCAGGGCGGGCCTGCGGTCTGCGGGGGTGGGGGAGAGCCCCTTACGCAGAGAACGTAAGGTGCCCCGCCCGGGACAGGACTCACCCTGCCACTGCTCCAGGGCTTCATCAACATTCCATCTCATAGACATGTGCTCACACACATTTGTACTCTCTCTCTCACTCACACACACACACACACACACACACACACACACACACACACACACACATGGACACACACAGACATGTGATCACACACTCACTCTATCTCTCTCTCTCTCTCACACACACACACACACACACACACACACAGACATGTGCATACACTCTCTCTCTCTTACACGCATTTGTACTCCCAGCTCTCACACACACACACACACACTGTCACACTATTGACTTTATTGTTTTGAAATGTTGGTTGCAGCTGAGGACACTGAGGCAGATTGCAGATATTTCCCCCTGGGGTTTGGGGATCCCTTGGGTACAGCATGACCTCCCCGTGGATCTGTGAGCAGCTGTGCTCTCAGCTTTTGGCAGAATTGCAGAGTAAAGATTGTTTCTACGCAGAAGGAAGCCTTCAGCTATAAGGTTTGCATATTAACCTTATATTACATGCACAGCCAGTAAATGTACCATGGACAAGTAACTGCCAAAATAAAAGACACACCAACATAAAGTGTCTTAATAGGGGGTTGCAGCACGAGCCGCCAGAGCAGCCTTCATGCGCCTTCGACAAGTATCTGGAACTCTATTCATGGGATAAAAGAGCATTCTTCTATGAGATGATGGTGGTGGAAAACGCTGTCTCAGGCGCTGCTGCAGAATCTCCCGTAAGTGTTCAAATGGGTTGAGATCTAGTGCCTGAGATGGCAATGGCATATGTTCAAATAATTTTCATGCTCATCAAACCATTCAGTGGCTACTTGTTCCCTGTGGATGGGGGCATTGTCATCGTGGAAGAGACCACTCCCATCAGGATAGAAATGTTTCACCATAGGGTGTAGGTGATCACTCAGAATGGCTTTGTATTTATTGGTGTTTACATTGCCATCTCAGGGGTTGAGAGGACAGAAACCATGCCAGGAAAATGCACCCCACACCAGAACAGAGCTGCCAGAACCCTTAATTTACTCAAATGTTTCCCTTATTTCGGCAGTTACACGAACAGTCCTTATTCAATACTATATCATGACGTAGAGGGATTATATAGAGTAAACAAATATAGTTGTTTGGGTTCATAATCTCCATTATTCGAATGTCTAGAGACTAGAAGCTGTAAACTTAGTATCTTTAAAGCTGGAATATCCAACACATTTAAAAGGAAATTATATTTCTGTGCTTATGTCTGCATCTTTTAGAATTAGGGGTTCCCAAACTCAACACTGGGGTACCCCCATGTATGCTGGTTTTCCTTCCACACGATCTTGATTTTTAACACAATTCAAATCACCATTTAATTTGCATTTTAACTTCACATTTTCCACAAATGGTTTGGTTTCAATGACTAGGTGTTCAAACTTTCTGCATTTAGCACTTCACTGATTTCAGCAGTAGGTCTACCAATAGGTCAATCATCAGCATAAAATGAAAGCTTTAGCTTTCTGAGAATTGATCTGGAATAGTCATTCTCCGTAACAAAAATATCGGTTCTGCAATGGCTTCTGACAAAGTGGCATTGAGAGTAACCTAATTAGACATTAAAGGGGAATTAAAAACAATTTGTTGTATGATTGTAATGAAAATCTGCATGCACAAGGATACCCCAGAGCAGAGTTTGGGAACCCCCATTTTAGAAAAAGCAGTTTTACAAAATGACTTTAGTGACTTTACTTGAACTGGCTCTCATATGCGCGCATGAATTTCACATTCAGAAATCGCGAGGCGCAGAACCAATATCCCAAAAATAGAATGAATGGACGAGTGCACGATAAATAACCCCAGTATTTCCATAATGTTAAGTAGCTGACTGAAACATTGTGTTTCACAAATCATTTCTAAATGGTGGGAACGAGAACAAGAGGATCTTTTCTGCATCTTCCCTGGAAGCTGAAAGGCAGCAGTCACCCAATAAAAGGCCCTGTATTCCCCGGCCAGACTGGAGTAAATCACTGCCACAGTGAGCCCAGTGCAATCTCGTCTCAGCAGAGGAAGTGCTTGCCTTAAGCTGCTCAATAGCATTTTTCTTTGGCCCCGCTTGCACACAGATCAGTCTTGTGCATGCTGCGGTTTGTGAGGCATTCTGAGGCCGCTGACATCATCACACCATCTCCATTCAACAGACAGGCTGCATCAAACTAAAATATGTGAAGGGCAAAGCTTTCAATAAAGAAGTTTTCTTATGTGTAATTGAACAATACCATAATATTAAGCTGCCAGATTTTGCAATAATTAAACATAGGAGCCACACGCTGAGCGGGCACCCAAACTTTATAACAAGATCCTACCCAATAAACGTAGCGGTTTAATCGAGTCTGAACATGAACGGTTGCGAGTGTATGAGTAAGCTGGCCTGTACCTTACATGCAAGTGTATACGCAAGTAAAATCGAGATTAAGTGAATAAGGGCCAATCCGATGAGTCTACATAACGGAGTGAGCGAGAGAACGAGCACGTGAGACGGTGTGCGCGAGCTTGAGAGGCCAAGAACAAGTGGGCAATACGTGCAGGATGGGCATTACGTGTCGAATATTCACACACGGAGTCTAAACAACATTTATTATTTTATTGGTACAATTTGATTTACAGGCAAATAAGTAATAAACAGGAGTTTATCAGGCCTTTATAATGACACTGTGATCTGATAAAAGGTGTGTTGGGATTTTAAAAAAGAAAAAAAAAGAAAAAAAAACATTAGCAGTGCCCTCTATAACCAAACGTTCACAAGTCTGTGCAACACACACATATCTAGTAAGATTACGCATACTTGAGACTTTATAAATAAGAAATACTGTTTTATACATAGGAGTGTATACGTGTTGCACAGTATAGGGGTGGGAGGGGTGTGTGGGCCGGCCTCCCACTCAGCTAGTCTCCCTGGCACCGTTTGCACGAAGTGGCACGCTCACCTAATGGGGACAGGGACGCGGCGTTACTCTGCGGGGGTGAGATTTGCTAAGCGCAGGAGACGGTGGAGGCCAGAGACAAATCCTTGCTTCATTGAGAGCACTGAAGGAGTGAAGACCAAGCCACCACTGCAGCCTTCACCTGTCGCACCAGGGGGGTAGGAACGCCTCATCATTTCATATGCAAGTTTGTTCTAACACACACGTGTATCGGTGTTTACCTGCCAACTTACTACTTTTATATTCAAATACAAGGGTGACAGTACACAGAGGCCCAACCACATTTACATATATATATACATATACATATATATATATATATATACATAGTGTGTGTATATATATATATATATATATATATATACACATAGTGTGTGTGTGTATATATATATATATATATATATATAGTGTGTTTGTGTGTGCATTTGTTAAATTACTAATGATGAAGGCACTGCGCGTGAAATATAGATATCATCCATGGCAGGACAAGTATATGAATTATGTGGAGAATATTATGTCCAAATATAAAGGCACAGAATACTGTTAAAAATTGTTAATTGGCAGCTCACATTGACGTTTGTCTTGTATGCAGTAATATGAAATGTCTGGCGTATCACAAGTGGCTTCAAACGTGGAAGTACTTTCACTCAGGACTGCCCCTCAACTACGGGTGAAGTGGTTCCTGTTTGAGAAGCACATTTGCAGTTAATTTGTAACCCCTCACTGAAAATAAAACATATGGCAGAGCTATGCAGCAACACAGAGCCATGTATACAAGCAAGCAGGTAATACCACAGAAGTATTCTATATATTTATATATTATGTGGAGGTTTCTGTTGCTTTTTTGTGATAGGACCTATTAGAGGAGGCGGTTGGGATTTATTCATTTTAAAATCAGTCAGTCCTGAATCATTTAAGCATATATTTACATGACAATAACATTTCCTCACTCTATATCATAAAAAAAACATTCACACAAAAATATAACATTTGAAATAATAATTAGCACCAGTGTATCAGGTAAAGTCTACGCAAATGTACAAAGTTGCATAGTGTGTGTATAGGCGTTTGTGTGTGCGTGTGTAGAGGTGTGTGTATGTATGTATGTATGTATGTATGTATATGTGCGTGTGTGTGTTCTGAGTTCTCAAAAATAAAATGTTAATGTGTGATTCGTAATACACCTGGATTAAACAGCAGCTTAAGGAAAAACAAAAAAAATGGTTTTGTAGTGTAAAAAAACACTGTTAGGATGTTGCACGGCTAATATCACCCCATCTTAAAGTCAACACCGCCCCTTCTTTCACTTGAATAAGACTTTACTGGGCTCTTACATTTCAGGTGTGTATGGAGATAGGTCAATGTGTGTAGATGAAGTAGACTGACAGGTTCATGTGTCTATATATGTATATATACACACACACACACACACACACACACACACACACACACACACATACATACACACATACATATACATACATATACATATACACACATATATACGGTATGTATAGACAGACAAGTTCATGTTTGTATACGGTATAGACAGACAGGTTCACGTGTGTATATGGTATAGACACAGACAAGTTCCTGTGTGTACATACAGTATAGCATTTATTGCATTGAATACTGTGTTGGGGTGGGTATAACCGAGGTGATGCAGGGCACGTCCTTACGGAGTGATTAGATATTAATATTATTAATAATAATAATAATAATAATAATAATAATAATAATAATAATGATGAAAAAAACCAGAGTCCTTCACTGCTTGGATTTTGAATGGTTGGTGTAACACACATAATGGGATAATACCGATATGATGAAGCAAAGCCCGGGAGTGACTTGTGTGTCTGGATTGTGTGCTGGTATAGCTTATCTTACTCCAGACAGGAGGGGAGGGGCAGGGCAGGGCAGGGCCTGTGTGGATTAGTAAAGGTGCGGGTACAGTGTGCCGGTGCGGTCGGGCGGGGTTTACACCTCGCCACCTTTCTTTCATCCTGCAATCCTTTCCTTTAACATTCCATCATCCCCTTAACCCCAACATTGGTGGCTTTTCTCTTGCAAAAAAATAAAAAATAAAAATGTTTTGGTTAAAAAAAAAAAAAAAAAGAAAAAAATTTGGTAAAAAAAAAAAGTGGCATTCTGCCAGTGTTAGATGTGGAGGGGGGGGATTGAGGGAGAGGAGGAGAGGGGTAGCGGGGAGGAGTGGAGAGACGGAGGGAGAGGAGGAGATGCGTTAAGGCCGCTCCAAGGAGGCGGTGTTGTAGCAGCCGGGCGGTAGCGTGTTCTTGATGTCGTTCAGGTTGTTGATGTCGTCTCGGATCTCGCTGATCTGCCGGTCGTAGTCCGTGATCATGTCCTCCTGATTCTTAGCAACCTGGTTGAGCTCGTTCAGCTTGTGGTCCAGGTCACTGCTCGCCATCTGCTCTTTGGCCCGCTTCAGTGACCCGTCGATCTGGTCCAACTTACTCAGATCCACTTTGTCAATGTTACCTGAAGCCAGAGAGAGGCATTGTGACTCGTATAACATTTAAACACCTGAAGCCAGAGAAAGGCAGTGACTGGTATAATATTTCAATGTGAAGCTCGCAGCTCTGACTTAAATAATATTTACACTTACCCAACTGCTTGAGCAGGTCGTTGATGGTGTTCAGAACGGTCTTGACCGCATTCTTGGCTTTGCGGGCATTGTTCTCAGCCTCCTTAGCTGCGTCTGACGCCTACAAAACACATAACACCACCACTGTGACATCAGCAGCGTGGGACTGATGCACCACCACACCTTCACATCAATGTGTGACAGCTTCACCACAGTGTAAAATCAGTGGGAACAACCAACACCACTATGACATCATCAGTGTATGGTAGCAACCACCACCATAACCATCACACCCTTCCCCCAACCAACCACGAGTTTGTACCTTGTTCAGATGATGAAAATTAGCCTCTTAAATGACAAAGTGCTCATTTGGTTAGTACTTCCTGCTGTGTAGAGCCTAGGTAATCCTAGAGGAGTACTTCCTGCGTAGAGCCTGGTTCACAGTGGTGTGTTTCCCATCTTAAGCCTGATTCATAGAGTACTTCCTGGGTAGAGCCCAGTTCACAGTGCAGTACCTCCTGTGTAGAACCCAGTTCACAGTGCAGTACTTCCTGTGTAGAGCCCAGTTAGTGAAGCGCTCCACCTCGTAGTGGAGCACTCCCTGTGTTGGTGACACACTCACCATGCCCGCCATCATCATATCCATGTCGGCTTCCTCCTTCTTCTTCTTCAGCTCATTCTCGGCCGCGACCAGCTGATCCATCATCCCATTAACCTCGTCATCCAGCTTCATCGTGTCCTCAAACGCCTTCTGCGCATCCATCTTGGTGTTAGCAGCACTCTGTGTATTACACAAAACCACATTTACACAACTTTGCCAGCGTAGTACACAAAACCAAATGTATGTGTGTGTGTGTGCATATATAATGTGTGTACATAGAGTGTATGTGTGTAGGTATAGAGGGCGCGTGTGTTCACATATCAGTCTCAGAGGCACATCAGGCCCTGCCGTTGCCCCACATTGTCATGTGACCTTGTCATGTGACCTGTCATGTGAGTGCGTGACGCTACCTTCTGCACAGCGCTGGCGATCTTCTCTGCCTCCTCTGCCTTGTTCTTTGCCTCTCGGGCGTCGGCTGCTGCGTTGCCTAGCGCCCCCTCTGCCTGCTTGGTTTTGTCGTTGGCGGCGATGATGGTGGCGTTGATCTCTGGGATCTTCTTCATGGCGTCTTCGGCAGCGGTTTTGTTGTCATTAACCCGTTTGTCAAAATCTGGCCAGGAGCAGCGACGTGGAGAGGTTCAGTAAATATTAAGCCTTTTCTTAACATTGGCGTAATGACAAAGGGTGGAACAACATTTACTATCACTAAAGGGAAAACTATAAAATGTCAGTGCGTCTTCACAACATACGCGCCTCAGCTGTGCCCTCACCTCTCAGACCCGTACAACTCAGCACTGCCCTCACCTCTCAGACCCATACAACTCAGCACTGCCCTCACCTCTCAGACCCGTACAACTCAGCACTGCTCTCACCTCTCAGACCCATACAACTCAGCACTGCCCTCACCTCTCAGACCCATACAACTCAGCACTGCTCTCACCTCTCAGACCCATACAACTCAGCACTGCTCTCACCTCTCAGACCCATACAACTCAGCACTGCCCTCACCTCTCAGACCCATACAACTCAGCACTGCCCTCACCTCTCAGACCCATACAACTCAGCACTGCTCTCACCTCTCAGACCCATACAACTCAGCACTGCCCTCACCTCTCAGACCCATACAACTCAGCACTGCCCTCACCTCTCAGACCCATACAACTCACTCAGACCCATACAACTCAGCTCACCTCTCAGACCCATACAACTCAGCACTGCTCTCACCTCTCAGACCCATACAACTCAGCACTGCTCTCACCTCTCAGACCCATACAACTCAGCACTGCCCTCACCTCTCAGACCCATACACTCAGCACAACTCAGACCCATACACTGCACTCTCACCTCTCAGACCCATACAACTCAGCACTGCCCTCACCTCTCAGACCCATACAACTCAGCACTGCTCTCACCTCTCAGACCCATACAACTCAGCACTGCTCTCACCTCTCAGACCCATACAACTCAGCACTGCTCTCACCTCTCAGACCCATACAACTCAGCACTGCCCTCACCTCTCAGACCCATACAACTCAGCACTGCCCTCACCTCTCAGACCCATACGGCTCACCCTGCCCTCACCTCTCAGACCCATACAACTCAGCACTGCCTCACCTCTCAGACCCATACAACTCAGCACTGCCCTCACCTCTCAGACCCATACAACTCAGCACTGCCCTCACCTCTCAGACCCATACAACTCAGCACTGCCCTCACCTCTCAGACCCATACAACTCAGCACTGCCCTCACACCTCTCAGACCCATACGGCTCAGCACTGCCCTCACCTCTCAGACCCATACAACTCAGCACTGCCCTCACCTCTCAGACCCATATGGCTCAGCACTGCCCTCACCTCTCAGACCCATACAACTCAGCACTGCTCTCACCTCTCAGACCCATACAACTCAGCACTGCCTCACCTCTCAGACCCATACAACTCAGCACTGCTCTCACCTCTCAGACCCATACAACTCAGCACTGCTCTCACCTCTCAAGTTCCCAAGAATGTCTTGCGCCTCCTGGTAGGTAGACTTCCCTTTCTTGGCAGCCTCTTCAGCCAATGCCTTCGCTGCATCTGCTCGAGCCAGCAACTGATCTGCAGTCTGGGGGATAGAGAGCGAAAGAGAGAGAGTGAGTGAGAAACAGGGAAGAGAAAAAGAAAGGAAGACAGAGGCAAAGGGGAGAGCGGGAGAGATACATTACATGAATCTGGGACAAGGTGGCATTCTGGCCTGCAATGATCAGCTGACACAGAAACTGCACCGCCTATCTCTAGAGCAGTGGTTCTCAATCCTCTCCTCGGGGAACCCCAGCCAGTCCATGTATTTGTTAAATTCCACCACCAGCACACCTGATTCAACTAATCAACGCTCGTGAAGTAGAAATTAGTTGAATCAGGTGTGCTGGTGGTGGAACTGAACAAATACATGGACTGGCTGGGGTTCCCCGAGGAGAGGATTAAGAACCACTGCTCTACAGGTCCACCCCAACACTGTTCTGTCGGTCTCTACTCGTAGTGAGCCCAACACTAGAGCAATAAAAGGAGTACGAAAGAGAAACCCACCTGTTGCTCGGTCTTCCCCTTCTCCAGAAGTTTTCGGACCTCAGCCTCCTTGCCCTTCAGGTCGTCCCGCAGGTCTGTGTACTCCTTGTCCATTTTATCGATCAGGTTATCCAGGTCTTTCGCCTCCTTCTTGATCTTTTTGGCCTCATCCTGGGAAGGACAGCAGGGGTTACCAATCAGATCACAGGCCAGAGGTGCAATATCATGGATCCATTCACATAACGCCCTGGGTCAAGTGCTTGAACAGTAGGGGTGGAGGTGTTGCACCTCGACAACCAATAATGTTTAGCACCCACCTAGATGATCGGGAGGGAATTATTAAAGGAGTTGAACTAGGGGATGATTAGGTGGTCAGGTTGAGAGAGCCAGGTTGGGGTATTTGACCAGGACACCTGTGACCAGTGAGGTGTATGCTGTGCTGTGGCTGCAGGCAGAGCTGTATGCTGTCCTGCTGCCAGGCTAATCTCACCTCCAGAGTTTTGGTGTCGACGGGCGGCAGGCCGGTGAGGTTGGCGTAGATCTCCAAGGCTTTATTCCCCGCCTCTTCGGCCTCGGCGTGAACCTTATTGGCCTGCTTCTCCAGGTTCCTTGCCAGGTCCTTCGCCTCATTGAACCTAGCAGGACAAAACCCAGCAGGTCAAATCCCCAAATCCTGTAAGCGTTACGGGAATGACAATAGTTACAGGGATGATTTGTGTTGTATCCTTCAGTACCGGCACACAGCAAGGATCAAACATATTACGTTTTTATGAGTTAGAGCCACGGTTGGCCTTCTGTTCAGATCAGACTCAAGAGTTATTGCAGGGACTTACTTCTTGTTGAGATCGTCAATGTCACTGTTAGTCTTGGTCTCTCCGTCCAGAGTGGTCTTCAGGAGGTTCAAAGCCTTGGTAGAAGTGTCGTTGGCATCCTTCGCGATCTTCTCAATTTGATCTGCGTCCATCTTATGCCTGAGGGTGAAAGATCCTCAGTGATACAGGAACACCAGCAGAGAGCGCTTTTTTCAAAACAATTTTCAGCACAGATTGACTTCTTTCCCTCCTGAATGTCCCCATTGTACGTATAGGCCCTTATCATCACGGCAGCGTTCCATCAATTCAGGGAGAATTCAGGGAAAATTCTGACAATTCAAGGATAATTCAGAAGAGCGCTGCTGGCCACTGCTTCTTTCCATTCGGCAGTCTGAGCTGTGCGGTCACTGCGTTGGAGGAGTGACCTTGGTGCAGCGTGTGCAGGCAGACTGCAGATCCACCAGCAGAGATGCAACTCTGGTGCATGATGAGACAAGACCAATCCCTCCCCCGGGTGATGCTACGGCTAATATCCACACACTGGAAGCAAGCATAAACGTAAAACATCAAAGCATTCTCGCAGCGCTCCAGCCCCACTCTTACTTGTCCGCTAGTATTCTTGCTTCTTCTGCCAGAAGAGTCATGTTGTTTGGATCCCCAGTGCTCGTGGGTGTTTTGATGTCCTACATGAAAACAAGCTTTGTGAAAAATCTCTCACACAAACCAATGTGAAAACCAAACACATCTAGTGTTAATCGTTCAGAATAGGGTCCCGAATGCTCACAGGGACAACAGCCGCGTCACAGCAGGGGATCAAAAGCCCCTTAACCGATGTTCCTTACACTGCTCCTTCAGAACGGTAACATTATTAAAGGCTTAGCACGGCATAATTTCAACAGTATTATAACATTACAGCATTATTATAGCATCGTAACATTATCATAGCGTCCGTAGCGTCGTAATGCTACCAAAGCATTAGTATAGCATTATCACAGCATTATGAACGCTAGCTTAGTTTGTCATTTCAGCATTATTAACATTACTATAGCGTCATAACAGCATTAACAGCACTATAATAATATAACACAGCCTACCACTTTACTAATGGCGTCCTTGGCCTTCTGCAGCTCCTCGCGAGCACGGTCGATCAGATTCTCGGCGTCGCGCACGCGGTTGCGGGACTTGTCGGCGAGCGTGCCGGTCTTGTCCACCGTGTTGCGGATGTTCTGCAGGCGGTTCCACTGAGTGGTCAGGGTGCTGTTGATGGCAGCCAGACGCTCTAACAGACCTTTATCCACATCTGGGGAGAGGTTACGATCACAGGATGAACATGGTCATCAAGAACACATGTAAAACTTTGCACAAGAACACTTTCCATTGTGAAAAAATGAATGAAATTAAAATACTATAAAAGTTGGACAAGGGGGGGCATGTCTCTGGATGAGGAATACAATTTGGGAAAATCAACAGTGTTTGATACAAAGAGGGTCCAGAACAAAATCGAATAGTTCGCAAAATAAGCCCAAGATAGTGGGTCACTGAAAAGGAGATGTATCGATCAGGAAGCCGACAGAAACTAAATAATAAATGTTCTCATGAGATCCCGACTACAGCTTGTTTCATTATTGGATCAATTCAACTGAGGTTTATAGTAAGAAAATTGGTAACTCGTTTAAAACTTAAGGTGACTAACGGCAACAAACCCAACCAATAAAGGATTCAAACATTTTAAATTGGTGCATTCTGACGCCGCCTTCAGTTATGAACGAGTACGAGAACAGAACGAGTACCGAACGACCTCCATTTGCGATGCGGTCTACAGCACATTCCGGCCAAGGCATTTTAAAACCATTATCAAATAAAAATGATCATATTTTATGATGTGTACATCTGCCAGCTGAACTGTGGTGCACAGATTCACTTGGCTCCTTACCATTAACCAACCGTCTAACTCACTATAATTATAAACCAAACAAGATACCCAAGAGAGACAAACCACATGTGGTCAATTCTAGTTTAACTAGCAATTATGTTTTTCTCCATTAATGTGATTTAAAAAGAAGGCAGCCATAGAAATTGAATGATTGCACAGTGTTTGAGCGTGGCAAGCACGTTGATATGATGCTCAAGTTGTATTGCCTCTCTCACCTTTGCTGTTCTGGGCCTCCTGCAGCAGGTCCATGATGGCTTTCTCTGCCTCCTTCAGTCGGTCCTCAAAGGCCTTGTCACTCACTGTCTCCTGGCTGGTGCCCAGGTTGTCAATCAACGTCTGCAGGTCATGCAACTTCTGCCTCTGCTGGTTCACCTGAACAAATGAGTCGGAGTTACTACAGCAATACGCACAAAACCAACCTCTGCACAGCTACACAGATGAAACCAACCTCTCTACAGCTGCACACACACATACAGCCAACCTGTGCAGCCACGTGCATTTGGCTGGGATTCAACAGTAATGAAAACTGACTGACTTCTCTATAGAGAGCAGATGGTGAAGTTGTGAGGAAAAACTTACAGAAATGGAGGTAGAGACATAAGGTAGTGCCTTCCCTTATCCCTCACTAGGGAATAGCGGGAGAGGAGCCCTAACCTCACCCCTCACTAGAGTAACAGGAGAGGAGCCCTTATCTTACCGCTCACTAGATTAACAGGATAGGAGCCCTTATCTTACCGCTCACTAGAGTAACAGGATAGGAACCCTTATCTTACCGCTCACTAGATTAACAGGATAGGAGCCCTTATTTTACAGCTCACTAGAGTAACAGGATAGGAACCCTTATCTTACCGCTCACTAGAGTAACAGGAGAGGAGCCCTAACCCCACCCCTCACTAGAGTAACAGGAGGAGCAGCCTTACCTTATCCCTCACTAGAGAGTAACAGGATGGACACTGCTGGCAGCCAGGCCGGGAGCGGTTGTAGAAGTAATTCTCCTCACACATGTCACAACGGGACCCCACGAAGCCGGGCCGACACTCGCAGTGGCCGTCCTCCTTGCACTGGGCTGTCTGCGAGCCCTCGGGGTCACAGTCACATGCTGCAGGGAGACAGGAAAAGGGGGCTTACATTTTTAACACACTTACAGCAGAGCGCATCAGTTCTGCGGATGCATCTCACGATCGTAGCCAATTGGAGTCGGAGAGGGGAGGAACCGGAGTCGAAAACCAGACTGGTACTATCCCGGTAGTCTTACGTTTGCAGCCGGAGGATCCGAAGCCAAAGAAGTTGACCTCACAGCGCTCGCATTGCTGTCCCGTGACCCCCGGTTGGCACTCGCACTGGCCACTGGTGATGTCACACTGCCCGTTGGTGGAGCCGATGGAGTTACAGTTGCATCTGAGGAGGAGGGAGGGGGGGGGGGAACAGGAGGGGGTTTAAACCAGACTGTGCCACGCCCACCCCTGACAAAAATGTAATTCAATTAAACAGACTTGGCCTCAACAATACAGAAAGATGTAAATAACCCAAGACAGCCCATTTCCACCCCCTCATAATGCCAGGCCCCCCAGGTTCCTGGTTCCCAGGCCCGGCAATGCCCCCCGGGCACAGCTCACCGCTGGCAGCCACGCCCGCTCTGCAGGTTGTAGAAGCCAGGATCGCAGGCGCTGCAGTCGCGGTTGGTGACGTGCGGCAGACACTTGCACTGTCCTGTGACCTGCAGGCAACTGGTCTGCCTGTCCACCGTGCCGAATGGCGAACAGGAGCACGCTGAAGAGAGAGAGGGCGGGAGAGACAGAGAGAGAGAGAGAGAGAGAGAGCATGAGCCCTGCGGCGTTGGTCCTGGCATGCCAGCATACACCAGCACAAACTCACACAACCTAGAGCAAGGGTGGGCAAGGAGGGCCGTATCCGTTTCTGGATTTCATGCCAACTTCTGCTCTTAATGATTTCATTAGCCCAATCATTTACGTGATCTGATGTTTTAGCTAAGCCCATGAATGACAGCTGAAGACTGTTCTTGTGTTCCCATGTAAAACATGTTACTGTGGTCTAATCTACAGTGAACCAGCATTGGCGTATCCAACTAATTACCTAATTGAGCCAGGGTAATTGGTATAAACAAAAACCTGCATACACACCGGCCCTCCAGGACCAGAATTGCCCACCCCTGACCTAGACCAACTAGGACACGCCGGCACAAACCGGAATCCGGCACAGACGCTTTACAATCACGAGAGAATCTACACAATTGATACATGCCTTGATATGTTCATCCCATCATGCACAAAAAGTTTTTCTTTGATCATATTAAATCTGCTAGCAGCAGATAAAAAAAACAAAGAAATCTGGCAAAATCAACTGTAGGATCTGATTAAAAAATGCATAATTTCATCACAAATTTACATATTAGAGGCCCAGGCAGGATTGGCTACCCTGAATGACAAGATTGAAATGTACATCTTGGTATAGGTAGTGAAGGAGTGCGTCTCACGTCTGCACTTTTCATTGGGGTTGGAGGCCAGAGCGCTGCCATAGAAACCCTCCTTGCAGCGGTCACAGAAGAAGCCGTCAGTGTTGTAGATGCACTTGAGGCACTCGCCGGTCTCCCGGTCACAGTTGCCCACGGCGTTGGGGTCGATGTTGTCGCTGCACTTGCAGGCCCGGCAGACCCTGACCGGGCCATTCTCCCCCAGGGGATCACCGAAAAAGCCATCGTCGCACAGCTCGCAGCGTTTCCCTGGGACACAAACACATTCAACACCCACTTTAGTCTTTATGCAACAGTCAACTCAAAATGTTTTACCCAATTCAGTCTTTCAACGGTATTTAACATGATTAATGGGACTGTTTATCCCTCGAGTGTTCCAGGATTTTTCAACATTCATTTGGTTTGAGAAACGAACGCAAGTTGTGCAGGTCATATCAAGTCTTGTTGAGAGTTTAATCGGAAAATGGTTGGCACACTCAACCCCAAAGACAAATGAGTCTTTGTGAGTTTAAAATGACTGAATACATTAACTACATAATGTAGACCCTGCAAATAATTTACCACAGAATGTATGCACTTTACATTTTGAATGAGTGAGTAGTCAATATATACACTAAGGATAATGATTAACTTTTAAAAGGATACCTTACGCCTTTGCTACCCTTTCAGATGGAATTCCTACTCCACACTTTTCAAATACACTGTAGTTCCTGTGGAGCAGTTGGAAGTGGTATTGCAGGTACCTGTGGGGCAGGTGAGTTTTACAGGTGCATGTGGGGCAGGTGTTACCTGAGGTGCCTGAAGGGCAGTTGGCAATCATTTTTACAGGTGCATGAGGGGCAGGTATTAGCTCTGGTGCCTGAGGGGCAGTTGGTGATAATTTTACAGGTGCATGAGGGGGGTTAGGTGCACACCAGGTGTGAGGGGCAGGTGCCTGGTGCCTGAGGGGTAGTTAGTGATAATTTTACAGGTGCATGAGGGGCAGGTGTTACCTGTGGTGCCTGAGGGGCAGTTGGTGATAATTTTACAGGTGCATGAGGGGCAGGTGTTACCTGTGGTGCCTGAGGGGCAGTTGGTGATAATTTCACAGGTGCATGAGGGGCAGGTGTTACCTGTGGTGCCTGAGGGGCAGTTGGTGATAATTTCACAGGTGCATGTGGGGCAGGTGTTACCTGTGGTGCCTGTTGGGCAGTTGGTGCACACCACCTCCTTGGTCTTGGGGACCACAGCACAGGTGGAGCCTCCGGGACAGGGGCAGGGCTTGCAGTCCGTGGAGCTTCCCGTGGTCGCGTCGCCATAGTAACCATCCTTGCACTTCTCACAGCTGGTCCCCGCGGTGTTATCTTTGCAGTCGCACATCCCTGCAGCACGAGCGCGCACACACATTATTCCACTTCCAGCCACAAGAGGGCAGTCCGAGACCAGCTGATAGAATACATTACATTACATTACATTACAAGCATTTAGCAGACGCTCTTATCCAGAGCGACTTACAGTTTACATTTCTTTACAATCCATTTATACAGCTGGATATTAACTGAAGCAATTCAGGTTAAGTACCGTGCTCAAGGGTACAACGGCAGTGTCCCACCTGGGGATTGAACCTGCAGCCTTAACGTTACAAGCCCAGTTCCCTAACCATTATACCACACTGCTGATCTGGTTGGTGGTATAGAATAGGTGGCCAAGGTTGTGTCACATTTTAAGTGTACGAACTGCAGGGGGTAATTAATCACAGAAGCACACAGTTCGTATCCCACAGTGTCAGTTTGATAATACCTTTGATTATATTGCACCAATTGTTACAATTACAAAGAGCTTTACAGAGAAAATAAATGATTGATACAAAGCTTGCCAAAAAGCTAAATAAAAACAGGGAAATTATATACAAGAATACAAGATACAAGAATTAACCTCGCACATCAAAATGAATTTCTGCTTTACTATGGTTTTTCTACAAGAATGACTAAAATTCAAACATTAAAAGGCAGAAAGCAGCCGTATTAGAAAGGAGTTGCCTTTGCCTCTGCCTCATATAACTGGTTTATGTCGAGAAACTGCTGCCAAGGGGAAAACAAGCCAAGTAGACTAAGCCAAAGCCAAATTCATAAACAGGATCTCTCAACCCAGCTGTTATTTACTGAAGACATTCCAAACAAAAACATTTGGTCCTTTAATTTTGTTTACTTTGAAACATTCTCAATTACATCCGAAATCCTCAAGGCGTTAAACTCAAAAAAGGCAATTACAATGGCAATTCATCAAAACCACATTTAATTTCAGGGTTAATCACAATACAGATACAAAAACAGTTACCAATTAATCTTGCACAGGGATTACAGACACACTCTGTTTGAAATGTGTACCCAGCTCACTGCAATGCAGAAACTCACTTACGCCAATTTTAGTCAATTATATTTGAATAATTAAATATTTGAAAAGATGACATTTGGATATTTTGATTTTGAGGTCAACACTGCACTCGTTCTTCTGTTCTTTAACACGGCTTCCCTTTTTCTCTACCTGAAGCAGATTAATTTCCCTTTTCCTCTCTATCAAAGCAGATTCACTTCCATTTCCCTCTGAAGCAAATTCAAGCAGATTCAAGTCCTCACACAGGTTGCACATATACAAACTTTGCAATACAAAAATTGCATAATTTGAATAGCATATAATTTGCTGTCAGGGTTGATATTAGCGTGTGTAACATGTGCATCACTACACTTAAGACAATGGGGCAGAGGGGATGGTGACACTTCACAGAGAGGGGGTGTAGCACTGGACTCATCGGGGTTGCTGTGGCAATGACTCGCATGTCTCAGGGTCGCTACGGTAACGGCGTACAGGCTTTGCTGCGGCAATGACTCACCCGTCTCAGGGTCGCAGGTGTCGCTGTGGCCGTTGCAGTTGCAGGACTCGCAGGCACTGAAGGGGCCAAGGTCGGGCCGGTTCCTCCGGTAGCCCAGGGCGCACTGCTCACAGAACTGGCCCACATACCCCTGGGGGCAGGTGCATCTCTCCACCCAGCGGGCGGGCGCGCCGGAACCCCGCCTCGCGCTAATGAGGGACACGTCGTCCAGGTAACCAGCGCCTGGGGGAGTAGGAAGCATTAGACCCCCAGCAGGGCATCCCGCTGCTCCGAGAGGGAGACTGCTCTGTCGCGGTCTCCGCGTCCTCGCTAGCCTATGGCCCGAATGTTTATTTTGACTAGACTTAATTGACTAGCTCCCCTGAGCTTAGCCAAGGCCCACAAAGCTAAGCAGCCACCAGGGTCCTTTTGACCCCGAATCCTGTTACGCAACACCACATTCGCTCTTGACCTGGCCCACACACACATTCTACACTCAATACCGCCACAGCCATCTCAATATTAAATCTCAACACCCCGGTAACAACACTGTGTGAGGTTTTTGGGCGACTCGGGCCTTACTCCTTTCGCTGTAGGTGCCGCGGATCTTGATCGAGGTCAGGTTGTAGAGGAGCTTCTGGAAGTCGGAGTGGGTGAGACTGGGCCTCCAGGGGTAATCCGTCGTGTCGTGCAGCCTGAGGGACGACACGACCAATCACAACACTGTGCGACACAGTCACAACGTCGCTCGTCGCCGAGCGTCAAAGCCTCCGCCGCCCTGCTTCGTCCTGCATTTTGCACTTCGTCACTCAAGTGCGTAGCACAGCCATCTACGTTTCTTCACAACGCCTTACAATTCGAACAGCAGAGCGACGGCGATGCCTTTACGGGATCGGGGCGCGAACGAACCCCGTGCGGTCTGTGTGGGGGGCGCAGAGGCCGGAGGGCGCGGCACGCACCTGAACACGTAGGTCTGCATGTTCTCGCTGGGGTAGGCGTTGCCCTGGGCGATGAGGGGCACGGCCACGCGCAGGCCGGAGCCCTCCAGGATCACGTCCTCGGCGGAGAGACGCGTGTCACGCCGGTCCACCCGGAAGCTCAGGGTCAGGTTCTGCCCGTAGCTCAGCAGCTGGTTCCCAAGGAACTTATCTGTGACATTGGCGCACATTACACACTATTACACACACGTACGTCACTTTATTACACAGTACTACAACATTCCTACTGTGCAGGAACTTCTGCGACAGCAATGTGCATTGCACACTATTACAAACCTATTACGCACATATTACACAATACCTCACGTTTCCCATTTCCCAGGAACTCCCAGTGCACTGATGCAGAGCGGTAAATACTCACAGGTGTACTACCTGTTACAAAGCTTAGTCATTGACAGTCACTTATATTTATCATTAATGCAAAACAACCAGACTCCTATACCTATTAAGTGATGAGCGCATTTTAAAACCTCAGGCGGTGTACCAATTCAGAGATTACATCGATAAAAACATCAAACCAAGGTAAAACTTGTGGGGTATGTGTGTGTCTGTGTGTCTACAATGTGTGTGCGGTGTGTCAGCGTGCGTGACCGTGTGTGCATCGGAGAAGTGCACTTCGTGTGCAGCTCGCACATGCAGAACGCAGCCGGCAGATCGACCAGAGGGGCGGCTCACGCGTGGCGATATGCGGCCAAACCCACTCAGTGACACCCTCCCTTCCCTGGGTGACGCTTTGGCCAATTACACGCCGCCCCGTGACGCTACTGGCCACGGCTGGCACTGGCACGGTCGGGATCCAATATCAGACCGCGGGGCGGACCAAACGGTGAAACCCAGAGTGTTGGCACAAGAAGCAGATCGTCACATTCCTCAACCCTGCAACATGACAGAGAGAGAGGTGTTGTTCTTGTCGCAGCGTACCTGGGGCCAGGAAGTACATGGGGAAGTAGTCATCGGAGATGAGGGACACCTCCTGCCTGCCGGAGGACCACTGCACCCCGACGCTGGAACCATCCCTCTGCTGTCCCTTCCACTCCTCCTCGTCTGGGGGGTTAAAGGTCACGGGTCACAGGTCACCACCCTACTCACCACACACACTGGCTCCTCTCACAGCTCCCTGACATTCCTTGCCCCGCAGTGACGGCTAGATTTGGTTTACTGGCTTTTAAAGCAGGATAGCACATTAATGATAAACGCATCTTAAATGCATTCCCCTGGGAGAAAACAAGCTCCACATTGTACCGTTGTCTCTAGCAGAGTTCAAATTGGACTGTAGGAAGAAAGTGCGCCATAACATTGATCCAGGATCAGTTTTCTTCATCGACAGAGCAGCTAATCGCACCCATTAGTCCCTCTAGCACTGGTCTGAGATCAGATACCGGCCTCAACCTACTGAACATTGCTGAGGTGTCCGGGTTACAGCACACAGCCAGAGTAAAACAGGAGGTGTAGCACCTCACTTCCAGGAGACAAAGATGGACTCACCCCTGTCGAAGGTGGAGGTGACGGTGTGGATGCTGTAGCCGTCGGAGACGTCACACACGGATGAGTGCTGGAAACAGAAGCAGGGGGTGCAGCCTTGGGGATTGAGGGGATCCAGGTTAAAGTACCCCAGTTTACACCTGAAAATACAGGCACCAATTCAGCAAGGCTACAGACTGGTACGAAACTTAACCACTGCAAGCCGGAGCAGGTGGGGCCTCCAGAAATTGTTTGAAGATCACTTCAACAACATTTTTATACATTTATTTCAAATTGTCCCCCCATTTTATCCCTATCCCAATGGTACCCTCTTCTAGTTCAGTTCCCCCTTGTACTGCGAGCTCACCGCCGCAACTCTGCGACCAGCAGTGACAAAGACGCCTCTCCTCCGAGACACAACGTGCCAAGCGGTCGACAGTAACTCCCGACACACACAGAGGCACTTCTACGAGGCGAATTCATGCCGGCTTCCCTCCCCCCTCCCGCTGGGGGTGGACAGCCATTCGCTGCACCCTGAACGGGACACCCGGCTCAAACAAAGGCTACAGTGGGCAACCTGCACTTGGATCAAGTGCATTTACAGGTTGCGCCACTCACAAGGCAACATTTTCAACCAGAACAGACATCTTGATTTAGCAGGGAGCTCGTATCAGGCACTGGCTCAGTTGGTAGAGCCACAAGTCTGTTATCCCCATGGGGCCACATATACTGAAAATGTATGCATTCATGCATGTAAGTCGCTTTGGATAAAAGCGTCTGCTAAATGGTGTATATTATATTATATTACCTCACAGAGCCACAAGTCTGTTATATGGAGAAATGATTCCAACGGTGGAGGATTCCGGTGATTAACGGTGTGGGGTGCACTGACCTGACATGGTTCGGGTGCACTCACACACTTAAGAAATGAGGTCAATGCCAATCATCACTTAATGGTACCGAGTGGTCACCCCACGTTAGAGCTCGTCTTTCAGGATGACAATGCCGCCGTCTACAGAGCATGAGCACTTGGTCAATGGATTTAGGAGCATGACCCTGACATTATCCATGTGTCATGACCTCCTCAGTCACCAGATCTGAAGCCAATCGAGCATGTATGGGATATTGCGGAACGATGCAACGTTTTCCACCTCCAAGTTAACACGAGTTGATGGACTGTCATGTGCACAAGAGGTGTCACATTCCTTCTGTAGAATTCCACACGCTGGTAGACTGGTAGTTGCCAAGTGCATACAGGCCATACTGGCAACAGCAATCGCTCAACGCCGAATTAAGGGGCTATTCCACCCAAAAATCGACATTTCATGATGCTACTTACATGGTGTGTTGTCAATCCTGTGTACTTAGCTTTGTTAACATTCTGCCTCTACCTTTCGGTGTGAGCCGTGAGCATCCAAATCCCAAATATAATGGAATTCGATGGTCAAAAACCTCACACGCATAAATAGACGGCAAAGTCACCTCAGACTATTTTTCATTGGCCTACAGACAAAAGACACACATTTTGATATACTGTGTATAAACTTGGCCTTGGCCAACCTACAGGAGGGGGAGGGGTTTTAATGGGTCAGTGGACGTGAGTAGAAAGAGGGGGAGGGGTTAATGGGTCAGTGGGGCTAAAGCGGTCGGTGTGAGCGGATTGCTTGGGAATGCCATAGAAGGCCATGCCGCGCTGCTCTGTCTGGGAGCTATTTTCTCTTAGTGCACACAACCGAGCACATAATCCCGTTTAGCGCGCGCGCTCGCTAACTCATACTCACGCGTGCTGCTTTTTATAAGAGGTTCCAAAACTAACTTAAGGTGAACTGCTGGCTGTGTCTATTAAAGCCTCCCAAATTAGCCTTACTTCGTTGGTGACTACTGGTGAGGCAAGCAGTGTGTTTTAGGCAGGTGTGGTGACTACGGGTGAGACGGGGGGTGGTTTTGGGCAGGTGTACAGGTGTACGGTACCTGTCGCAGCTAAATCCCTCCACGTTGTCCTTGCACTGGCAGCGTCCTGTCTGCACGTCACACTCCTGTGTGCTCCCAGAGGGACTGCAGGCACACGGCCTGTGCAGGAGAGCGATAATACACACCTTTACACAGGCAATACACACCTTTACACAGGTAATACACACTTCAAATAGACACACACACACACACACACACACACACACACACACACACACACACACACACACACACACACACAAAACACACAAAACACACAAAACACACTTAAATTTTCTACCGACACACACATTTCTATTACAAAACATTACACCTGAATTGAACTAGCAACCTTTGCATTATAAGCCCAGTTCCCTAGCCATTATACTACACCATCACTCTTTATTTTACACACACTTACATGGCACAAGTGATACACCATTAACACACATTTGTATGAGACACCGGTAACACCGCCACAGCACGCAATACGGTCAGTGGAGGCACCGAAGCACAAGAAAGTGTGGCGCTCTGTGATTGGTAGCACAGAGGAGCGAATCCAATGATTGGTGGTTGTGATGGCCGTGGCTTACCTGCAGCCAGCTTCGGTGAGGGTGTGGTACCCAGGCTGGCAGCGGTCGCACTTGTCCCCCACCACCCCCGGCTTGCAGCTGCAGCGCCCGCTGTTATCACACTGAGTACTGACGGAGCCTGCAGAGAGAGATCGTCAGTCCTAAACCTGCGCGTGCGTGCGTGCGTGTGTGTAAAACGGAATCACTCGTGCGCATTTGACGCGTCACCGCGCAGTGCACGCAGAGCCGTCCGCAGGGAGGCGGGGGCGTGGCTCTGGGACTCACCCACGGGGCTGCAGCTGCAGGGCAGACAGCGGTTCGATGCGTCGCGGTAGTAGTTGTCCAGACAGCGCTCGCAGTTGGGCCCGTCGGTGTTGTCGGCGCAGTTGCGGCAGTGTCCGCCATGGCCGGTGGCCCGGTACAGCTCGGAGTCGAAGTAGCACTCGCTAGCTTTGCCATTACAGTTACAGGCTGGAGAGACAGAGCACTCGCTTCAGTTCACACACACACACTCAGTTCAGTTCTCTCCCTCGCTCTCTCGCTTTCTCTCTCTCTCTCTCTCTCTCTCTCTCTCTCTACAGTTCAGCTCTCTCTCCACAGGTTCTTGTCAGCCCAGTTCTCTCTCTCTCTTTCACAGCCCAGTTCTCTCTCTCTCTCGCTCTCTCTCTCTCTCTCTCTCTCTCCACAGGTCCCCCCCTCTCTCCTCTCTCTCTCTCTCTCTCTTCACAGCCCAGTTCATCTTTCACTCTCTCTCTCGCTCTCTCTCTCCACAGTTCAGGGCTGTTCGGACACAACAGCTGAAAGGCTGACATAGCTGTGGGGGCGTGTGAAACGTTCAGTGTGGACTTTGTGGCACTGGGTCGATTAGTCACGAATTTCCCAAAGGTGACGTAAGGCAGGACAGTTCCCAGGGCAGAACAGAGAGGAAGGACACACACCCGGTGCCCAGCTCACAGATACAGCACGAAGAGAGACCGTCACAACCACGAGCCTCTGCGCGTAACCAGTCTGTCTCTCGGACATGAGCCTCCACACTTTAACGCCAGTCTCTCTCAGGCCTCTACACTTTCAAAATCTCTCTCTCGCAACCACAAACCTCTACGCTTCAAAACCAGCCCCTCTCAGGCCTGCTGGAGTAACAGTATCTGTGCCTCACGGCCATTCAGCTCAACTCTGGTGTCCATTATATCATACCACAGCGCCAGTGTGTAGTGACATCCCCCTGCCTGGGAGATGCTAGGGGCGGTTATGTGTGGCGTTCCACGACTGCCAGCCACGATTAGCACTGGCACAGTCAGGATTTGATTCTCTGCTTTGTGGAGCATCGCTGTGCAACCAGCTAGTTTTAGTCGTGTAATTTAGTAGCGCAGTAGTGCAATGCATTAGTAATGTCATGAATTCAGTAATGTAATGCATTAGTGTAGTAGTGCAGTACAGTAATGCAGTAGTGTTGCAGTGTAATGACTGAGTGTGCTAATGGAACACAGTGTAGCAGTGTAACACAACGTAGTAGTGTAACACAACGTAGTACTCTAATGCATTAGTGTAGTAGTGTATTGCGTTAGTGTCGTAGTGTATTGCGTTAGTGTAGTAGTGTATTGCATTAGTGTAGTAGTGTATTGCTTTAGTGTAGTGTATTGCGTTAGTGTAGTAGTGTATTGCGTTAGTGTAGTAGTGTATTGCAGTAGTGTATTGCGTTAGTGTAGTAGTGTACTGCGTTAGTGTAGTAGTGTATTGCGTTAGTGTAGTAGTGTATTGCGTTAGTGTAGTAGTGTATTGCGTTAGTGTGTAGTAGTAGTGTATTGCGTTAGTGTAGTAGTGTATACTGCGTTAGTGTAGTAGTGTATTGCGTTAGTGTAGTAGTGTACTGCGTTAGTGTAGTAGTGTATTGCGTTAGTGTAGTAGTGTATTGCGTTAGTGTAGTAGTGTATTGCGTTAGTGTAGTAGTGTATTGCGTTAGTGTAGTAGTGTATTGCGTTAGTGTAGTAGTGTATTGCGTTAGTGTAGTAGTGTACTGCGTTAGTGTAGTAGTGTATTGCGTTAGTGTAGTAGTGTATTGCGTTAGTGTAGTAGTGTATTGCGTTAGTGTAGTAGTGTAGTGCAGTAGTGTATTGCGTTAGTGTAGTAGTGTACTGCATTAGTGTAGTAGTGTATTGCGTTAGTGTAGTAGTGTACTGCATTAGTGTAGTAGTGTACTGCATTAGTGTAGTAGTGTACTGCGTTAGTGTAGTAGTGTACTGCATTAGTGTAGTAGTGTATTGCATTAGTGTAGTAGTGTACTGCATTAGTGTGGACTCACGCAGGCACTCGTTGGGGTTAGCGGCGGTGGCCCTCCTCCAGGGTCGGTCGTTGTAGAAGGCTTTGCACGCGCTGCAGTCCGCTCCCTCCGTGTTGTGATTGCACTGGCACAGCAGCCTGTCGAGGCCGTCCTTCACACACTCACTGGCATGGCCGTTGCACTTGCATCTGGGAAGGAAGCAGCAGGCCCATGCTGTTAACTGCCACAAACCACACTACACTAAACACAGGCCTTTAATATGTAACCCTAAACCTTTAACTGTGTACACTGGGAAGTCGTACATCTCGTGCACATCGGAAAGCATGCATAAGCCAGCCCTTGAGGTCAGAAGATATTCATAGATTATGGTTTTTCAACCGTGGAATTAATTTTAGCCTCATTTATTGAACTGCGTCCAAGTTTGATTTAAATGATTCACCTTTGTCCTTCGGAAGCAGGATGTTAAAATACGATAGCCAGCCCCAGCCCCAGCCCCAGCCCCAGCCCCCGCCCCACCCCACCCCACCCAAGACACAACATTTCCTGTCTTGGCGCACTGATGTGTCTAAACTAGCCACAGAACCAACGCTCTGCTGAAACAGTGCGTTCTCTCTCTGTCCGTGGGAGAGTGGAACAGCCATTCTCTCTATCTGTGTGTGGGAGACTGGCTCAGCGCGCTGCTTTTAAAGCCCTGGAGGCCCGAGCGCCAGCGGGCAGGCTGGAGGCCGTTCTCCGCGGCTGCCCCGGAGGCCCCCGGTTCAGCAAGACGGCCAGCTCAGGGGCTTGGCAGCACGGTGTGGAAAAAGTGAGGAAACGGAGGACCTTCGCCTACTTAACGACGCCCCCTTTCAGAGCGGATTCCAGGCCTTTGCCATGGAAACCCCCGGGGTGGGCGGAGCGTGAAGCTCATTGCCGGGTTGCTGGGATCGGAGGCCCCGCCCACCCCATGGCAGTAGCCCCGCCCCCTCCGGGCTGGTATGGCAGGAATGCGGCTGTGTGGTAGAAACGCGCTGCTCTTTCCAAACAGATTAAGGTGTACAGGCCGAGGGGGGAAGCTGAAGGCCTGCTCCACTCCTCTCTGCTTTTACACGATCTGCCTCTCTCCGCTCCTCTCTCTTTTTACACAATCTCCGCTCCTCTCCTTTTACACAATCTCCACTCCTCTCTCCTTTTACACAATCTCAACTCCTCTCTACTTTTATACAATCTCCACTCTCCCTTTTACACAATCTCCACTCACTTTACACAATCTCTCACTCCTCTCCTCTCTCATAATCTCCCTCTCCACCCCTCTCTCTCTCCTTTTACCCAATCTCCCATCCTGCTCCCTCCTCTGCTCTGCTCTGACACAATCTCCCTTTATTTAACGCTCCCAGTCACCCACGCACAGCACAAACATCTCAACTCTGCTTAATGGACCCAGGACACAGAGAGAAGGGCAGATTTAAAGAGGGCAGGAATGCCAGCGTGCTACACCCTGCACTTTTTCTCTCTCCAAGTGGTGGAATCCCAATCTCGACAGAGAGAACCTTCGCTAAGCAAACACACCGGGTCCAACGGGCCAGAGGGCTGTCATTCACGGGAACTTCAAAACAAAGGCTTGAGGTGAACGGGACGGCAAACCTCGGCTGGAAAGCACCGTCCTTTGACTTGAACACTCACGCGGGTGTCAAAATGTGATGGCGTGTCACATTTAAAAAGGTCTGCTAAAAGGTTTCAGAAAATCAAGTGTAATTCTAAGAAGCAGTTAAGAATCAGCAGATGACAGGAGTCAAGAGGAGAAAGAAAGGAGGAAATCCATTTCCTGTAAAGCCCCGATATATACGCCCATAACGTACAGAATGAACGAGCGAGTGCAGTCGAGAGCAAAGTCAACATGCTACGCGTTAACCTTTAGATTATCTAATGCTGTACTGCTTTGTGTGCGCCTCACATAATTAAGGTTGCCATCTGCTCCGTAAATGACAAAATGCCACCAACGTTGCAGAACTTGGAGTACATGGAGTTGCAGTACATGAAGAAGCCTGACTGACGGGTAGCTAGCCAGCTAGTTGATGTCTTGCTATAGCTAGCTATTTAGGGCTCCAAAGTTATCGATGTAGTTGAACTGCGTAAAATGACGAACCTTAAAATACATTTAGATGTCACAACAAGGGTGGCACTTGGGCACCATTATTCATTTCACTATTCAACGACGTTCACAATTTCAGACGCGTCAGAAGAGACGCTCCTCCATGGTCACGTGGATCTACAGCTTGCAATCGGCATTAGGCGACGCCGCTGGCCCAACACCAGAGGGCGTGATCGCGGGACAGATACAGTGTCCATAACTGACGGCCCACACCTGCAAGGTCTAAGATCGGCCCGACCGATGAGACAGGCTGATTAATCTGTCTACCCGCAACCTCCATACACATCGATTCGTTGGATGGCGAGGGTTGCCCCTACCTTCCTCCCACAGCGAAGTCCGAGATGGCGTAGTAGTAGGACTTCAGGACCTTGGGGTCGTTGAAAACCTCGTCTCCGAAAGTATTGAGCCTGTTCAGAGCCACCCGAATGTCCGTGGCGGTCACCCAGTCCTAAAGGACAGAACACAAGCGGTTACAACGCTGCACATTACACACACTTTGTCTTAAACCCGATACAATATTACTTACTGTAGTAATACAGTAATAGAATGTCTTGCACACATAGACATTCACAGCTGATAAAGACGGGGGGGTTACAGGCCCTATAATGCGCACACCACTGATATCACTGTACAGGCCACATATTACCGTACGATCCACAGGCAGTGCTACACAATGCAGATTATATTGTACAAGCCATGGACATTACTGTATGTGCCACATATATTGTATGAATCAGATATTACTGTACAGACCATAGATTGGTGTAAAAAGCACCGATATTACTGTGGGTAACAGTACTGTAGCAGAGCACTTGGGCCTCGTAGGGTTTATATTCCAGTCACGCACGGGCCCTGCAGGGCTCCCAGCCCTGAGCTGTTTTTATTGCAGGTACAGTCAATCTCAGGCAGGGTTTTGTCTTTGTTTTCTTCAAACACACACACAGAACACACACACACATATACACACACACACACACACACACACACACACACACACACACACACACACACACACACACACACACACACACACACACACACACACACACACACACACACACACACACACACACACACACACACATACATTTAGGACACACTACACACACACCTGCTTTAGGGGTCTGTCTGTAGGGGTCTGTCTGTACACGTTTTGGATATGGGGGGAGGGAGGGTTATAAAAAGCTCTGAGACAAAGGAAGAGGGCCAGCCTTCAGAATAGCGGTTTGGGCAGTGACATCATGAGGGCCAGCCGTCTCATTCACTCACTCACTCACTCATTCACTCCCTCTCTCTGGCATTTGGCTCGCTCTCCCTGTCACCCCCCTCCCACGTTGAGAGGTCTGGCCAACCTCAGTGCATCACTACTGTGCAGCATTTGCATCCACGTGATGTCTGAGCTCAGGCACCATGAAATGGTTCCTATGAAAACCGTTTGACCTCTGACCTCTAAACGGGTCATCACTCCCGAGGTGCGTCTGCCGTCCAGCTTTCAAAGGAATGCCGGCCAGCACGTACAGGGGCACAGGCGAGTCGGACTGAGGGCACTTTCATCTTTTAATAGAGGTGAGAATGTGCTCCATGCTTCCCGTTTGGGCATATCATATCATATAGCGACTGTGTCGTTTTTGCTACAGTAGTCCAAGGCACAGGAGCAAGGTTTGAGTAGAACTCTGTGTGCGTAATGTACAGCTGGAGTTTAGTAGAACGGTGTGTGTGTGTGTGTTAGTGTGTGTGTGTGTAATGTACAGCTGGAGTTTAGCAGAACCGTGTGTGTAAGATGTGGAGCTCTAGAATACGACAGACTTTTGAGCAGTAATAACCTGCCCATCTGACACTGTGAAAGGGACACATTCCTGAAAGTTGTGTGCTTTGGTATAAATAGCCGAACGCCACATGAGAAAGGCTGCGGAAGGACCTGAACACAGGGCTAAATCTGTAGAGTGTGACGCGAGCGCTTACTCAGCCTGTCGGGAAACCGCTTCAGCCGCGGCCCGACCGCAGTTTCGAGCACAAACGGCCAGTGTGACACGAGGGCCAGACTAGCCTCTGCTCTCGCGTTAAGCCGGCAAGGCTCTGGTCCGTGCGATGCCGTGACATGAACCGACTGGCGCAGGTCACTCGGGGGAGTCCTCGAACGCGCAGGGGTGGCACAGAGGCGCGGAGAAAGCTCATTAAAGAGCAAAGGGCTCACAGCGGTGCTAGGAAGTGCCCGCTGCCGCGGCCCTGTTGGTTCAGCCAGTCTCACTTGTGGAAATAAACCTCTCACTTCAGTAACTTCCACATAGCTGCCCGCGGCTGGAAAATGTGGCAGCAACCGAGCCCGGGGTTTATTCTGGGTGAAAAATGCACCCCTATAACGAGCTCTCTGGACCCAGGCTGTTGCCATGGCGCGCGACTGTCTCTTCCCCCCCAGCCCCCAGCCCCAGCCCCCCCCCACCCCCCAGGTCACCCGAGGTCTGCCGTCCGCAGACCCCGTGGGCGTCTGAGGATCCAGACGGGATACGGAGCCACGTTGGTCTCACACCGCAATGTTCATTCACATCCACCGATGAGTCGGAGCGCCGGCGTGAGACAGCAGAACACATTGTAAGCATTGCATGAGCGTCTCAGCCGCAGACTCGTCTATAACGCCTGTCATTAAATGTTCAAAAAATTACTACATTAAAACGTCTTTCTTTTGTCCTCCGGGAGTCTGTGTGGGTGAACATTATGTACTCCGGACTATAGTGTAATTGCATCTAGATTAAAGTGTAATTACAGTGCATGCAGGGCCACAGACTGAATTACAGCCATGTGTGCCCACAGGCTGATAAAATAAAGCTCAACCCCAAGAACATCTCATGGGCCCGAACACACATGGGCGAAGAATCCCTTTGCGGTTCATTCGAAAACGTGAGGTAAGCTGCAGACGTGAGAATCAGGAGTCAACGGCGTTTCAAACGGATTACACCTGCCACGCTTACGGAGGTCTACGGAACGGATGGTTATCTCCCCCGGATTGGCCTTTCGTTATGTATAAAGACGTCTTCGAGTCAAAACTCGATCGCGATCGGTGATGTCATCATGCTGGTGGCCCGTGTGTGCGTGGCTCGCTGCGGTGCTCAAAGAGAGCGGCTCACGGGTGGTCCTTTGCGATGCGCATTTGAAAAAGCTCAGAACCTAAAGAGATCACCGGATATTGTAACTCATTACGCATCGGACTTTATCTTGGATTAAGCCAATCGGGAAACGGGCTTTCGTTGCAGAATTTAAAAGCTTAGAAGCCTTAGTGGTGTAAAGCAGAGGTTGGAGGGCATCCAAACAACCTCACCCTGCCAGGGGGCGGATCTGGAGTGAGACTCATTCCTGGCGGTGCAGGTAACACCACGTGTGCGATTCACACTGTGCTACACTGGAGGAGGAGGGATTCAGAGCAGTGCTCTCATCTGAACCCAAACTAACACATTTCCCTCAGAGAGCGATTTTGTTTATAAAGCACCATTTGCATTATGGGTCATCTTACAAAGTGCTAAACAATGATCTTCAGTCCTGGATAGGCAACATTCCACGGCACATTTCACTGCACATTCACACCTCTCATTCCACTGCACATTTCACTGCACATTCACACCTCTCATTCCACTGCACATTCACACTGCACATTCACACCTCACATTCACACCTCACATTCACACCTCACATTCACACCTCACATTCACACCTCACATTCACACCCAGACCTGCCAACCTTGGGAATTTTTTTAGTACAACCAGCACATAGGTTTCGTTTGAACATTGGGGGCTCACCAGTCACATTCACGTGGGTTGTCAGCACCCACATTCAGGCACGTAACGGCGCCACGTGTCACATTCACACACGGAACCGGTCCGTGGTGCAAAAAAGGTTGGTTTTTTTAAGGTTTTCTTACATTTTGCACCCCTCGGAATTTATTCACACATCACATTCACACCTCACATTCCACTGCACATTCACACCTCACATTCACACCTCACATTCCACTGTACATTTCACTGCATATTCACACCACATCACATAGCATACCAAGTGCACCCTGAACTGCTTCCTCAAGAAAACATGTACCATAATATTGTATTTAATTCCCACTTTCGTACCTAGAATACACATTTACACAAAAATGTCGCTTTCGGTTTTAATCGTCCTAGCAAGTGATAATATTGTGTGAAACTCCGAACACGTGCCCTGACATTGTGCTGGTCTCGGTCCAGTGTAGCGTGTTAGGGCGGACGGGAGCTCTGAGCAGTGGGAGTGTGGAAATGTTTTCCTGGTTCATGTTGAGTGAACGGAGAACTGCAGCATAAAATAAACCATGTGGAGGAAAGTGGCCACAGTAGGCAGCGCTGTACCGTACTGCCTCCTAAATTGTTGCCAAGTGCATGTTATGATTCCCTGCTGTAGAATTACACCGCTGGACTCGGACCACTTAATTTGAGTTCTTTTGGATTCCAGCTGAAAACTAACAGCATACGTCTATAAACCTTACACACACGCACGCACGCACACATGCACACACGTTTCACTTGTATTGGGAGTGTGTGTATGTGTGAGTGAGCATGCGTAACAGTGTGATACAGAGTGCCTGTGTGTGTGTGTGAGTGAGTGTGTGTGTGTGTGTGTGTGAGAGAGAGGGTGTAAGAAAGTGTGTGTGTGAGTGTGTGTGAGAGAGAGCGAGTGTAAGAATGTGAGTGTGTGTGTGTGTGTGTGTGCTTGTGAGTGTGAGTGTGTGTGTGAGTGTGTGTGTGTGTGTGTGTGTGTGTGTGTGTATGTGAGAGAGAGCGGGTGTAAGAGTGTGTGTGTGTGTGTGTGTGTGTGTGTGTGTGTGTATGTGAGAGAGAGTAAGAGTGTAAGAGTGTGTGAGTGTGTGTGCTTGTGAGTGTGTGTAAGTGTGTGTGTGAGTGTGTGCGTGTGAGAGAGTGAGCGTGAGCGTGTCCTTGCCTGCAGCACGGGGCTGTTGTCGAAGTTGTAGGCGCTGGGCCGCCCCTCCAGGGTGGAGAAGGCCACGTTGCCGCCGGTGAGGGGGGAGATGTCGCTGAACTCGTCGGTGCAGAGCGCCTGCTGCTCGTCCTCGCCGGTGCGGATGAAGCCGCGGTTCAGCTTCTGGTACGTCTTCTCGCAGGAGCCGCTGTAGTACTGGTACGGCTGCCACGGGCCGTCCTCGCTCGTGCGCTTGTAGATGGCGAAGCTCTCCGGCCGGCTGGTGTGGAACTTCAGCCGCACGTACGTGATGTCGAAGGCCTTGCCTGGAAGCAGAGACGCACGGGGTCATATCAGATCAGCTCCGACCGCGGGCCGCGCGACGCGCCGAACGCGGCCTGGGGATCACATCATCACCGCACACGCACCGCACAGCCAGTCGGCCGGCGCAAATTACGCCGGGTGCACGCCGGAACGAGCCTGCCTTCCTAACGCTCGGCGCGGGGCTGAGAGACAGCAGCCGCCCGGGTAAAAAGCGCTGAAAGAACGGCAGTTCCACTTATTTGAATTGAATATCCTGTTTGCCTCGCTCAGAGAAGCCTTTAACGACACAATGTAACAACACACATAACACGCCGGGGCCTGAAGAGCTTTCCACAGCGGTCGCCCTCCACCTCCCTTTAGTATACAGAAACAGAGAGGAACTGTCCGACTCCAATGAGAGCGGGCTTGTACAAACACACTGAGCGTGCAGGAACAGGCAGGGGGAGTATCAGGGGAATCATTTCGCAGAAATAATGAAATTGTGTCACCGTCTTTCAACGCTGAGGTGGGGGGCACCACTGCTTTTCAGCAAGGAGCTCAGTCTGCCTGTGACCACGTAAAGGCTGTGTGTTTGTAGAAGCTGTGTGTATGTGTGCGCATAGAGACTGTGTGTGTAGAAGCTGTGTGTGTGTGTGTGTGTGACTGTGTGTGTAGAAGCTGTGTGTATGTGTGCGCATAGAGACTGTGTGTGTAGAAGCTGTGTGTGTGTGTGTGTGTGTGTAGAAGCTGTGTATGTGTGTGTGTGTGTGTGTGTGTGTGTGTGTGCGCGGATAGAGGCTGTGATTGTGTAGAAATGTGTGTGTGTGTGTGTGTTAATTAAAGGCTATGACCATTTCATAAGTGTAGCACAGGACACCGGAAGTGATGTCAGCAGTGATGTCAACCCTTTCCACTCTTTCCCAGCATGCAGTGTGTGTTGTATTTGCTGTGGCAGTCCCTATGGCGATGTTTTTGCGGGCGCAAGACCGTCGCCGTAGTGACTGCCACAGGAAAGACGAGTACCAAGTTCCAAGTACCCTTGTCAACATATGCCAGGACCAAGGTTCAGTTTGGCCAGTGGGCTATTTTTAATGTGACGCATTTAAGAGTGTAAAGAGAAACACTAATGTACAATGTCCTGGAACCGCATTAAATAGACCAAGGATACATTCAGCAGCAGCCTGCAGCGTAAAAAGTGATCCATTCAGTTTTTCCAAGCATAATAGACAATGCAAGAGTGACCAAAACAAACAGTCCACACAAACAGAGAAATGCAGGGACACTGGGAAAAGCTTGGGTTTCTGAACGCAAACCTTATTTGGTTTGACGGACAGTTCCATTCAGACGAATGCACCAAAATGAGCCATTGCAATCTTTGTGATTTGAATGAGCACTTAAATGCATTATAATTATAAGAGGAAAATATGACCTCACTGCTGATCATTTTATTTTCTGTTTGCAATTGCTCACCCTTTCAACCGCGGTAGAAATGAACAGGTGAGCAAACACCAGCGCTCTTGCGAAAGCCCCTGTACGAGGTTCTGTCTGCTTCCAGGAGTCTCTTCTGAGCCTCAATCACTTCTCGACCGCTCAGAGGCTTGTCTGTGCAGGAGAAGAGCTCCCATATCCCAGTTTAGCCCCTTCTGAGGCCAAACGCCAGTAATGAGTTACGCCATTTAGCAGATGGCCAAAACGACTTACAGTAGTGAATGCATACATTTTCAGTTACTATTGAGCGTTGCCAATGCTGTGCTCTACCAACTGAGCCACAGAGAACCACTATGAGCTATAGTGCTCCCTACACCCTTACAAATTAGACCAACGGCACTACAATCGTGCCCCCTACACCCTTACAAAACAAAAATCACCAAGGAGCATAGATTATGATAACAATTCAGTAAAAGACTCACATCTGCCTGAAACACACCACAGAGAGAGTAAAATGAGTGATCGATGTTCACTATGTCATTAAAAAACTGGTCATTTCCGACAAATCCACGACCGAACCATTGCATCTTTCTGGGCCAGGCGTCTGTAGAAAAGTCAATTACGACGGGTTTGACATGCAATACTCACGCAGGTCCTTGGAGCGTGACAAGAGCTGGAGAGAGCCTGGATCTTTTTTTATCTAGGTAGCAAACTAGCGTTTGTGGTAGCGCCGCAGTTTACAGCGGCGCGATTGTAGCTCACGACGGCACTGCACGCAGCGGTTACATCACTGTCCAAAACGACGAGATCACACACAGTCACGCTTTGACGTCACTGTGCACCGCAGGCATCGGTGCATCGCGTGACCCTAGCAGAACATTTCCCGGCTGCGTCGGGCCCTAACGAAAGTCAACGTCTCTGTAAACAGAGAAGGCCACCCACGCGAAAACCCGCAATTAGCATCGTCGCAAAACACGGTGCGAGATAAGACACTAAAAACCCTGCGGCTTCCCGACCACCGTCACACCCCGGGTCCCACCCCCTCCACAGGAGAGGGCCAACGACGGCCCATTCAGGCCCGACAGCAGGTGGTGGAGCTGCTCCGGCCTTCTAAAAAAAGCTCAAAAACGTAAACGAGCGGCTTTGAAAGACGCAGACGACACATGGGTTATAAAGAGCCCCCCCCCCCCAGCCCCCTCCGACCGACAACAAAGACACACAGGCCTCCACAAGCCCTGCTGTTGGCACAGCTGAGTAAACACACACCGCAGAGAGAGAGCGGGGACAGGTAGAGGCCTCTGATACAGAACCGTGCTGCTGCTGCTCACGGCTCGCCTCCCACCGCCCCCGCCTGCATCGTTTACTAATTAAGGCGCACTGCTCTCCACGCCCCTCAGCTCATTGTGCTGCAACAGTAATGGCGGGAAACCAGGAAGCAACACCAGGCAAGCAACACGCGCACACACACAGGGACACACACAGACCCCCCAAAGGCATACATACACACCAATGCATACATAAATACCAGCAGCAATTCAGCTACTTGAAATAATAGGCTGAAACCCATACCTTTAAACTGATAACTTTCAACCTGTTTCTGGTTACATTCTTTGATTATCAACCGAGCAACGAATATGCTGAATAACAATGCCAAAAGGTATAGCTTCCCAATTTTATTTTGCGATAACATTTTTCTTTACATCACAAAACAGTGGATTATCTGAACTTGTGGATGAATGTACTCCTTGTTCCCTGTGCCCGAATTCAATATGGACGTAAATATTCGATAATCTGATCTAGGTAGATTGGGCAATTCATTGCTCATGGAAAAGCACAGAAGTTTTCACCAAACTGAACACAACACATACATACACACACATACATACACATTCATGCATACATACATACATACATACATGCATACAGACACACACACACACAACCACATACATACACACATACAGTACATAGAAACACACACAAAGATGTACGTACATACATACATACATACACACATACACATACACACACAACACACACATACACACATACATACAGGCACGCACACACGCACGTCCTTATCACATTCATACAATCAGTGGCCATTTCCCAGGGAACGGAGCACAATCGCTGAGGGCTGTAAGGGGTCAGAGGAGACACACACACACGAACACATACACACATACATACAGGCACGCACACACGCACATCCTTATCACATTCATACAATCAGTGGCCATTTCCCAGGGAACGGAGCACAATCGCTGAGGGCTGTAAGGGGTCAGAGGAGACACACACACGAACACATACACACATACATACAGGCACGCACACACGCATGTCCTTATCACATTCATACAATCAGTGGCCATTTCCCAGGGAACGGAGCACAATCGCTGAGGGCTGTAAGGGGTCAGAGGAGAAGGGTGGGGTGCGGGTCACAAGAGCACTATACACATACCTGTGATTATTAATGCACTGTGCACTAACATTACCCAACCAGCCGAGTTAATCATAAGCCTACTTTTAACAGCGGAAGCACAGAGAGATATTTACCATGAGGGAAGTGCCAAAGGTACAATACTTCAGCGGAATCTTTGAAACCTTGAAGTGAACGGTGGTTAAAGAGCCGTGGATGAAGGAGGGAGCAGTTGAATCAAACGGGAGAAACAGAACTAACATACAGACTGAATGCCCTCACTCCTACAACTGTGTGTGTGTGTGTGTGTGTGTGTGTGTGTGTGTGTGTGTGTGTGTGTGTGTGTGTGTGTGTGTGTGTGTGTGAGAGAGAGAGAGAGAGAGAGAGAGAAACAGTCAGGGTATGAAACAGTGTGGAAGACGGTGCGCTCGTGTGCGCGTACACGCGTGCGTGTGTGTGTGTGTGTGTGTGTGTGTGTGCGCACAACGTTTGCGAGATGGGGTGTAAGACAATGTGTGCGCGTGTGCGTTTCAGACACAAAGGGCTCCCGTCGCTCCTACAAGAACAGCCCCTGTATTGACAGGACAAATATTTTTACAGCGCACACAAAAAGCCAGGCTGTGGAAACCCAGCATCCGTTTGAATGGGGCCCACACAAGAGCGCCGATACCGTGGCTGAACAGAACCACCGCCTCAAACCTGCAGCTTACAGGATGCCATTCAGCCCGTTTCCCATTTCGCAACACGAAAGCTGTGGGGGGAGGCGTGTGCTCACACGGAGACGCGGGGCAGCTGTGAAATGAGTGGTCGCGACTCCCATTTCCCCGGGTGTCCGTATTTTAATATCGTCATTTAAGAAAGTTCACATTTCTGAAAGGACTTTCAGCGGGACAGGTTGGGTTTAAACATGTGGCCACACATACCAAAACGCCACCTTCCTGACCCGGATGTGCTAAATGGCTCCAACACATTTTTGAGGACTTTAAAAGGGACAGGTGTTAAACGGCTCCATCACGCAACCCGGATGTGGTGGCTCCAACACTTTAAGTAGCGTGTTATGGCTCGGACCGAGGAGCGAAACAAGCGACCCGAGGACAGCCCCGAGAGGACGCCCCAGAGATGAGCTTGCGTGACTTTTGACGGGCTGGCGTGTTCTACGCGCGATTTTGAGCCTGTTTTCCCACTAAACCGCTTCGAAACAGATGTTATGCAGCGGTTTTGTCACACATGGCGGGAACGTAAATGAAAACCTGGGGGATTTCCAGCGATGCGCTGAAACAGAGCGGTGATTTCTCCATTTCATTCACGGGAGGGGGGGGCATGTGGCACCCACAGCGCCAGCGGGCGCGACGGCGGTCGAGGGGGGCGCGTTAACCGTGACTACGAGACGCTGCGCTGCGCTGTAGTTACGGCGACGAGTAGGCATCCCGCAGCGCTCCAACAGCCACGCTGATAAACCCAGAACAAGGAGGGCGAGAGGGGGAGTGGCTGTGCCTTTCTCGGGACAGGAAGGAGGCATGTAGCCGCTGTCCAATGAAGGGAACACAATTCACTCGCAGGCATTCTGGGAAGCAGGCCGTCGGAGGAGAAGAGGAGAGGAGAGGAGAGGAGAGGAGGAGGGAGGAGAGTGACTACCGGAGGGACTCCTCTTAGAGGCCCCCGAGGGTGTCTCTGTGCCGTGCGCAGTTTCTCCGGAGAAATATCTAGAAGAGCTTCACGTTTAGCTTAAAACCATCCATCTGGAGCAGCGCGGCGGCAACGAACAGCTGAACGGCAGGGGCGGTGGAAGTGAGCAGCTTTACAGAGGGAAAACGGTCCACCCGCACGCGCGTGTGTGTGTGTGTGTTTCTCCCCTGGAGCGGACAGCATTTCTTCAAAAAAAGAGCGATCGACGACGCTTTTTCCAGCGAAACGTCAACGTGCAAGTCTGAAGTCAAAAGCTGCCTCACTTGTGCAAGTGAGAAAAAGAGAGCTTTTTTTTTTTTTGTTAGTTTTTTTTAAAGGCGGCACGCCAAATCCCTAACAAATGCAGAAGTAACAGTCTGGTGCGTTTTTACAGAAATGTGTGTTATAATGTGAGATGATAGATCCCCCCGGGGTGGTTGCTGAAGCCCTAATGGGATTTCCTCAGCAAACACCTCGCAGATGGAGCGGTGGGGGCGGTGTGTAAACAGAAGCACGTGCGAGCCCGAGCGGGCCTCGGCTCGTTAGCTCGGGGAATGTTCCCGGCCCCGCTGACCCGGGGGAGGGGCCGCGCGCTTCCTGATTTGAGGGGAGATGTGCAGAGGTTACCCTGGAAGCGCATAAACAACGCCGGCCCGTGATCTCGACGGCACCCCTGCTGCAGGACAGCCGTGGACTGGGGGGGAGATGGATGCACGGAGCGGCGAATGTCCAGGGACCAGTAAGCAGAACACTTAGCACATTCATACGACTCTCTCTCAGGCCAGTTTAACTGAGCCGGACACTCACTGTCCCTGCGCTGAAATGACTCAGTTTAGCCAGTTTAACTAAGCCAGACACAGTGTTGACTCTTATTAAAGCCACACTGTTACCCAACCCATGTGAGAGCATAAAGAGCACATTGGGTGTGGTAGGAGAGACTATCAGCAGGCCATTCTGAGGAGTGGCTCAGTTGGTAGAGCACGCTGCGTTAGCAACGCTTAGGTTGTGGGACCAAAACCCACTTCCTGACATATACTGAAAATGATTTTTGCATTCAAAACTGCAAAAGTCGTTTTGGATAAAAACCTCACTGCTAAATGGCATATAAAACTATCTCACCAGGCTATTAATTCATTTTTAGGAGATGAAGAGGTCACAGTGTGTGTACACTGAGATGGAATTTAGTTTCACCTGAGGGCTTGGTTTAATAGGCCTCTCCTTTGCAGAGGGCATCACAGCACCATCACCAGCAGCCTGAACATGGATGTTTCACTTCACTGTAGCGGATACTACTACCCAACAGTGTGACTGATCAAGTATGGTGAATGGTCCCTGCTCGGACTTCATGAATCGGGTATGGGTCACACGTGAAGATGAGGGTGTACAGCCGATCAAAAATAAATCATATTAATAATAAATGAACGGGAATCGTAATCTCAGTGCAGTGTAAGTGTAGCCAGCATTTTCCACTGGATAACAGGGACAGGAGGAATTCCGCAACATCTGTGCAACAGAACAGCTCTCTTACGTCAGGCTCACACCCTCCACACATTTCTCATGAACCACAGGGCCAGCTGTCAGTGTGTCCGGTATTTAAACCGGCACGGATATTCTCCCCCTCACATAAACCGGCCAGGCTACAAAAACAAATGTTCTGAACAACTACATTCCGAGTGAGAGATTCCTCGAGTCACTTTATTTAAGAGGAAGTTAAGAGAAGCCTTTTTTTCCACGGACAAACGTCGGCGTGTAGTGAAAGCCTGGTCGGAAACGCGTCGGCGCTGTCGTCCACGGAAACAAAACCGACCCAACGTCTCTTAAAATACAGCCCCACAGATCCCAAGCATAACACACGACATGTCGGCACGCCGCACGGCGGTTTCCTACAGACAGACAGTGCTCATTACAGCATGTAGCGTGGCTTCCTAAAGCCGTCTGGGGTCGGAGGACTACCCACAAAGAGCCTGTTCCAACAGCAGCTCTTTAGCCTTTTGCCAATATGTTAACCAAGAGTAGAGGAGGACAACACTGCTTTATTTAGAGGGATGAGTACAGTAAGAGTGATTTAGACAGAGGGATGAGTGCAGTAAGAGTGATTTAGAGGGATGAGTAATTTAAAGAGTGATTTACACAGAGGGATGAGTGATTTAAAGAGTGATTTAGGGGAATGAGTGATTTAAAGAGTGATTTAGAGGGATGAGTGATTTAAAGAGTGATTTAGAGGGAAGAGTGATTTAGATGGATGAGTGATTTAGAGGGATGAGTGCAGTAAGAGTGATTTAGAGGGATGAGTGCAGTAAGAGTGATTTAGAGGGATGAGTGCAGTAAGAGTGATTTAGAGGGATGAGTGCAGTAAGAGTGATTTAGACAGAGGGATGCCTGCAGCAACACTCATCATCGTGCAGCATTGTGGTATTCCTGAGAGGAAACAGCTGTGTTAAAGTTCCCAGTGGAGGTGGTCATAAATTAGGCTTAACGTGAGGGGGCTGCTGAGAAAGACTCCCACACACTGCCGAAATGTCATCTGCATGCCCAACTACTACACCACTACACACTGTTCACACTGCACAAAGGCTACTACAAGACTACGCACTGGCCCGTGCCCCACCACACTACCAGTCACACTGCACATCATCAGATGCTCCTGCCCTCCTTTCCATGTCCTCACAGGCCCACTCTGAAACCCTGGTGGAAGCAGTTCATTCATCCGCACGGTCTCACAGCCGTGCGCGCAGTGTGTGCAGCTGCACTGATCCCAGCAGGGTTTCTGTTATTCAAGTCAGCTGCGCATTATAAACACTATACACAGACATAAAGTGAGACATGGAGCCCGGTGCCCACCGTCAATGGGGAAAGCCATAGCTCAGTGGCTAATGTGTCTCCGTCTCTTTGAGTGACTCAAATCAAACCAACAAAGGCCCTTTCACAGGGCATAATTACAGTGGCACGGAGTCTCCAGCTGGTGAACTTATAGAAACCAGATGTCATCTCTACGCTGTGGAACCAGGACACTGCCCTCAATCTCTACGCTGTGGAACCAGCACACTGCACCTCCATCTCTACACTGTGAAACCAGAACACTGCACCTGTACCTACATCTCTACACTGTGAAGCCAGCACACTGCACCTGCACCTCCATCTCTACACTGTGACACCAGCACACTGCACCTCCATCTCTACACTGTGAAACCAGCACTGCTCCTCCATCTCTACACTGTGAAACCAGCACACTGCACCTCCATCTCTACACTGTGAAACCAGCACTGCTCCTCCATCTCTACACTGTGAAACCAGCACACTGCACCTCCATCTCTACACTGTGAAACCAGCACACTGCACCTGTACCTCCATCTCTACACTGTGACACCAGCACACTGCACCTCCATCTCTACACTGTGAAACCAGCACTGCTCCTCCATCTCTACACTGTGAAACCAGCACACTGCACCTCCATCTCTACACTGTGAAACCAGCACACTGCACCTGTACCTCCATCTCTACACTGTGAAACCAGCACACTGCACCTGCACCTGCACCTCTACACTGTGAAACCAGCACACTGCCCCTGCACCTCCATCTCTACACTGTGAAACCAGCACACTGCACCTCCATCTCTACACTGAAACCAGCACACTGCACCTGCACCTGCACCTCTACACTGTGAAACCAGCACACTGCCCCTGCACCTCCATCTCTACACTGTGAAACCAGCACACTGCACCTCCATCTCTACACTGAAACCAGCACAATGCACCTGCACCTCCATCTCTACACTGTGAAACCAGCACACTGCACCTCCATCTCTACACTGTGAAACCAGCACACGGCACCTCCATCTCTACACTGTGAAACCAGCACACTGCACCTCCATCTCTACACTGTGAAACCAGCACACTGCACCTCCATCTCTACACTGTGAAACCAGCACACTGCCCCTGCACCTCCATCCCGATGCTGAGAAACCATCACAGTGCCTCTCCATTTCTGCGCTGTGAAACAGTGAAACCCTTTGTTTGGGTCAGAGAAAACTAAGGCTCATTCCGGGTCACGCCCACTCAGCACTGCCTAGGGGGTCATTGTGTGCGTTAGTGCTCATTCTGTGAGTGCGTGTGGGGTGTACGTGTGTCTGTGCATGCCTGTGTGTGGGAAGTGTTAGTGAATGTGGGTTAGTGCGTGCTTTAGTGCATGTGTGCACATGATGGGTGCGTGTGCGCACTTGAGTGGTGCATCTGCATAAGTATTAGTGCGTATGTGTGTAAGTGTGTGTCATGTACTCGCGTGTGCTTATGGGGTGGTAGCATGTGTGGGGCATTAGTGTGTGTGTGTGCGGGGTGTTATGATGTGTAGGGCATTAGCGTGTGTGTGTGCGCGCGTGTGTGCAGGCTGTTAGGATGTGTGGGGCAATAGCGTGTTCATGTGTGTGTGTGGGGGTGTTAGGATATGTGGGGCATTAGCGTGTGTGTGTGTGTGTGTGTGTGTGTGTGTGTGTGGAGTGTTAGGATGTGTGGGGCAATAAGATGTTCGTGTTCACATACGTGCGTGCGTGTGTGTGTGTGTCTGTGTGTGTGTGTCTGTGTGTGTGGGGGATGTTACCGTCTGACCCAGGAGGGAGGCCCCAGGCGCTTCCCAATTAAATTTTCTGTGATGACATCACCGCATTCTTCCCTCAAGAGATGAACAATGATGGCTTTGACTTTTGATGTGTGGGCATGACCACTTTTCTGTACACAGTTATGTCCATCTGCTCGGGAGAAATGCCAAACATCTGCAGAGCCATCCCTCCCACAGGCAGGCAGTACCAACATGTGCTACACTCCAACCCCTAAAACTGAGCAGAACGAAGCAAGGCCAGAAATGGGGAAAACCCCAACAACAAAACCACTCTAACAAAACTAAACCTTACATAGAAAGATACATTACCCTTACAATTGAACTCTAAAGACATGCCAGCTGTAATATTACACCCTGAGGATATCCCACCTTTCGATATTAAACCTGAAACTTATTCCACCTCTAATATTAAACCCTAAAGATATTCCACCCTTTGACATTAACGCAAAACAATATTTCACCCTTGATATCAAATTCTAAAGATAACCCACCCCTAATATTAAACCCTAAAGACATTCCAGGCCTAATGTTAAACCATAAAGATAATTCACTGCTACCATTAAACCCCAATGATACCAAGAAACTCCCCAACTTCCACCTCTGCTTCAAAGTTACCCCAACTTTCTTCGCTTTCCATTTTGCAGTTAGGCTCCTTTTTAGCATTTCCATATTGAGATGTCACTCCCTACACGATGTTAGACACTCTAGCCTTTGGATAAACTAAGCATGTGAGCAGATTAGTGGTAGGAACGGACGAGCAGTGTTGGGCTGAATGGCCTGTTCTCGTCTCCCCCATATGTTATGTTATGTTATGTTATGTCTTAAATTAGACCAGTCAAACTAGAACAAGTCGCCCAGAGGAATACAGAGTTATGTACGGTAAACTCGTTCCATGTTCGGTTATTCGGAGTGTGGGCTGAAAGAGCTTGTGGGCTGCGATACTGCACACCATGCTCATCACGGTGAGCTCAGCGTTCAGCTCGCTTATGGACCTGCAGTAGTGTTATAGCTAGTTGGATATGAGTGGCATCCATTTTGTCCTTTAAAAAAATATATATAGTAATTGGAATCAAACAAAAGAAAGTGTTGCCGGGTCCATTTACGGATCTCAAAGCAAAAGGTAAACGGGCTGTCAGTGCTTCGTAACAGCTGGCGGCGTGATGGCGTCCGCACCAGTCCGGAGCACCAACGCACTAAAGAGCGCGCGCCTTGGACTGTCGGTGCGTAGTGAGTCCTAATCGGCAGTGCGTAGTAAGTTCGTTTCTGGACTCAATATTTATTTTGTATATTGTGTATATATTGTCATCAGGTTGTCACACAGTGCTTCAACGGAACTGTATTGACCACACGGCCGCGAGTAAAACGGCGCACATCTAGGACGTGAGAGAGTTTGCTTTGTGGATGTAAACGGTTACTTTTCTGTGCGTTAATTTCACTAAAGCCAGAGAGATGCAGGCGCCACAGGCTGAGCGCATCTTAATTATGACCACAGACACTTCACCGTGGAACACACGATAAAAAGGTCCTAAATCACGTGAGCTCGGACTGCATGTTTCAGGCACTGGAGAAGGTGCGGAATGCACTCCAGTGTCAAATGCTTGTTTGGATTTAAGCCTGTTCCATCACTCATTTCTGTGCAACTTTCCCAGAGTGAGGCAGAGCAAATTTGCTCATTTTTTACAATTGTTTAGAGCTGGGGAATGTGAGGAATTCTCTGGAGTCCATCGTGTACGGGGCAGAGTGACCCGCCAGCAGTGAATGGACTCCTTTTAACTGCCGGGCTAATCTCTGGGCAAACTGCCCCATCTGTTAATCTGGAATGAAGTGCTTCCGGCCCAATGAAGTACGAGTGACGGCGCCGGCCAATTAAATTGCACCGCACGTCACCACTCACACTGTTATCCACACAGAGGCCTCTTTCAAAATATGTTACTGTTGTAGACACACACACACACACACACACACACACACACACACACACACACACACACACACACACACACACACACACACACACACACACACACACACACACACACACACACACACACACACACACACACACACACACACACACACACACACACACACACACACACACTATACTTACTGTTATACTTAACTTCCCGGTTTAGAGCTAATATAGAGGTGTGTGAATATATTCTAGAAATGCTCAAAATTCACAAATGCTCAAAATCACATTTCAATGCAAATGTGATTTCCAGAGTAAACCATGCAGCCGACGCAAGTGATTTTCCAGAGCCTTTCACCAAACAGAGCATGTGGACAAATATCAGCTAGAAACTGAAGCCAATTTTATATTCACTAATTAGAAAACAGTTTAGACGTGAAACACCAGAGCGCTTAATGAATTTAGTCTGCTCGGGAAAGGAGTGAAGGAGAGAGGGGGCGGGTGCTTTGGGACACATCGGACTGCCAGCAGAGAGAACAGCCAACGAGCTGCACGCATCCCGCCAAAAAAGCCTCTGCACGCATCCCGCCAAAGACGCCTCTACACACATCCCGCCAGACGCCTCTACACACATCCCGCCAAACACGCCTCTACACAAATCCCACCAAACACGCCTCTACACACATCCCGCCAAACACGCCTCTACACACATCCCGCCAAAGACGCCGGTTTATTTTTTATTTATTTTATTTAACCTTTATTTAACCAGGAAAGGTCCCATTGAGATTAAAAATCTCTTTTACAAGGGAGTCCTGGCCAAGACAGGCAGCAGCACAAATAAAAACACAAAATGTTGCAGACATAAACAGAACAAACAACAAACTACAGAAAATAACAAACTCAAAAACCACAAGTATTAAAAGCACCAACATCCTAAGGACTCTGCCTCCATGTCCTTCATATTGGATTTGAAAACATTCAAAGAAATCAAATTAGTACGTTTTAAAACCTTCTGAAACCCATTCCAGTCTGAAGGCGCAGAGTACATAAAAGGCCTTTTTCCTGTACACACATCCCGTCAAACAACGCATTTTATTTCTAGTACAATGAGGCAGCTGGAGCTGCCATCAGTGAATATTATGGATGCATTTTAGGAAAGCATACACATCCACACACACATACAAATACACAGTGTCTCTACCCCCGATCGGGGCCCCCCACCAGGGCCGGTCGGGTACAGTCGGGTTTCGAACTGCAACCGCGATAGGCAGCTCGCACTCGTAAAGGACCAGCCAAACGGGTGCGTTAGACCGCTACACTATCGGAGGCCCACGTTCAGCTATTCTTTAACCACACTCTTATAACTGAACTTTCTGTCCCCTTTCGGATATTTTTACAGAAAGGAGGCCACATCAAACAGACGTTCCAGACATGAAACGTGCATTTCAAGACAACTAGTCATAACACAAGGCTCTTCTCAACAGCAAAACACATGCTGGGAAAGGGCCAAAGAAAGAGGTTCTTTGAAATACGATTACTTTCACAATTATTTGGTTTTGAAATGAAACGCCACGGAGCAAACAGCCTCATGAGTAAATGGTTTGGTAAAATTGAATGCAATTCCACGCTGTAGAGATCTAGGCGGTTTTCCAACCTTAAACACAAAACTTCCCACAGTGAAGTGCAGTCCCTCAGGCATATGGTGGTATAGAAAAGAGACAACTATGGAGCAGAGGTTAGCAGACTGGGAAAATAAACCGCACTATAATGTGAGCATTTCAAATTGCTGCACCACATAACAAGCACTTGAAATCACTACACCTCAAAACGGGAGTTTCAAATCTCTACACTACACAAGCATTTCAAATCTATCTAAACGTATAAATGTAAATCCCTGCACTACATAACAGGCATTTCAAATCTCTATACTGCATTTTAAATAGAATAGAATATTCTTTATTTTGCCATGTTACACACAAGGTAATTGTGCATATCTCTCCTAAGAGAGGTCAGAGCGCAACCAGTGTCGCTAACAACTGAGCCACTGCTGCCCCAGGCATTTTAAATCAGTTTACTAAACAGGAACATTTAAAATTGCTATACTATGTAGGAGTATCTAAAATTGTACTTAATACTGGGAGTAAGATTCAGAGTTTTGCTTGATGTGACTTCCGCTGTCAGCTGGGGAGAGCGTGGAAAAGCACAGGCTCTCCTCCGACACGGGCACAGCAGTTTACGAGTTAAACCTGCACAGACATGAGTCAGAGGAAGACACTTCATGCGCAGATTTATACTGGCAGACTGCAGACGGCCGATTAACTGGGGGACGAGACACGGACAACCCAGGTGAATGAATCACTCCCTCCCCAGGCGACACTGCAGACAATAACACGTCGCCCTGCAGGCCGGAATCGTTTCGATACCAGGGCTCGTCCACATACTAGAACGGTGCCTTATATTCAGGCATTACAAAAGGTGAGCGGTCGTTGTTCTCAAAACATTGCCTTAAAAATGAACCACATTCACATACAACGCATACTGAGACTCAGTTAAGGTTCTCTGGAAAACGTATTTCATTAAACGCAGACAAAGAGTTCAGTCACTGGGTTTACTTTATTCAAAGAGCAAACGTGCATGCGCGTGCTTTAAGAACCTTGAGGAGCAGCAGCCATGGCAGAGTAAGGAGATGGAGGTGCGGGCATTATCGGTGCCTGGCCACGACAGTCACCAATGCCCTTTTCTACCCGGCGACAGCAGGCAGAGGAGCTGGTTAAAAGCTTTGCGCAGAAAGGACGCGTCCGACTGAAAGGGGCTCCTTGTCTGGTTTCCGGTGCGCACCTGCACTGCTGTTAATGGTCAAACAGGGATGAGATGGGTCCTCCAGAGGAAAAGCTGTACCCCCGTTTGTTGACCTTGGACTGTTGATTCATCCGACGCTCCCGGCCCTGCTGGTCTCTTCCAGTTCACAGCGATCTGGAGAAGGGCTCCGGAAGCCCCCGCTGAGGCCAGACTTGGGAACGTTCCGTCGGGGTAAAACGGCCAAGTGATTCACAGGGAATAAAACCGCTTCCCAGAGGTCTACCTCGATGACATCATGAAGTCACGCACTGGTTTTAAAGTGGAGGCCAGGCCCGGAGCAGCTGCACAAACAGGCCCCGTGGGGGGTGGGGGTGGTGGGGGGGCAGCCGTGGAGTCGCCTCCTCCCATACCCATAAACCCAGTCCCATTTCACAGAACTGGCCTCCATCTTACGCCGTCTCCACGTCTACACCTCCCCCGCGCCGTCACCCACCCTGGGTGGTAAGGACAGCGTGTCAGTCCACTGACGACCGCAGTGACATCAAATGCATTCCCCCGGCACATTCGGCATTGATATAATTACAAAGAGCTAATTAATCCGGTCGAATAGCCCATATTGCGATCTTTGTTCTTAGCATTGTGCTCCAGACACCTTTGCAGCTGCATGCGATGTGCGAAGATCAGAGAGACGGAGCCAAAGGGACCGTGCATCCTATTTCACCCGCACTCTATAAATCTGTCCTCATCTGCTGCCTTCCCCATAATTAGCTGTTTACTGCCGCAGTCGTACGTGAACGCTAGGCCCTTTGAAAGGGGCTCTTTTTACCCCGTTTTTCACCGACCACAAGAGGATCCTTCCGCACTCCGGGAGACAAGTGTCGGCATGTCCCTGGGCTTGTGCAGTGCAGGAGGCCCTAGTCCACAACAGGGCTTCCACCTCGACGGGCCCTCTCCCCCTGCTTTTCACGCGGCCACCGCGTCACGGTCAATGGGCCAGCTTGGTCCAACGATAGACATCCACGCGGCCACTAAAAGGTGGGCTGGAGTGGACAGAGGGCTGCCCAGGCTGGCGCAGGCACTCTGCGGTCATTCTGAAGGTCAGCGTTCTCTCAGCCCGAGATGCTAATTTAGCGCTCTTGGTGAAAACGGCGAGACACACGCATGGCAATATTTAATGGCACAAATCTACACTGGCATGGAAAACTACCGGAGCGGTGGAGCAAACATTTATTCCATGAACGCTGCACGTTTTCCCACTTTCGTAACTGGCCAAGCACCATGGGTAACGCTCGCAAGTAAGGGGCACAACTCTTCCCTCGAAGGGCCTATCGCCTCCTCCTGGGTAACTCATCTCCATAAAGGACATTAGCACCCTTAGAGAAACCACTCATATCTATGAAGGAGGCGCTCACAGCTCATTTAGAGAAACTGCTCATCTCTATTAAGGAGACACTAGCACCCTTAGAGAAACAACTCATATCTATGAAGGAGACACTAGCACCCTTAGAGAAACCGCTCATTTATATAAAGGAGACACTAGCACCCTTAGAGAAACCGCTCACTTCTATAAAGGAGACACTAGCACCCTTAGAGAAACCGCTAATTTCTATAAAGGAGACACTAGCACCCTTAGAGAAACCGCTCATGTCTATAAAGGAGACACTAGCACCCTTAGAAACCGCTCATTTCTATAAAGGAGACACTGGCACCCTTAGAGAAACCGCTCATGTTTATAAAGGAGACACTAGCACCCTTAGAGAAACCGCTCATGTCTATAAAGGAGACACTAGCACCCTTAGAGAAACCGCACATGTCTATAAAGGAGACACTGGCACCCTTAGAGAAACCGCTCATGTTTATAAAGGAGACACTAGCACCCTTAGAGAAACCGCTCATGTCTATAAAGGAGACACTAGCACCCTTAGAGAACCCGCCTCTGGCCTAGAGACCTGGGAGCCCTGGAGAGCGCAGATATCATTCTAAGTCTGGGGACTGGATGTTAAGCGCTATGGCTCAGATCGTGTGGATAAACAGACAGGAGAGCGGCTGCTTTCAAAGCTTCGAATCAAAACAGATAAACTTGGAGACATCTCTCTACTGCCAATAGAAGAAACACAAACAGTTATCACTGAAGGCTTTTCCCCTTTCATGAACGTATGCCTTGTGTTTTGATTGTATCTGTCCTACTTTTGAACTTGAATTTGTTTAGTCTAAACCGTAACAGGAGATACTGGTTTCACATTTCACACATTAAGTCCACAACGTAAAAGTTAACAGCTCTGAATACCCATCTGAAAACCCTCAAAGCTCTGAAGAGCCAATCAAAACCCCACAGCTCTGAAGAGCCAATAAAAACCACATGGCTCTGAAGACCCAATCAAAAACTCCACGGCCCTGAAGAACTCAAAAACTACAACGTGCAAGTCAACATAAAAGCAATGAAACCAAATGTTTGGTTGATAACTAGATTAGCCATCTGGTCCAAATGTGAAGACGACCCTGAAATTAAGTGGTATTTGAGGCGTATTTAAGTTTAATTTTTTTTGTTTTTTTACTCCAACTGCACTATTGTGGCCACTGTTCTGTTATCTGTGCAAAGGATTGTGGGCTGGGGTTTTGGCTACAAACCGAATGACACTGAGCTCTGCTTGTTTGATTTGTACGAGAATAATTAGGTCTGTGTGTGCTTGTGTGTGATTTGTCAAAGAATTCGACCCGTTTGGTTTCTCTCCATTTCTGTCCAGCATCAACGGCAGTAAGATATCAAAGAAGCAGCCTTCATCCTGTAAGTAGTGCAGACTCCAATGCATGGTCCAAACACCTAATGCTGCGCCAGGAACTCACTCCTGACAGAAAGAGGCTCGCTGTGTGCAGGTAGGTTACAGTGTGGTGTGAATGTGTGTGTGTGTGTGTGTGTGTGTGTGTGTGTGCGTCCATACATGTGGTGTGTGCGCGTGAGTGTCCATGCGTGTGTTGTGTGTGTGTGTGTGTGTGTGTGTGTGTGTGTGCCCATACGTGTGGTGTGAGCGCGCGCGTGTGTGTAATGTGGGGGGTAGGGGCACATTCTTTTCACAGCCATCTGAAAGACAACATTTTGCTGATTGCTCGAGTGTCTGATCCTGGCAGTTCCTGTGTTGCCAGCAGCAGTATGTGTGGAGGATCGCTGGCCTTAATCCAGGTGTTCAGCTTCTGTAAGGTATAATAAACTGTCGCCACTTTAGATTTTCCACGTTCACGTGTCCCAGGGAATAATTACAAGTTTAGAGTCGCCCATGTTAAAGCATACACCTGTGCTTATAAGGGCAACCTTTACCTCCCTAATGCACTCCAGCCCTTCTCTCACATTGACAGCATTGTACTCAGAAGACATCACCATGACACCAAAATCAGGTGCACCCAGAATAGCATTGGGGAGGGGAGGTAGCAGACCCTCTGGGGGAGGGGGGGGGAGGGGGTTGGTCCAGAACAAGCTTTTCCCAGAAGCCCTCCAACACCGCTCTAAATCCATCTGCACTTTAAAATTAGCACTTTCCTGCCCTCACTGTTCCCGCTGCTGCCTGTGTCTGGGCAGATCATCTCCTCCTGTCTTATTTGTGGAACAAACAAAAACCACCCCCAGTCCCCCCCACAGTCCCATCACATTTAAACAGCTGGGTTTCTGTGGGGCTGGGCCGAGGATCTCAACCCTGCAAACTGCAAAAGTACATGTCTGTGTGAAGTGTAGTGCTACTCCATCAACTGCTAAGGGGTCAGGAACAATGTTAGGGTTGCACATTGGCTCAATGGAAATTGTCCACTGTGAAGCACTGTACAACAACCTGTTTGTAAATGGTGCCATTCAAAAAATCGTAATCAATTGGTTGAGTAATAAATTACTGCACTTCAGCTGGCAGGGATCCTACACTGGTAGTTACCAATACTCCACCCTGGGTTTCTAGAGTAACTTTACATACGGTCCACAGCACTGGGAACTATACACACCAAAAAGCACAACAACTGAAGCCTTTGTCCACCTGGTTGAAGGCCTTCCCCACCTGACCACACCACGTAATGAGCGATTTGGTGGGACCATTAGTGGGGTGTAGACTGTGCCGATAAGCTCAGCAGGAGAATGTCTTGGGGTGGAGAGTTAATAAGCAGGATTATGGGTGTGGGGGCACCCTGGGGGCCTGTAATGGGTAGGGGGGCTCTGTGTAGCGGGTCAGGCCTGGGTTAGCTGACCCCTGTGAGAGCGTGGAACTGCGTGTGATACCGGGCAGAGGCCTGCACTTCCTGCGTGTGATAACGGGTAGAGGCCAGCACTTTGTGTGTGTAATGACGCACGAGGACAGAGCTGCTGTAGGCATCACTGGAGGCCTCTGATTTAGGACTACAGAGGCCCCCCAACCTGCTATCAGCCTTCCAATTAGCCCTGAGAGCAGAGAATGTAAAGTCCCTACTTCAAAGTAAACACTGATGAATGGAGAGCAAACAGGTTGTAGGTAGGCATTTGTGAGCGACCACTACGGGGCAAATCTTTGGTCCAAAGGCATTGGAACAGTTGGGCGTTTGTGCGCGGCCATTTTCGTGCACGTCTTGAAGGCACTGGGATAGTCGGGCGTTTGTGAGTGGCCATCGCGTTGCGGCCAAATCTTTAAGGCAGTGGATCAGGGGTGGCAGAGTGACGGAAAGCCGGACAAAAGGCAAAGCCATCGACCCCCTTACACCCTCCCACGAGAGACAGAGAGAGGAAGGGAGGGAGAGAGAGAGAGAAAGAGAGGGAGAGAGAGAACAAAGGCTTTAGTGAGGTGGGAGGGGGGCGGGGCGGGACCCAGATCTAATCACAGGGCCGTCAGGCGCACTGTGTGCCTTTACTCAAAGGGGTTCCCGCTTTAAAGCACCGCCACTACGCAAATTCCTCTCCAACTGCATTTTTTTTTCCCCCTCTCGCTTTAATAAGGTCTTCATTTGAATGTCTTTCTTGGCTGGCCTTTCATCCGTGGAACAATGAGAGCCTATGCAACGACAACGCACTGTCTGATTAAAGTGGTGTATATATGCAAGAACTAGCCTGAGGAAGGGGCCTTTTCTTTAGCCCAAAACACCGGGAGAATATCGCATAATGTCCGTGCGAGCTCAGCTCTGCGTGACAAAGAAAAGGTGGGCGACGACGGAGCGACCCTTTTCACGGGCAGCAGTGTGCGCCACAGAAAGCCGTAGCTCTGCACTGACACACATTCAAGGGCCAACGCGTCCAAATGAAAGCTTCTTAAAGGACTTAAAGGAGAGGGGCCAAGAGTCAAAAGCAAACTGTGGAGGGAGAGAAAGACCACCACGGAACAAGACAAACCACAGGTTAGTCAGACGCCAACATTGAAGGCACAAACACGCCCAAAGCCTTATGGGTGTGTAAGAGATAACATTCACCTAAACCCGAGATTGTAACGATGGCCTCATTTTAACTGCAGTTCTCCTGCCACCGCAGGGGAAAAGGCAGGATTATAAATTGCCTGGATTCACCCTTTCATCAGTGTGGCATCCCACTCCACAAGAACTTGAGAGCACTCAAAACTGACAGGCTGGGAGAAAACAGCCTACAGACAGGATAACCCATCTCCAGAATGCAACCAGCCTACAGCCAGGATAACCCACCTACAGAACAATGTGCCCAGCCACCAGCCAGGATAACCCACCTACAGAACAATGTGGCCAGTCACCAGCCAGCATAACCCGCCAGAGGGAACAGTATGCTTAGTACAGCAGCGGTGCTTCTGTGGAACAACAGGGGAAATCTAATCCACGCAAAGCGGAAGTACAGGAGTAGGCTCTATGGATTATATTCTACAGTGTGTGTGTGTGTGTGGGGGGGGGGAGGTACAGGAGCATGCAGAGTGGATTCTACAGCGTGCATGTGTAGAAGTGCAGGACTGTAATTCTACAAAGGCAGGAATGTCACAACACGGCGATGCATTTCCCCGGCGGTTCCAGAGGAAGAGAATGTTTGGCCAGATAGACAAAGGAAGCTGCAGCTGGGAGTCCCATTACACTGCAGCCAGGCTTTTCTTTATTTGCCGGAAGCTGACGTGACCTTTGGTAAACCCATTGAGCAACAGTCACTGCAGTGACATGGAGCAGAAGGAGAGATGGAGACACCGCTCATTACAGGCCATTACACACAGTTACACAGCACTGCAGACCACTGCACACCATTACAAACCACTACACACCATTACGGACCACTACGCACCATTACGGATCACTACGCACCATTACGGATCACTACGCACCATTACGGACCACTACGCACCATTACGGACCACTATGCACCATTACGGACCACTATGCACCATTACGGACCACTATGCACCATTACAAACCACTATGCACCATTACAAACCACTATGCACCATTACAGATCACTATGCACCATTACAAACCACTACAGATCATGATGCACCATTATAGACCACTATTTGATTCGGTGTGGCTCAGTAGGTAGATCATGGGGCTGACAATGCTTAGGTTGTGGGTTCAATTCCCATTGGGACCACATATACTGAAAAATGTATATGCACTCACTACTGTAAGTCGCTTTGAATAAAAGTGTCTGCTATAAATGCATGTATACACCATTACAAACTGCTGCAGACCACTATACACCATTACAGACCAATACACTTGAGACACAGACCGCACCAAACAGAATACAACCCAGTCCTATTATCAAACTGTCCCTCGTTGAAGAGACTAAGGCAGAAGAAAGACATGGCATCTATACAGCCTGAACTGCAGGACCATTCCACAGCACTAGAGGCCCCGGACGCCTGCACCGACCGAAACGCTTTCCTGAATGGTGCGGCTTAATGTTCATTACTCAGGACCTAATCGTCATGAGCCCATAGGCTAACTGCGCTCAGTCACTGCGCAAATGCGCCGTTGAGAGTTCCTGCACTAACGCTATAGTAACTTAACACAGCCCTATTTTTAAGTGCTTTTATGGCGAGAGCGGATATAGCCGTGGCTGTTGGGGCACGTCGCACTGACAGCCGCCATGTGATCTCGCACTTGGACACTTTTTTCGCAGCGCAGGGACGGGGGCCTTATTAAAACCAGCCTATTCTTAGCAGGTCAGGGACCCCGCTCAAAAACACCGGCCATCTAAACCGCTGCGCCCATTCATGCGCACAGAAATAACATTAATGTGCCCCATCTTCCCCAAGCCAGGCGCCACACGGAGCTTTTTATGTCCCCTTAGCTCAGCGGCACGCTATGTATTATGGAGGCAGGTTAGCTGGGCTTAGACTACCCACCATGCAGCAAGGACACAGACAGGCCTGTCTGCATCCAATGATATCATTAAACAGACAGGCCTACGCTTTAACCCTTAGAGGTCTTGGGCTATTTTGTCTCGTTGTCGAGGACAAAAGACGGGTCGTTTCGTCGTCAGCATCACTCTCGATGTCAGACTCCTTACCAATAATTTCTTCAAGTTCGTCATCCTCGACGTACAAAAGCAAGGTTTGTGGTACATTTAGCATTCGCCTCACACGAGGCTCAACTCGCCTCATTTCTCCTCCACAAAAACTCCAACTCCAAAAACTAGCTAGGCATTTTTTTCCGTTTCATATGACAAAAAACGCCAAAGATATTCAAACAAATGTGACGCCTGCCTCACATACTGTATGCGCTTTTACGCACGCGTAAATATAATTTTGATATCAAATTAAAATGATAATATCTCCGTTTTTACTTGGTCTTTCAACGTCATTCAAAAAACTAGCATGGGGTTTCAAGCCAGCACTTTCGAGTGAAGTTGACGGCAATGCTCAAAGTGACCGTTTTAAAGTACGGCGTCTTGAACCAGTTACTGATTTGATCACGCCGGCGTGATCGGCGTTAAGGGTTAAAACATTTCAGAACACTGGTCCAGACCTTTCCCCACGTTAAGTTCCACACAGTTCTGTATGGAGGATGCCCATCAAGACCCCACACAGACCTGCCACACAAATCTACAGGACAGAATGTAGCCTCCACCTCCCCCGCTCGTCACTGAACGGTTTAACGCAGGGGTGTCCAGTCTTATCCGAGAAGGGCCGGTGTGGGTGCAGGCTTTTGTTCTAGCCCAGAACTAAAAAGCCTGATTCACCTAATCCACCAATTGTGGTCTTCAATCAAGACCTTCATTAGTCAAACAGGTGTGTTAGTGCTGGGCTACAACAAAAGCCTGCACCCACACTGGCCCTTCTTGGATAAGATTGGACATCCCTGGTTTAACGAGACACTGCAACGCGGTCCGGCGTAATGGTGATACAGTACCGTGAGACGGCGAACCTGCCACCAGGCTCTACATGTCCAAATTCAGACTGACGCAGGGGATTTTAGAACATCAAGGCATAGACTAGTGGGCAAATAGAAGTAAACTGTGGAGTTTGCGGTCCACATCTGGCAGCCTCGCGTGTTTAGATACAGTAGTTAAATGGCACTGTAGTGCGTTTGTAGCTGGAAAAAGTGGTGAACAGGAATTCCACACGGAGCGCGTTTCCGTCGGCGGGTAGGGGAATAACCCGCTCTCACAGGTCTCCTCCAGAGCCCACACCGACAGCGCCTCGGGGCAGGTATTTTAAGAGTGCGTCCTCGCTGCATCGCAAGCTTTTGGAGCACATTTTTCCATGCAACGCTTTGCCAAGAAAGAACAGAATGCCAGGCGGGGGCTTTTCAGTTTCAGGAACAACTTCAGGAGCGGCTAAAATCAACTCCGTAACGTGAAGTGGTTAACCTTGGCGCCTCGGCGCAAAGTGACAACACCTGCATTTACACAAGACGGCGATGAAAGTATGTTTCAAGGACGGTGATATCACTGGGTTTAAAAAGATAAATGCAACAGAGGAAGAGGCGGAACCGGGGCAGGCGTGCAATTTTCCTGGAGAAAAAAAAAAAAAAAAACGTGCCTTTGGCCTAGTCTGACCTGAACAACGGACATGAAAATGTGAAGCACCGGTTCTGATGAGGAATATGTTTGAAGGCTGCATGCAAATAAAACCATACATGATTGAAAAAATGTATATATATATATATATAAAAAAGGTGAAAAATCTGCAGATCGGGTGGGCGTTTGTGCTCCACTGCCTGAAAGGGAAAGATAATCGTAATGGAGAAAGTTTAAAAAATAATAATAATTAATACAAATCAGGAAAGTATTCAATTACGTTGAACAATTTGCGAGTACATATGGGATACCCCGTTCATTGTTCTATAGAATCCATATAGAGTGACTTACAACTCATTCATCAAAGGGTTAAACATTCGGTTGTTGCAGGAGAGACAGTTTCACTACATTTACTAACTGGATATCCAAGCCTCCAGTGTGGTCAAAGTTCAGTGGGTTAAAAGAACCGGTTTAAAAAGACAATCCCTGGCTGGCAATCGTAGATCAACTGACATCAACTGTTGAATGGCGGTGGTGTGCTAGCTAGCTTTTTAACCAATCGTTAGCAAGTCTCTGCTGTGTGTTTATAGACGAAAGGAATGTGACCGTTGATGTGCAAAACACAGCCAATTCATATGCGAACGGCCTGTAAAACCATCTCCAATCCAATTCCAATCCGGTAGTTTCGGCACTGGAGCAATGGACTCTCTTATGGGTTTCGTTACTCAAGTAATCCATTACCCATGCCTCAAGCTGCAAATGCACACTACCCAGAGGGAGTAACAAGTTGTGTTACTCTCCGTGACACGATATTTGGCTGTGCCTGTGGGAAAACAGGTGTCCAAAAGCCCGATCCAACAGGACCAGTAATCTAACATAAAGAGAACCCTTTTCACAACAAGAGGGTGATAAAGAGAACATACAGTACCTACGCTGCCAATGACACTGCTATTCCCTCCCCCAACTACCTACTGTGGTTTACACCACGGCTCTGATACAGGCCTGGTTTTACCGTTTTGAACTTAGTGTTTAACAGACTTCAATTGTTACATTTAACATTTTAGGCATTTAGCAGACGCTCTTATCCAGAGCGACTTACACCATTTACATTTCTTTACATACAAACCATTTATACAGCTGGACATTTTACTGAAGCAATTCAGGTTCAGTACCTTGCTCAAGGGTACAACAGCAGTGCTCCACCTGGGAATCGAACCACCAACCTCTGAGTTACAAGCCCAGTTCCCCAACCATTACACTACAATGCCGCCCAGTTGTAGTAGTTGTTGCAGTTAATAAAACATTTTTTTTAAAAATTTAAATGTTATGGCTGAAATGTCCATCCCTAATGCGAAGAGCAATCCCATCCCAGATCAGGTGCTGAATTCATTGACAAGGGTGAGCAGCAGCCCGCTCTCTGTACGCTCAGGTGACTCGTTAGGTCTCCCTCCTCACCACTACTGCCTGCTGTGTGGCAACACACAAAGCAGAGGAATAACCATGTGTTGTTTATTGTGCTGTAGACGAGTAGAGTTGGCGACTGTATCCTGTGTAAATGCATGCTTCCCACGCTGAGATCATCCCTTTCAGCACTTAACAATGGGTGTTAACGGGCTGCTATTCTTCCTTTGCTGCCGGTATAATTTGTAGCAGCTGGCTGCTATTGAGAAATGACAAGGCCCTTCTGCAGTCAGGGCCAGCAGCCTTGGGAACTAATCAGGCTTCCGCTAGCCTCTCCCACACTCCCAAACCTTCACCTCCATTCAATAGGTTATGCTACTATTTGGTCTGCACTCTCATCAAAGCCACCCGGAGGAGCACTCCAGATAACTAACCAAACGCAGCTTTTTTTTTTGGCTCCGGGACCACGGTAATAACTCCACACAGTTGGTTTGCGTATATGGACAATTTCAGCGGCGGCTTTTTAAACGAGCCGTGTTCAATTACCAGAGAGCACATGTGTTTTCTGCGCTGAAACTTCCTCTAGACACGTGTACAATATGCACATGAGAAAAACACATGGACCAAAGGGGGGGCATTCTAGATTCATAATAGATTTTAAAATGGAGTGCCTAAGCCTGAACGCACACACCAACCAGTGACTACCCATAATCCCCTCCTGCACAACCCACAGTGCACAAATACATTTTAACCAGGGCACGTATAACCTGCAATAAAAACATTCAATCGTTTAACTAGAGGTGTGTAAAAGTCCCTGGAATTTATGTCAGTGTGTGTGCGCGCGCTCATGTGTGTATTTGCATATGCGTGTGCGTGTGTGTGTGTGTGTGGGGGGGGGGTTGGTGGATTGTTCACTGAAAAAAGTCAGCAGGGGTCTTGTCTCCCAGCAGAAGAATTACCCCACCTGATAAAGACAACAGCTAGTCTGTGCATGTTGGTTACCTCCAACAACCCAAACAGAACACTTAGGGGGGGGGGGAGCAGAATACAGACCATCACACCACTGTCCTGTCTCTCCCCCGCTCTCGCTCTCTCTCTCTCTCCATGCTTTTGACTCTTACACTTCCACAGCAGATAAGAGGCACTGAGGCCTGTGCACAGGTGTGAATGAGAGCAGGAAAGGGACAAATCGTGTCAGAAAGTGTAACGAATCAGTCTATAATACATCTACCATTTTATACATATAATACACGTGGTACACCTAACAATTGAGGCCTAAAACCCATTTCTCTTAATGCATGAAATATATCACTCTATGAATCGAATACACTTATGCTTATTTAATACATCTATCACTTTATACAACTAATGCTTCCATCACTTCTATATTTACCTACCTACCGGTTTATACATCTATCACGACACATTTACTTCACCTATCAGTTTCTACTTCTCATCTATTCATTTATGCATCCGTGTAGTTTATTTATGCATGTATGTATTTATGTATGCATGTCGTTTCAGGCTCTGCCTTCGTTCATGTGCAGGTATCCCTGTGCATTCCAGAGGTAAAACGTGCCCTGGGGGACAGGGTCGCTCCATTGTTCACATTCTTCACCGAGAGATATAGTTTTAAGGGGTGAGGCTCAAGACTTTTCTCTTTTCATTCACCTTAAAAACAAGAGCATGGGTACACATTCAGACAAAATTACTTGGAGCTTCCATTTAGATAGGGGTCTGGTCACAGAAGTATTTTATTCAAAGGACAGGTATACTAAAGATTGGGCAAAATCATGGCAAATGCTTTGAAAATATTAACGTACAAATTCTTTACATTAAGCTGTTATGTCCTGCAGTCCACATGCAAAACTCGCCATTTTTTTATAAATAAAAAATAGCCCTTTTGGCCACTCAACTGCTGTCGCCAACTTGTATCTACATTCAAAAAACTAAAAAAGCATAGCGTTCTGCCATTCTATAAAACTTTAATTTGGATACATCCAAAATAAATATTTAATAGCCGAGGCTATATAAATTGTGATTATTTGTGCAGCAGATCAAACATGAATATGAGGAAAAGGAGACCCATCGCACGTTCACAAACATTTGGACGGTAAGTTGGCAAACTGCCACAAAAAAAAATGTTTTCTTTGACCATTTGCGTTAATCACTGTTGTAGGGTTAATGGTTAAGATGACCCTTACGGGTTACACTCCCTAATCCGAAGAGCTCAAGTAGTGAGCCGAATCAGGCCGTTGCTGCCCTTTGGATTGAGTCACAGTGGTTCGCCTGTGTACCAGTGTTTCCAGACACCAAGCCGCATTAAAGGATTGGACAATTGAAGCCCACATCTGTTCCCCTGTATACTTAAAAATAAAGAGCTGTAAATCTGTCCTGCAGCCACCTCCCTGCCAGACCCGCACATTTCTAACCTCACTGGAATAAATGATGTCTGCAGTGGCAGGTCGCAACACGTCCGCTTCCTCTCCAAGCCAGCCCATCTAGGAAGTGTGCTGCTTTACAGATAAAAAGCCCTGAAAAACCCAGCCAAAAACATCAAAACAAAAGCTTAGAGCTAAAGCTAGCTGGGGGCTACGCAAGCTCTCTCACCACCCTGCTAATCAAACCAGGATCAGGCCACGCCCACAGGGAGGTTCTGCCTCCTCCCCCGAGAGGATACCGCTTCCTTACCTGGCTGCTCTCAAGCCATAACTCCTGTAAGGCAGAATCTTAACATGCATAATGATCCACTCACCCCCTCTCCAAGACTGTGGCTACCTGGTCATTACCTGAGTCCTCTTGAATAGCCAATTCCACTCACTTTTCCTCTTCACTTTAATTTAAGAGTGATTTCCAAACAGCAATGGAGAGAGTAAATGCTTACACGGGTCCAATAAATTCATATATTGATCGAAACCTTCATTGCATATAGCACGCTTCGCAGCACATTTTCAAAAATGCACATAGAAGGTCACTGTAAGCCAAGTGTCGGTTGTCAGCGTACAGTGATTGAAAAACGGCTTCCTGAGATTTCAACAGACTGAACGTTTTGGAGAAATGGCCAAACAGCTGGATGACCCAAAGGTACAACTCAAATTGCACAAGCTTCTGCAGCCAGCAGGAAAACAGGCCAAGGGAATGTGGGAATGCGGGAGAGCAGTTTGGGGGTCACCACAGCTGGACCGAGGGCAGGTTTAAACGCCTGTCAGTTTCACACTGGAATATTCGGTTTCTAAAACAGGTCATTGTGAGCTGCCCCACATTCCTAAAAAAGGGGCAAAATCTGATACTCCACAAATGTTAGAGCTCATACTCCATTTCTGAGTTTCACACAGAACTGAAGTAACAAACTGACTTTTCTGGAGTCCATAGGATATGCATAAATGAAGCAGATTTACTCGGGTCTTTCCCATTACTGTCACGGGCAGTTGACTAGAGATCGTATTTCAGCTCTACACTACATGGACACGCATACACACACACACAATTTCCTCTGAAACTACATGGGCACACAGGTGATTTCCCCTGGGACTACATGGGCACACAAACACCGTATGAGCAAGGGCTGCTGACTGGGGCAGATTACAGGCAGCCATTGTGGCTCTGGAGCTGCTGACTGGGGCAGATTACAGGTAGCCATTGTGGCTCGGGGCTGCTGACTAGGGCAGATTACAGGCAGCCATTGTGGCTCAGGGGCTGCTGACTGGGGCAGACTACAGGCTCTGAAGCTAGGTTTCCTTCACACAACCATTCTGGTTTGGAAGCACCAATTAACTGATTCACATAATGATTACAATTTAATCAGTGAACTCGTGTTGCAGCAACAGAACACCAGCACAATGATGCATGCTAACAGAGTGATAAAGTAGAACCTCAGGATATTTATCAGTTATGGACTGACCAGTCAACCGAATGGGGTATGAAACAGGAAACAGCACATGGAATTATGCCTTATCAAATTCCTTTTATCACTGAAGCAAAAAAGTGAGCATGAAACAGAAAATAATGACACTTTTCCATTAAATACGTTAAATACTATCAAAATTATACAAAGGGGTACGTCTGAGTATAATCAAAAAAGAATACAATGTGGGAAAGTCAAATTCATAGAAATATTTATATGGCAGTTGATAAATAAGGGACAGAACAAAATTATCGTTATCGAAAGAGGCCAAAGATAGTGGGTCACTGAAAAGATCTATTGGAAAAAAAGAGATATAAACAAAGGTTTATAGCTACAAACTGAGTAGGGCATTTAAAAACATGGCTACTGTAATTAAAGTATACGATTCCAGTCAATAACAGATTTAAATTCTCAAGACATGTATTTTGCACTTCCCAAGTGAAACATTTTAGAGTTCCGAATGACCTCCATTCCCAGTGTGCTTGTACCTCCAAGGTTCTACTGCAGGACACCAACATAATGCTACATGCTAAGAGAGTGATACGACACAAGGACAATGCTACACGCTAGCAGGGAAGAAGGGCCACCCTTTTGAGCTTCTTAACTTCCCTTCCTTGTTTGAAATATCCATTTTGCTTTGATCATATTAGTGCTTCAAACAATCCAGCAGCCAAATGCACATAAAGGGTGTGTGGTAGGTAACTTAGTCAGGCTTTCCTCCAATTTCAACACTTATTCCCTTTAACATTCAAATTAACATTTGCACACCACACTTTCCACTTAGCACTCAGATCTCAATGAAATGGCACTACAACTAAAGGACATCTTGTGAGCTGTCATTTATACATATTGTACTTTCTCATCATAATTACCTCCCTAAACATATACTGTGTTGATTCCCAGCTCATAACCCATTTGTGATTTTGGCACTTTGACCAGAGGCTTGCATTATGTTATTCAGTTGCTTATCTATATGGCTGGGTGCACCCAGGCTCATAGATAAGTCAGCCTCAGCCGTGCTTACATTACATCTGGGTTAAGATGGACCTTAGTGTGCCCGGAGTTTGTACCGTGACCCTGGCCCAGATCTGTCTCTTTGGGCTCTGATTGGACACTGCGGTGGAAGGAGGCATGTTTACTGTGTGGAGTTCTTCATTCCCACACTGTGGCACGGCCCTTGCAGAATCAGTTCAGCTTCCTTTACTGGGGGAAATGAACACGCCAAAGTCCGAAGCAACGGCAGTAGGTGACACTTCCCGACTGAATGAGAATGCACTACTCCTGTGTAGCAAGCATTGCATTGGGAGGGGCTGATATGGGGGGGGGTTCTTCAGGGGTGGAGAAACCTCACTCATTACGGTACTGATGTAGCCAATTACCGCTTTTCACATGGGTTTGAAACAGGCACACTTTTTCACATGTTCAAACTGATCTGGGACCAGTGCTTTCGGGCAGCTTACACCCAGACTGAAACTCTCCAGGATGTTGTGGAGACACACGCAGTGCTACACACTCTGCAGAAATGGGAATGTGTTGGCACTCTGTCTAAACCCTTCATACTTTACCCTTCAGAGGCCAAAACTAGGGGGTCACCAGCCCAGTCTTTCGTAAGACGATACGCACATCCGTGTCATTATACACATAACCAATCCGACTATCAGCAAGATGATATGTACACCAGTCATAATTTAACTAATTTCAACATTGCCTGGCACTGCTGCTCAATCTGCTCATGTAGCCTCGTTACACATGGCTTCTCTGGGCTGTTGCCATAGTAACCGCATCCCTCCCTGTGTGCTGTCAAAGATATATCCATGTAGTTAAGTTCTCACATAAGGCATGCTGTTCCCTTAGAAATGTGAGATAGGATTAGAGTTAAAATCTGTTCTCCTTCAGGACTGTGTGACTGAAGACGCTCCCAAGTCAGAAAGCATTCCACTGAAGCTTCTTTTTGCCTAGAACAACAGTATGTTGATTCAAATTCTGGTTTTAATTGAATTTGATTTAAAACACATTCCAACTAGATAGGCAACATAAGGCAAAAAGCCCGAAGGAAGATCAGCTGGACTGTTATTTTGATTCCTGACTGTAATTAAATGTTGCCAAAAATAGGGCCACACAAACAAACACAAGTTCTGCCGTTTGCCTGAACTGGTGGAGACAACGTGGTTACATTTTTTTTTTTAAATACAGCTCTTTTTATATTCCCCACAATCAATATTCTTAACGTGTTTTACAGCCATCAAGAATTAACATTACTCTAAAACTATTCAACTCAAATGCAGTTAAACCAGTGTTGCCAACACAGATACTTTGTTGCCATATGAACAATTGGCTAAACCTGTGAATTATTTCCCTGAAAATGACTAGCAACAATTTTAGCTACTTCTAGAAAAACTGTAGGAACTCTTCATTGCTTTAAAAAAATCTAAATGTAGCAAGTAGAAATTACCAAAAAAAAGAGAAGAAAACCACAGCTCCTTGGTTGTGAAAGTGTAAGATTTTATTAAAAGTGGCTGCAAATGGGATGGCAGATAGTGTAGCGGTCTAACGCACATGTACTTTGGCTGGTCCAGTACGAGTGTGAGCTGCCTATGGATGCGGTTCGAAACCTGTCTGTGCCAGACCAGCCCTGGCCGTAAGCCCCAAACCAGAGACCGGCGGGCCGGTGGGGGAGGGTGAATTGAAATAAATAGAGGTTATAATTGAAAAGAAGAAAAATAGGAAACAAATTATTATTTATTTTTGTTGGCTAAGTGGCTACAAAGTTGTGGTAGGCACTTTTCAATAAAGATTGTTATACATTCTCACAAAAATGAGTGCCTTTGTTTTCTTGACTATTTTTTTTTTTTTTTTAATCTTGCTTCTGCATCTTTCCCTCATTTCAAGCAATCCGTGTTTCCATGCTAATGCTAATTTTACTGACACAGAGGACCAAGGCTGCTACATAGGTGTTGATAGAATAACTGCCCAAAGTAGCAGCCATTGTGGGCTTGATGTAATGACATCCCCATGATATAGATTGTTTTTTAGGACAAAGTAAGGTGTCCATGTGCAAGATATCTGAAATTCTACCATGTCAAAGGGCCTGCGGAATCCATGTTACAGAATTGCACATTATGAGCCTGAAAGGACTGCAGAACCCACATGACCAGAGTAAGGCACTTCTGATCACTGAACAAAGCCCAGCTTTAAAAACCTCACCATGCACTTGAATTGTCATCAAAGCAAATTTTTGTACAGTACGATCCTTAAGTACTATAAACAGACAGTGCATTTGAGCTGCTCTTGACCACTGTCTGACCTCTCTGTGCAGCTGAACACAGTATGTTCAGACTCATCGCGGAGCCACATAGGCCGTTGGTGGGCAGGGACACATTCCTGCCTGTAGGAGTTCAACTGCTTCAATCCCAACTTACTCACCTACATTTTTTGTGGTTGAAAATGGAGACAGACAGCAATATAAAACAGATTTTTTTGAACCAAATCAACCTGAGTTTGGTTACAGCCTCACAACATTATATTAGCCTTTATAGTAAGCCATAGCTTACATTAACCTGTTCCGCTTCACTACATTACATTTAGCTTCCCAACTTCATTAACTTAACCTGCCCAGCTTCATTAAATTGCATTAATGATGTGGAAAGGCAATCTGACAAATACCATCATTTCCAGTTGACCCCCCAAAACTTGGCAACCAGGCAAATGCCTTTCTGGATCTGCCTCTAAACCACAAGACTGGATCACTTAATCCCTTCCCTGCCACCTAAACGGCCGGTGTGTGATTCCAGCGCAAGCAAGCATGCTGTAAATAGCACCAAGATATTTTCCTCAATGTGGGGTCCCACTGCAAAGATTTTGGATGCAATACATTTGGTTGCAGGCCCCTCATTAAAAAAATGAAAACCTCCAGTTTGGCACAATGCATCAAGACTTTAAAACCTACATTCACATTCAAACCATCTGTTCTGAAGCCAATCGCATAATGACAGAAGAATACAATGAGTATTATCATCTTTGTAGCCAATTGTCTGCATTCAACTTTCTCTTAATATTTGCTAGGCCAGACAGATAGTCAAATATATTAATGGCATTTATTTTCCCCATATACATGTGTACAGATGTACCGTTACAATGATACATGTTTAGGTTGTGTTAACTTTTTACCCGTTTATTCACAACACACTAATATTGTTCAACCAAGTTTTTCACACATTGTTTTTACAATGCTTGCTACATAATACAATGAAACTAAAATAATCAAAACAATTCACTCCAAATGAGGAATAAACGCACCTGAACCCAATAAATGAATGTCATGAAGCTCAACACTTCAGCTATGATGTCAATCTTAAATCTGAAAGGTTTAAAAATCAAACAGCAAGAAGAGAATTATGTACAGCAAGTGCTTTCCATTAGTATAACAATAAGATTTCATGTTAATAACCGCAGATGCCAAATAATCAATTTAAAGTGTATATCAATATTAAATAAATGGCTTGCTTTATGAATCGAATCTAAGGCAATCGTTCAGAACATGTGTATATATATATATATATAGTTAATCCAGACTAATGTGGAATTTCCCAAATGACAATCCGATACAATCTATTCGCAATATTCAGTGTTCTTTATAATAAGGGCTATTCTTATGTTCGTATGTCTTAACGTTTCCATTTTATCGTCAGTGTAAACATTTAGACAAGCAGCTGGAAACAGTTAGACCGAAAAATCCCGTAGTCGCAACATAAAGCCTAGCGCCGATTCGTTCGGGAAGTGAGATGTGTTTATCTGACCAAGTGAGCTTTATTTGGTGGTTTAAAGATAACTTCAACAGCGGAGACGCCATCTTGAGTTTTCACAGTAATAAAAAGGTAAATTAATTAGTACGTGTTATGAATACGCACCTAGGCTATATATGAGGTCACACAATCAGATGTGTTTTTTAACATAACATATAACAATCTGCGTAAAACTGTCGTATTACGACTGGATAATGCAAATAAAGTCCTTGTAAAGTTTTTTTTGTTCCCCCAGGGCACAAAAATATACCAAAGAAACATGCCGCAATTCCTGACTGTTTAGAACATACGCTACATAAGTTACGGAACTGCACCAAGTATGCAGGGAAAGATTTGCTTTGTCAAAAAACAGAGTAATGAAATCTGCTTCAAGTGAAGCGAATTGGGTCTTTGAGCGGAATGTTTGTTATAAGTAGTAACTAGCGTGTGAGCCCTGGGTGCGCATAAACTGCTTTAAAATTAGTCTCGTCCTATGATCAATCGGTCTCCCCAATATAGACTGAGTCACTTAAGTACCGCTGTGAAACACAAGCAATATTCACCAGCAATGAACGGACAACTTCACGGTACCTCAGAAAAAAAATCACTGCTCGATGCTTTGAGGTTAACGACGTTAATAATTCTCACAACACCCTGCTTCGTGTGACCTCGCGAGCTATTTTCTAGTTTCAGCAAAGGCACAAGAACGTTTCTACAGAATGTTACGTAGCTGTATGAAAGGTACAAAGTAGGAACAAGTGGTTTCGTGGAAAACGTTTGAGAAGAGAAAGCTGTTTAAAAACGTTTTTCCAACAAGTTCGCTATTAATGGAATCACAACGGCCTGGAGGGCAACTCAGTGCCCTTCGGTGGGCTGATTTTCAATGGCAATGAGCATTATAGATTTTTCGGAAAATCCCCCTACACGACTCCTGATAGCAGCTAGCTAGGCGACTAGCCTACTTCCAGCGAGCTAGGTACCCAATATAACTCCCTCTGCGGTTGGCTAATGTTCCGCCATTTGCACAGGCCCCGGTCAGCTACCACATATTCTTATGCTAGTTAACTTTACCACATGTATAGGTACAATTACATTGTTAAGTAAATGTGGAATGAACGAGATTATAGATATGTCTATGCAACCAGCTACACAATCATATAGGCAAATACAAACCTATTGACTAGTTACCTAACTAGCTACAACACGCATGTTACAGTGAATGAAAATTCTTCAGTAAATTAGCTGGAGGGCTTGCCACCGAACTTGCTATTGAACACTAGCTGGCTAATGTTATAGCGGCAGAACAATCACTGACCAAACTTTCTATTCTAGATTTTACCCCTTAAAACGTTGCAGTTTGGTGGAGCAAAACAAAATATATTTTACTATCTAAAAAAACCAAATCCTACAATTTAACAAGTAGCTAGCTCGCTACCTAGTGAAAGACAACAGTGGGTCTTACCAAGATGAAGGGTTAGGTTGATCGAGTTGGGGTACTGGATGCCCGCTAACATTGTCTGGCTTTGCCACCAAGTGGTATCCGCTTGGTTGTTGTAATCAGTGAGGTAGACGGCGCTGTGGTGTTGCCTGCGGTCCCGTGCATCGCAGATGTGGCAGGACTTGGTGACTCCCGTTACCCCGGTTTGTACGCAGTACTCTTCTGGTGGAGAGCCACAAGTGTTGGTCGCCACGACGGTAACATTGAAGGCAGCGTTGACAAACTCGGGCATACAGCGCTGAGGACGGTTCGAATCGTCTGTACATTCATCCATTGCACCGTTGCTGCACGCAACCAAAAAAGTCAATGCAGTTAAAAAACGAATAAGCCGATGCATTTTGAGTTAACTACCTATTTCTAAAAAGCTTAGAAACGTTTAAAAGTCCTGTAGTCTGTCGCACTTCCAAACTTTTTCTATTGCAGCTACCTAACGCAATTCGATAAAAAAATAAATAAAACCATGGAGACCAACAAAAAACCTTCCTATTTCTCCCTTTCTCACAGTGTTTTCTTCCCTCCCTCGTTCGTTCTTTCGAGCCTTCCCACTCGGAATCAGTGCTTTGCGTCCAGCGCCATGAAAAAGTTTGCAAGAAAAAAGCTGCGAGTTCGACTACACCCTCTTGGCTCCCCAGTGCGCAAGTCAAAGGAATGTAAAAAAAAAAAAATCAGCGTCTGCTTCCGGCCAGGAGAGCTTTGATGCCCGGTCGGTGCTGCGGGAAGGCAAATACTTATCAAACTGGCCATCACTGCAGCCATCCACGAGAGTATTCGCTCTGCAACAGTTATCGTTTACGTACTTTTAAAAATGAATGTTTTGTAGCTTATAATAACATTGTATGTGTTATGAAAGGACAAATACGATCGTAGTTTGCAATGATATTATGATAAAGTAAAGCATGGGGCAATTAGCGAAACAAAGAAAATATGAAAAATGGTTCAGTAATGTCAAAGACTCACCTAAACTATAGCCTAGGGCCATATTCCAAAACGATACATAAAGGAAAAACATTTTTACTTATTGCATAAGTATTTACATACTTCATGCATGTAATAGCCTATTGGTTTCTGTTCTTAATATTAATTTAGTTGCTTAGTTATAAAACGTTAAAATGAGCCTTCGAGTCGTAATTACCATTGGGAAACTCGTAATAGTACCCAGAGTTACCGATTTTGTGAACTTGGTGACGTAATGGTAAATGTTTGCTTTTTCAATAAAAATGCATGATTTCATGCCTTTGATCATGCAAATATTTGTTTGTGTAATATTCTGTCTGTTAGTATGACAGCAACAACAAAAATACAAAAACCGCTATCTGATAACCTATTATGTACAGGGTGCGCTTGTTTTGTTCCTCGATATCGTCGATAACGAGATATAGGCTATATTGAGTAGCCTACATTTATATGTACATAAAAATGAGACAGCTGAAAATTAATTTCTTGTGGACCTCCACTTTTTCTGTTCTCTCCACGCTCCAGAGACCCAAATGCCCGCAACTTGTACTCCGGAAAATGCAACTAGGATGAACGAGTTTCCGAGGAGGACGAGAACGCAGCATTAAACACGTTTTCAACAGCCTTATTTAATGAAGAGATTGGTCGAAATTGAAACCCAGGATCTACGTAGTTTGGGAACCCATTCCCTAAACAGCTTAAACCGTGCTTAATCCTAGCTAAAACAATAACACAAAGAAGAAACGAATCAATTGGTGCATTCATAACTCTCGTTACGTGTAATATAAGTTTTTTCTGGCTGGGGGATAGGCTACTATACGTTATTTCTCTGTGTGTGTGTGTGTGTGTGTGTGGGGGGGGGCATTGGCGATTAAAACAATATCAGTTGAAACAGTAGCTACTAATGCCATCTTTTTTTAAATTGTAATCTGTAGCGACCTCCAACTACATGTTACTCTAATGGGAGTTATATGATTCTATTATTTGGCGTCTACGTGCATTTTCAAAAACACCCGAGACGTTAAAAGACTGAAAAAAACTAACAAAGAATTCCGTATCATGTACCATTGAGCAGGGGACTTAACCTGAATTGATTCAGTAGGCTAAATATCCAGTGGTAGAAATGGATTGTATGTAAACAAAATGTTAACGTTAAAATGTTAAGTTGCTCTTGATAAGAGCGTCTGCTTTATGCCAAAAATGTAAAAACGTTACGGTATCGATGAAAGTGGTATTTTCAATTGTAATCCCCTTAAATTCAGAAATTACAGTATTTGTTTCGAATTTAAATGTGCTCTTTAGAACGTTAGATGGCATATACGTATTGCACTTTTGGAAATTATGTTCTGACCTACAGTGTGCATTTCTTCGAACATTCTTAAAATAATGTTATGTTGCAGTTCAGTAACTACGAGGCTACATGAAGCAATCCTCTGGAGAATTGGATGGCGATATTTAAAACTCCATGCTATTGTAGCCTATAAATAGTTTTTTAGGAGCGCACTGTCACATGCAAGATAATGTGAAATGTGAAAATGTTGTGGATAAATGTTTTAAGCACTGAGCAGTAAGCTTGCATCTAAACTACATTCGTGAACACTATTACAGTGATTGGAGGGAATTTTCACCACAGTTTAACTACCCGGTCCACTGTTCGTAGCGGGAGGTCATCAAAATGCAAACAAAGAAAGGGCGATTCGCACCATCTGGGGGGTGGGACTGATGACAGATCAGGTAAACCCACTTGTTTACTTGCATTAGTTTACAAGGAAAGAGCCGTGACTGTGGAACAGACAGACACAGTTCCACTCCAGTAAGCATTCTTGGAGCGGTGCCCTTCCCCCGCAGGATCAACACCTTGATTTTTTTCACCGAAAATAGACAATATTGTGACGAAATGTAATAAACCACTGAAGAATTTGAGGCACAGCGCCGCATACACACTGAAATAAGTGGAATAATGTTTTAACCAATGGATACATTGTCACCAACTCAGATACGTCTACACTTCCATTTTGTTTTGGGGAACTGGAACAGATGTTGAGCTGGTTTGCTACCATCGATGAATTCATATTCATATGAATAAATATAACTACTGTACTGCATTATGCAATGTTCTATTGACCAATCAAAGCCAAGCGTAAACATGGCTATTATGTGCAGCCACAACATTGCCCAGTTATACAGTAAAAAAAGCTCTTCAGTGGCTGGAAAGGGAAGTTACAGTTTGTGAGATAACTTTGCTGCAATCTGATCAAAGCACCTGGAACACCAGGACTATGTAGAAGGCAGGAAAGCAGCCCAGATAGTACACAAGGAAAGAAATTGTAACATCACTGTGCTCTGACTATCTGAAGTCAGATGGACACAAGCAGGTCAACAGAGGCTATCGACAGGGGAGATGGTGCTGTACTCAGACCACGAGGAGGACAATGCCCCCCATACAGAGGGAGTGGCACTCATTCTTTCTCAGGAGACACGACAAGCTCTCATTAGATGGGAGGCTGCAGGATCAAGGATAATCTTGGGCACCTTTAGAACCACAAAATAAATACAATGCTATGCCCCAACAAACAAAACAGAGGAGGAAGCAAAAATAAGTATTCTACAATAGATTGCAGAGCATCCTCAACAAGCTTAAAGACAGGGACATGACCATACTCATGGGTGACTTAAATGCCAAAGTTCTCTGTGGTTCTCTGTGGCTCAGTTGGTAGAGCATGGCGTTGGCAACGCTTAGGTTGTGGGTTCAATCCCCACTGGGGCCACATATACATATACTGAAAATGTATGCATTCACTTCTGTAAGTCGCTTTGGATAAAAGCGTCTGCTAAATGGCATATATTATATTATAAGTTGGAGCTGATAACAACGGCTATGAGGAAGTCATGGGGAGGTTTGGTCTTGGCCAAATGAATGAAAACGGCGAGATGTTTGCAGACTTGTGTGCATCAAACCAACTGGTGATTGGAGGGAGCATTTTCCCTCATAAAAGTATCCACAGGGCAGCTTGGATCTCACCAAATAAACGGACTAAGAGCCAAATTGACCACATCTGTATTGGACAGAAGTTCAGACGGTCACTACAAGGTCCAGGCCCAGAGAGGAGCAGACACAGCCTCAGAACACCACCTAGTCCTGGCCAGATTTAAGATAAGCTACAATGTGGAATTCCTAAAGGACAAGACGACCACGAAGAGTTTGGCCTCACCCTAGCCAATAGGTATCAAGCCCTACAGGACTTGCAAGAGGATGGATCCCCGACCACCGCAAGGAGTGCCAACAAGTAAAGAAAGCCTGGACCACAACCTGCGAGGAGGTTCTAGGAAAGAAAAGATCGAACAGAAGGAATGGATCTCTGCAGAGACACTGAGAAAGGTGCAAATAAGGAAGGAATTAAAAAGGGCTCTGAACAACAGCTGAACCAGGGCGGCTAAGGTAGCAGCGCAGGAACAATACACAGAAGCACACAAGGCAGTCAGGAAAAGCATCAGGAACGACAAGACACATGTGGACAACCTAGCCAAGGATGCTGAACAAGCAGCAGTAATGAGAAATATGAAACAATTATACGACATAACAAGGAAGCTGGTAGGGAAGTACTAACAAGCAGAGAAGCCAATTAAGGCCAAAGATGGAGCCATGCTCACAAATCCAGAGGAACAACTTTTAAGACTGAGGTGCTCCTCAACTTGCCAGCACCTTCCAACACATCAGATATCCCACTAGCAGAGACAGACTTACCAATCAACTGTGATAAACCCAGCAAGGAGGAGATCAAGAAGGCCACCCGTCTCCTCAATAATGGAAAAGCAGCTGGCCCAGATGGGATCCCTGCCGAAGCTATAAAGGCGGGCATAAACATCTCTACATACATGCTGTACAAGCTGTGTGGAACCATCTGGTAGGAGGACGAGGTACTGGAAAACAGGTCACCTGATTAAACTTCCCAAAAAAGGAACTTAATCAGGGACTGTGGAAACTACAGGGGAATAGCACTATTATCAGTGCCTGGCAAAGTACTCAACAGAATCATCCTGGAGAGACTCAAATCCGCCATAGACGCCAAGCTTAGAGACCACCAAGCAGGCTTTTGCCAAAACCAATCTTGCACTGACTAACTTGCCACCCTCCGGATCATTGTAGAGCAGTTAATTGAGTGGAATTTGTCAATTTTGTGGATTATGAGAAGGCATTCGATAGCCTGGACAGGCAGACACTCTGGCAGCTCCTCAGACACTATGGAGTCTTCATGAAACTTGTCACAATGATTCACAACACCTATGACGGCACAGCTTGCAGAGTTATGCATGCTAGCAAGTTATCCAACCCCTTCATGGTGAGGTCAGGAGTGAGACAGGGTTGTCTCCTGTCCCCATTACTGTTCCTACTGGCAATTGACTGGATAATGAAAACAACAACAGAGAACAAGAGAAATGGAATCCAGTGGACAATGTGAACACAGCTAGACGACCTTGACTTTGCGAATGACCTGGCTCTCTTGTCACACAGCCAGAGGCAAATGCAGGAAAAAACAACCGACCTGAACGTCACTTCCATCAAAACAGGACTGAACATCCACATCAGGAAGACAAAGTTACTGAGGCTCAATACAAACAATAATAACCTAATCAGTGTCAGAGGGGAGCCACTGGAAGAAGTAGACTTATTCACTTACCTGGGAAGTATAATAAGCAAACACGACGGTACAGGCAGGGACATCAAAACAAGAATACAAAAGGTGAGAACGGCATGTGTGACAAAGGCAGGCATGAATCCACAGACTTTTTATAAATAAATGCTTACGGAGGATCCTACACCTGAGCTGGAGGGACCAGGACAGCAATATGGACCTGTGGATAAGAACTGGACAGGTCCCAGTGGAGGAAGAGGTCCGAAGGTGGAGGTGGAATTTGGCTGATTACACCCTCCGAAAGCCCCCTACCAACATCACTTGCCAAGCACTGACCTTGAACCCACAAGGGAAAAGGAAGAGGGGTCGCCCCAAAAACACCTGGAGGCAGACGCCGAGACATCTGGCCATCGTCAATGGCCTATGCTCCCTAATAATGTAGAATGTTGTGTCCGTGCCAGTGGCCATTTAACTGACTGGTTTCTGTCCCCTTTATTTTTTTCCTTCTGTATAAATGATCTCACATTAGCTATAAAAGCCCTAGGTAAAGGTGTAAATGTAAACAATGAAGGTAGGTGTCTATGCTCTTTATATGCACATGATATTGTTTTAATTTCATAAACAGAAGGTGATTTACAGGAATGAATGAACTTGGTATGTGAGTGGTGCTCCAAGTGGAAATTAAGTATTAATGTAGACAGAACTATTGTTGCACATTATAGAAGTGTGGCCCTGCTGCTCTCAATGGTATTAGTGAATACAGATATTTTGGTTTTATTATAAATTATTTTTTAGATTATAATGTGTCTATTAAGTATATTGCTAATCACACAAATCAATCACTTGGCTCTATTACTGCAAAATTTTAATCCACGGGTGGTCTACCATTTCAATGTTTTACCACAGATAGAATTCAAATTATTAAAATTATTTTTGTGATCGAGACATCATTTTATCAGAAGTAGAACAACAGATATCAATTGATGAATAAACCTGGAAATAACAAATTACGCACTTGCTGTATGTCCAAAAATGTGTTTAAAATGTAAATGTATGTAGTATTTTGTCTATATCTTACTCATTTGGCAAGTCCAGATGCAGTTTCACCACCAGTTTATTTCTTCATTGATGAATTGATTTAATATTGTGGTGAATGACCTATCCTTGCCCTCTATTGGCTTGCTTCAGTGCTATATTATTAAATATTCAGTGCTATATTACACTACAGAATGTCCATTTCCACAGGATTGTCCTTGGCCATATCCTTTCATTTTCAAAGTATCAAATTGGAATGTCGATTTCAGTGATTGAATGTTAAAAATATGCAGCTGAGGATCTGGTGAGTCTAAAGGATTTGTGACTGAACTGTTTTATCTCAAATTTGCATGAAATAGATTTTTTAATGCAAATTGTAGTTTTCTCTGCCATCTCTCTGAGAGTAATTCATTACATATTTAACTCCTGCCACCTAGTGGAATGCTTGGTACTGCACCTGCCATTTGTGTACATTCATTCATTCATTATCTAACCCGTTCATTCCTGGTCAGGGTCACAGGGGGGGGGCTGGAGCCTATCCCAGCATGCATTGGGCGAGAGGCAGGAATACATCCTGGACAGGTCGCTAATCCATCGCAGGACACACACACACACACACACACACCATTCACTCACACACTCATACCTACAGGAAATTTAGACTCTCCAATTAGCTTAACGTGCATGTCTTTGGACTGTGGGAGGAAAACGGAGTACCTGGAGGAAACCCACGTGGACACGGGGAGGACATGCAAACTTCACACAGAAAGGCCCCGGCTAGGATTTGAACCCGGGACCTTCTTGCTGTGCGGCAACAGTGCTATCCACTGAACCACTGTGCCACCATTTGTGTACAGTAACAGATACATGATTGCTTACTGCCATTATCTCATGGCACATACAGGGAGAATGATGTGCATTGAGTTACTACCTATTATATCACTACCTATTTTAAATGCATCCATCAGTAGACCATGCAGATGCAATGTGGTAGGTCTGTTATGGGTTTACAACTGGCATAACATGAGATACGATTAGATTAGCTTGCTGAGCTGAAGTCCAAGCAAACTAACTGAACTCTTATTGGCACTCTACGGGAGTAACATCACCTTTTATAGAGGACAGTCATGTGCTCACAGATGGTTCTGAACTCCGCAACACAAGCAATTCATCCCAATCCACTAGGTGGCAGGGATGCAACAGTCAACACAGTAGGTCGCCCCAAAAGACACAAAATATGTTCAATAATCCTGTAGCTACATATAAAAGAAAACGTATGCTGCCATTTCCTTTAATGTGTGCTAATTTCAACTTTAAATGTGTATTTTTTTGTTGGAAACCTCTTTCCAGATGTGCATTGAGCCCTTACCAGCTCTGTAAATTGTGTGTTGACATCACAAGGCGTTTGTGTCAGGCATCAATCTAGCTAAGGTTAATCTATACAGTGTGTTCACATGGCTGCCACGTGCATCTGTGCACAATTCCATGGACATTGCAGCCAAATTTAGCCAGAGACAATTTAAATGGAGGAGAGACAGCGCACTAGGTGGCCATGTTTGTAATGCCACAAGTGATTCTTTTGGGATGCAGGGAGACCAGAGACTGATTTATTTAATTTATTGAAGAGTTTCCAGGTACGCCACAAAAACACAAACCATACAAAATCAATGAGCAGACTTTCTTTTTTCTATGGTACAAACCATATGACCATAGGTGGCAGTGTGGTATAATGGTTAGGGAACTGGGCTTGTAACGTTAAGGTTGCAGGTTCAATCCCCAAGTGGGACACTGCTGTTGTACCCTTGAGCTGAAGGCACTTAACCTGAATTGCTTCAGTTAATATCCAGCTGTATAAATGGATTGTAATAAAAGTAAATTGTAAGTCGCTCTGGATAAGAGTGTTTGCTAAATGCCTGTAATGTATTTGAGGGGGCTCCATAAAACCAGGTCATATCCAAACCATGACACTGTGTATTTTTTAGGGAAAATATAATCTGCAGAGATCCAGTTCCCTGCGCACACTCAAGTGTGGACTCCCTTTAAATCTGTATCTTTAGGGTCTCCCTGTAACAGATATGCAAGCCTGTAGGCGCCTGCCAGGCAGTGCAGTATCCATGTTCTTTATTCATCTCCTTATCTCAAACAAAGGCGCTAGTTTGGGAATATGATTAACACAGGGTTTGGAAAGTTTGCTCAAGTACTGGTCCAGGATCAGCTTTCCATATTGTGCTGTAGCAATTGACATGTTCTGGGTCTACAAACATGTACGTGTTGATCTTCATTCATTGCTGGCATATGAAAAGGTGCATTGCAATTGTGGAAAATAATATTATTCAGCTTGGTGATGAACAATATGCGATCCAATCAGTAAATCAGTAAATGAACATTTTAAATCATGTCCAGATTTGTTGGCAAAAATAAAAAAAATAAAAAAATATATAAAACAAAATACTGGATCATTTTTGTTTGGTGTGTCGTTACATTTTTTAAGTTAACTTTATTGTGTTTATTAGTATTAAATGCCATTCGGAAATCTGGTGAAATCTCTGTTCAATTCTATCAACGTTCTCAACAGTTGATAAACTAGCCCCGCCTCCTTTCTAAAGGTGGCTGGCTGTAGAAGCCATACATTTTCCCTCAGCCGTCTTCTTTCTAGAGGCGGTAACTTGATCGCCCGAGTATTCCTGGGTTGCTGGTGAAGGCCAGACTCTTCAAACACGTTCTTCGTCTCTGGTACATTTCAGTCGAGGTGTTGGTGTGGTCTGCCCTGCGCCTACAATCCAGGCGGATTACAATGTATGGAATATGTAACACCAAACTATTGAAAGCCAAATCAGTCACAATTTATGTGATAACCCAGACGCAGAAAATGCAACGTTCTCAAAGGCGGTTTGTCAAAACAAATTGGTGTGTTGGCACCATCGGGTCTCTGGAAATATGCCGCTTTACACGCCGTCTACTTAAACTAACATTACCCCTTAGGTCAATGGTTCCCAAACTCGGTCTTGGTCGGATCCACTGTGTATTTTGGTTTTTGTTATAGCTAATCTATTGATCAATTAAAGTTGTTTTCTGCAATTACTTTCCCTTAATTTAACACAATGCAAGTTTGGCTCGTTGTAATTTGCTCTGTCATTGAATTCTTAATTTTCCATAAACTGTTTAGTTATCAACACTTTAAGCAATTGCGACCACACTCATCTTCCAGTATATAATCTAAACAGTTAAAAAATGTAACCTCTGTCTAAATGAATAATTTGTCATATAGCACATTACAGAAAATGAAAGTATTATTTGATTTGCTTGATGTGAATATGGAACATGTATTCTTCATGTCGCATATAGATATTTCTGACATAATGAGGCATATCATTCAAATATATCATCCTCTCTATCATCATCCTCAACATCATCCTTCAATAGACATTAAAAGTGTAAGAACAATCGACAGCTAAGAACAATTGACAGCTTGTTACAATTAAGAGGTTGCAATTATGGTTGGAATGAAAACCAGCATCCACAGTGGGTCCCCAGGACCGAGTTCCTTCTTATGGCCACGTTATGTCAGAAATTGTCTCGTCGCACACTAGCGACCCCGCTAGCCAATCTGGCGCCCACAGTCCATGCCCAGCACATGGAATATCTTCCTCCTACTGATGTCTGTGCAAGCCTGTGAACTGCAGTGTGAAAAGAAGCGGCGGCTGACATCACGTGTTTCAGTGGAGAGCGCGTGCTTGTCCACGCTCTCCCTAATTGATAATAGAGGTTGCACCGAGCGCTGCTTAACAGTACGATTGGGCATTAGTGGTGCAGCTTAGCTAGAAATTCCATAAGGATTGTGCATTTTGTGATAAAAGCATGAAATTTGGTACATATATAGTTAAAGGCATTCCAAAAAGATTTAGATGTGGACCCATCATGAATTTTCAATATGTCGCCTATGGCAACCAAAATGGCCGCCATTGGTCACTATTGATAATTTTTTCTGATAAATGTTCTTATCAGGGATGGAAATGTAATGATATTGAGGACATAAGCTCAATTTATCTAGTATACATAGTTCTTATGAATTGACATTTGGATAATACAATTTTCAAGATGGCGGCCATGACTGGTATGACAATTGTAATTGCAATAAAGTTGCATAGATTATTTTGATATGGATGATCTCGGGGTCAAATTATACATAGGCCTACAATTTTATGATTCAGACTTCAAATTTGCAACTATAGAATTACAGAGAAGCTGCATTTTATCATATAATTCAAGAAGATCTTTTTTTATGTGGCGGCCAACATAGAAATTGTAATTCCAATAAAATAACACGAAAGTCCAATAAACTCACAAGTCTGCAAAATGAAGAATAATTACTGTACATGTGGCTATGTTTTACAGAAAATAGTACAGTAATAGAGTGGATGCATGGGGTTCAGTGTCAGCTAAATACACTCTACTTTATGCTTTCTGTATCTGCATGCTGTGATAGTTTAGTAGTAGTGTAGTTTAGTTTCCTAAATGCTATCTAATTTTAGCCCCACATCTACAGTAGTTAATATTATGCATATTTAGATGTAGTTAGATAGCCGCACCTGAATTGACAGGATGTGCCAGCACGGGAGAGCCGAGCCAAGGGTAACGGGGCTTGAAAAGGGAAGGACACCCACAAAGCGTCTAAACTTGCTGAGTGCTGAACTTTAATACAAATTACACATGCTGAGAACAACGTTTTTGGTCCTTGACCATCATCATCAGAAGCTACAATTTAAGACTCAAAATAAGTGATAACAATGACCCGCCAAATATAGGGTCTATCACATCAAAGTCTATTTAGCACTCCCCTTCACAGCAACAGAGGGCTGTGCAGTCTAATGCAGCTTTTTTGCACTTGCACTGCCTAACACAACCCTTCTTACATTTGCAAGAGACAAGTTCATAGCTGGAATGGCCTGCATCTGGTAGGCATGTCCAGAAGGGTTCGTACCCCTCAGATGTCTTTGACCATCCCCATCTACACGGTGAAGGTAGTTTTGGTGTGGACACTAGCATCTGACCCCACACATGGCCTCCTTGATACACTGCTCTCTTCACATGCTCCTCTAAGGCAGCCTTTGTTGGAGGGATTGACAGCACATTGTGCCTCTTCACAAACATCTTCCTCCGTGCCTTGTCTATTTCTTTGCATGTGCTGGTTCGGTCATAAAGAAGGATAATAAACCTCTCGATTGTGGCCATTACCTCTTGTGGTATGTCGTCCGGGGCAGAAGATAGTTTCAGCAGGGCATGTGTCAGCTCAGGAAAGACAGCCCAAACAGCCCACCCTGTCTTCTTCCCGTGGCCAGCAAAGCTTGATACAGTATCACAGCCCGTCAATGCATGGAACATGGGAAGAGCACGTGCCTTTTCAGGCCCTAGCCCTGCTGCAATTTCATGGGCTGCGAGGTATCGGAAATTCTTTCCAGTTCCAAATGCCAACCAAAGCTCATTTTCTGGGTGTAGACCCTGAGCCACTGCCACAGCCATCACCACAACATCAGTATCAACAGTTTGAATCATGATTTTCTGATGGCCATTTCTTGCTGCATGGGCCACATGTAATAACATGCGACTATCAGCTTCCTCGTGTGTACATGGAGCAACTGAAGACGGATCTGGAAGTTGTGGCTTGCTGAAGACTTCCACATCATGTGTGACAACAAGCTGTTTGTCTTCCTGCACAAACCATCTAAGCAGAGCATCTGAGAGTAAGGTGAACAACTCAGTCTTATTGCTGCTACTGCAGCTCAACATTGAAGGCCTTCACGCTGCTAAGGTCAATGTTATCAAACAGATTGCCGGACCTGGACAATGACACAGTAGCCTGGCTCACCTCAAACGAACAGCAGGTCTAAAAGACGTACGACAGAAGAAGAAAATTGATAAGAAAACAGTTGTCACTGGTGCCCACTGGCGGCCATTTTGAAAAAAATGGTTGCATGGGTGACATATTGAAAATTCATGAAGACTCAACAACCAAATCTTTTTGGAATGTCTTTGGCTACATGTGTACCAAATTTGGTGCGTTTATCAGAAAATGCACAATCGTTGTGGTTAACTGGCGGCCATTTTGGAAAAATGGTTGCCATGGGCGACATATTGAAAATTCATGATGACTCAATATCCAAATCTTTTTGGAATGTCTTTGGCTACATGTGTACCAAATTTGATGCTTTTATCAGAAAAAACACAATCGTTGTGGTCATCTGGTGGCCATTTTGAAAAAATGGTTGCCATGGGCGACACATTGAAAATTCATGATGGCTCCACATCCAAATCTTTTTGGAATGTCTTTGGCTACATGTGTACCAAATTTGATGCTTTTATCACAAAATGCACAATCGTTGTGGTTATCTGCCCCACTACATTCCAAATTTGTAAAAGCACGAAATAATCATAATAAAAACTTTTCCATTTATCCCACAAGAGGGAGCCCGTCATCCACAGAATGTATTTGGAGGAAACCGAAGCGTGCCAAAGTCCATATTAAAACACTGGAATCGAAATAACAATCAGAATTAAACACGGTTACTTCAATTTAACTGGTGTAATAAAAAAGTTAATTCAGAGGAAATTCTGGAAGATACATAATACAAACATGGGAAATCTATTATTCACTGTCTACTGAAATCAATTGAATTGATTAAAGTAAACATTGTTTAATTCAAATTCATATTTTTTATGTAAAAAATAAATCAAAGGTGGCATTGGGAACAGATTTTGCTCATTGATTGCTATGTGGCTGTCATGAAAATTAAATTATGTTTCAGAAACACTAACATCACTGTGCAATAAACCACAAAGAAAGCAAAAATAGCTCAACATTCACATGCTAATTCAAGAAGCTTATTGCACTTGATATGAAATACTGGTGTGCTTATAGACGATGGGAGAAGGTAATGATCCAAATTGAATATATAAGGAGAGAGAGATTTCTAGTCTCGGCCCTGATATTCTCACATCTGGACTACTGCAAGTCCCTCCTCACTGGTTTTCCTGTCTGTCCCACTATACCTCTGCAGCTAATCCATAATGCAGCTGCACGGCTCGTCTTCAACCTTCCCAAGCGCTCACATGTCACACCCCTCCTCGTCTCACTTCATTGCCTACCTGCTACGGCATGCATACGTTTCAAAACCTTGCTGCTAGCCTACAGGACAGTGAACGGAACAGCTATACCTTACCTTATTTCTATCTTCAAACCATACATGCTTTCCCGGTCGCTCTGTTCCACAACATTGAGGTGATTGGTCGTCCCATCCCTGTGTGGTTGCTCCTCCCAGTTACAATGTCTGTTCTGCCACCCCCCCAGTGGTGGAATGAACTTCCCGAGAGGGTCATAACAGCAGAATCACAGCTCACCTCTTCAGAGTGAATCTTGCCCACCCTCCTAACCCCCTTGCACTTGCTTCCATTTAAATTCAGGTGGCGTATCTATTCAGATGTTTTTTAAATTATATTATGGTATTGTATGCATCTAGGTATTTAACATTTAGTGATGTTGCATGTACACTCACTGGCCTTGGAGTGTTGTTAGCCAAATATGTGTTACAGATTTGGCTAACAATGCTCATAAAACTTGAGTGGATGTACTTGTGTTCCCTTGTGTTGTAGGTCACTCTGGATAAGAGTGCCAGCTGAATGGTTGTACTGTAAATATAATGTAACGAGTGTCTGTGCTTTTTCAACCGTGGTCTTATATTGACAATGACAATTGACAATTGACAATGTTGGATTATGCTGTCAATCAATTCAACGACTGATACTTTAGGCAGCTTGCTTTTGCTTTTAACACTCTAATTTCCATACCACACGGTCATATTTAAGGATAATGTACCCTCCAAATGTTTTGGCCAATTTTACACATCCCTGAGTAAAACCTTTAGAAAGCAGCTTTTAAAAAGACAAGCTGTGTTCTCAGCCAAACTCAAAGTTTCAGCTCTAAATTGTGACTGGACCTGGGATGAGGGGCTGTGTTGCCTCTGTTTGTGCACCAGCATATATGTTCAATTTCATTTAAATTTAATCTATATGATTTTATTGAGTGTTTAGGTCAAACTTAAAAAGGGTTCAAACACACACTAGCTAAGCTAATTCACTGCTAATTCACTGCATATTAAATCACCTGGGGGGGTCAACAATATCAGAAATCAGCTGTCTCTCACTGCGCTTTTGTATATTCCTATCCCATCACACAATGTCCGACAGAATCCTCCAGCTTGTCCTGTCCTTGTTTGATTCTGGTCACCCTAACTATGATGCTCTGTGATTTCCCTTTCATATTTGGACAATATTCTTTTTTTAATTGCATTTCTTTCTGTTTTAAGGCATACTTATGGATCATAACTACAATTATAAGATGTAAAGCATGGCTGCATGTATGCAAGTAGCTGAAACAAAACATTATTTGCATATTGAATGGCAATTCCAGCAGTTAGTAATGTGCATATGATAACAGCAGAGGGATCTGGTCCTGTAACTCAAGTTTAAAGAGGGCTTTGGTGTGCACCTTGGCTTGAGCTTCTCCTTCAGCCCGAATGTGTACCTTATCTGAATCTTGGGCGAATTCACTCTTAGGATATGCAAACAACCACTTTATTTAGAACTAGACTGTGAAAAAAACAACACCTTTATTTAAGCCCACATATAAGTATAAATAAATGGAAGTAAGGCTAAAATGCATTGGCATCCATTAGACATGGCAGTCATTTGAAGTGAACCTGAGTAACCAAACAAACATGTTTACTATATTTCGCAATACAAAATAGTTTTGCAATCTTTACTAATTACACCATATTTTGTGTTGGTTGTTATAATAATAATAATACATTACTCATATTACTCAAATTAATAATTAATACCCGTATGCCTGGCATAATGCTCTCATATAGTACGATCCATAGATATAAATAAAACTATCAATATTTATGGTACGTTCGAGATCGATCACAGCTCCGGGAGATTGACTGTTCTGCCTGCAAGACCGGACTTTTCCGTTATTGGATCAAGCCGCTCTGTGCTCGTCACGCCACGCCTGAGTCCCTGAATCCAATCCTGCTGTTGGGAGACGAGATTGGAGTGGAAAGCTGCTCTAGATTCTCAGACGCGCACAGGGTTTTGTGTCTCCTGTGTTAGCAGCAGGGCAAAAAGAGAGGAAACGCGCTTTCGGGATGAAGAGGCGAGGCACTGAAACTGGCCATGGATAATGTTAAGTAATTGGAAATCACACCGCCGGACACGTTGATATTTAAACGTCCTTTTGTGGATTGGAGTAGCGGAAGAGCTCCAGTCCCACACCTCAGTCCATTGTGCTGCTAACGTTACGTTACTCGACTGCTGGCTAGCGTGCTAACCGATCTGCATTATCTTTTGTGTGGACGTGGGAACTACGGACTGCTGGCGTTGCTAGCGCCACTAAAGAAGAAAAAAACACTGGGTAACGTTAGCCAGCTAAAATATTAGGGAGCGGTATTCAAGCTTGCTACTTTGGGAGTTGCTAAACTAACGTTAGTTTGAATTTTCTGTATTGGAACAGCATGGGAAGTGACTTGACTTAGTTTGCGTTTGCTAGCTAACTCTTATAGCTAACTGAGAGAGCATGTCTAAGATAGAAAAAAAGATCTCCATATAGCAAACTAGTCAATTATCTAACTGTAGTTTGCTAGCAGTTTAATAAAGATACCGCGTCAACGAGAAAGTGTGTGGCTAAATTAAAAGAGAGACTAATGACTGCTGAGTAGCTCGCTTGCTAACCTTAACGTTAACAGCAGTTGATTTTGATGCCATTCCTCTAGGATACCCGTAGCTCGCTGGCTACCGGTCGTCTGTGGACACCCTGACATACTCCTCACTGGTTCCCAGTGAAGCGTGCGGAGCTAGCGACAGTAGCTAGCCACTTTCCTCACTGACGCTGTTAATCCAATAAACTCATTTCAGCCTACTAATCCGGAGCATGAATCTAAGGATGGACAATGACAGATAGCAAACTGGGTGTATGCGAATAGCAATATAACTGTTAAAGACATTGCCTTTTACATAACCTTAAGAGGTTAGGTGGCTAATTAGTCACCGTCCTAACTTAAACTAGCTACTGTTGGCTAGCTAGTATTTTCGTTCGCTACCTAACGTTTGCTAACTAGCCCTAACATAGAAAAACAAGGTCAGTTACTTGGGTGTCTAGCTGGTTAGCTAACGAACTCAAACGTCAGCCCAGGGTGTTTCTGGACTACACAATAGCCACTGCACGTTTGAATTTACTCATTCAAAGCCATGGACTTGCCGGGGATGGATTCGGTACCATTGACTGGGATGTATCACGGAGGCGTGTCCGGTATGGAAACGGACTCTATCGCCGACGACGTGGACTCGTTTCACGGGGGACTGATGTCCTTGGACCCTTTGGTGGATCGGATCCTTGCGGACTCGGTATGCCAGCAGCAAGGATGGGTCCGCGTGTATGGTAAGAAACATTGTTTTGCCCGTTGTGGTTCTTTGTAATTGAATGTAACGTTAGCTAGTTGTCGTTGCTTATTCGGAGCTATGAAACACAGTGCATCAGCAGCCTTTCGCAATGCACGACAAAAGGCAACGTAATACTCCGATATATTTTTGATCTGCTAAAGTGGAAATACAAATCGCTCCAATTATATTCTGCCCATGGGGCTAAATCCACTATTTCACATAGATAGCCAGCTTATTAATGCCATTTTAAGCGTATATGTTCGGGTACATGTGTCTTAATATAGCAATAAAAGAGCAAGATATTATTTCAGAAAGAACAAAATCAAAACCATGCCACCGTGAATTATCTGGCGAACGTGTCATGTGACTGGCGTAGGAATGACTGACAACACCCCCTTCATTTGGTTATCCAAGCGAAAGCGACTCGTATACAAAGCGAACGTTTGATTTTTTTCAGTCTGTTTTTTTGGAGTTATTGGCTGAGTTATTTTGCGTTGTTTCTCTCTGTTGAGATTCATTTTCAACGTTCGTCCGTTTTTCTCAGATGTTATGGCAAACTTTCTGGGGCGAGTTTTCAGGCTGAATTGTGAAAGCAGCAGTCCTGCAATTTCTGTTATAGCACCTACATGTGTGGATGTTTCCAAACAGGCAAACATATGGACATATTTTTCTTGCAAGCTAGATATGTTATATACAAAGCCCCACTTCAGCAGACAAGCTACGAGTCACCAGCTTAATTGCTCTTATGATAGCAACCATACATCATCATTTCACAACCCTGTCTGCAACTTGTCTCAAAACGGAATTTGGGGATGGGACCTGCGATCATCGATCTATAAAAACTGAGTATAGATTTAAGATTTAAAGGCCATGTGTTTTATTTACTTCTCTCTAAAGAAGTACAAGATGTGTGTTTAATTGTGTCCTTTGCTGGGCTGTCAGGGTCTATTGTACTGATGGCTGGGATGTGGCCTGATGTGCGTATACTTCCGATTTATTTCCCCCCACTTCTCTTTATGATATTCGAACCCAGGGTAAACTAAAGCCAGGGCATCAAATGGACGGTACAGGAAGTGTAGTGTGTCTGTACTCTGCACTGCAGGATTTCAAATAGTGGTAGTTTGAATGCATTGACCTTTGATATTAGCCGTAGATTTATAGTAGTAGTACTTCTGTTTCTTGTCAAAATCTTAAAATGTCAGATGTTATTTTAGAATATCCTGCTACCAGGACCACCAACAAAATATTTTCCAAAAGGTTTATCCAAGCCTTGGCTATTCACTCTCCAAATGATGCGGTTTGAAAAGTGAAGTGTTGTGGAAGTGTGTTTTAATGGTTGTGAAGCTGGCATCAGCCTGGTGAAGCTTTAGCACAGGCTTAAATCCTATATTTAGTTTTTTTTATTTGTTCAGTTCCCCGTCTAGCAAGCTGAGTGCAAAGAGGGTGACGGTGAGGGTGACGCCTTTGAAGCCCTCTCCTAAATCCCTGGGAAAGTTTCCATCCCTCTGTCACCCTCCTGTTTTATCCCCCTGCCAGCGTGTTTAGAGGATGTTTTGGTGTGCACTGCCACTGTGTTTCCTGGATGTTTTGGTGCGCACTGCCACCGTGTTTCCTGGATGTTTTAGTGTGCACTGCCAGTGTGTTGAAAGGATGTTTTGGGGTGCACTGCCAGTGTGTTGAAAGGATGTTTTGTTGGCGTGTTACAAGTTGGAGGATGTTTTAGTGTGCGTGGCCAGTGTGGTTAGAAGATGTTTTCGTATCCGTTGTCCAGCATTTTTTTTCCATCATGACTAACAAAAGCAGTCCGAGGGTTGGTGAGCGTCACTCCCCTCAGACGGACTATGTCACATATGAAGTCTCCCTCCCCCACATGGTAGGCTAATTTTAAAATGGTGTGGCCTCACAGTGAATGGGACAGTCCCCAGAGGTGGGAGGGGGTGGTCACGCCCCATTCGGGAACGTGGGAAAATGAAAAGGGGAGTCACAGTGCCAGTGGGCTTGTGTTCTGACCTTAACGTTGTTCCCTGTTCACCTGGCTGTGATCTGGGCAGTGGTCCTGCTGGCCTTGCTCTGATTTGGGCAGTGGTCCTGCTGATCTGGCTGTGTTCTGGGCAGTGGTCCTCTGGGCCTGGCTGTGTTTTGGGCAGTGGTCCTGCTGGCCTGGTTGGTTTGGCCAGTGGTCCTGTTCACCTGGCTGTGTTCTGGGCAGCGGTCCTGCTGGCCAGTGGCTAAGCAGTGGGATCACCTGATGCTGCTCGGACAGAGCGCCGCCTCAGATGAGTGCTTTTATGAAGGCTGCAGTGAAGTCATTGAGTTGCCATGGCTACACTTTCTTGTTTGCCCCCAAACAAAGGTGAAACACTGAATTCCTATGAAACCTGATGAAAACATGAAGAATGAATTGGTCGCATACGATGATCCTTACCCAGCTACTTTATTTGCGGTAATGATCATTGGATGCTAATGTCAAGGAAAGCACTTCCAAACTACAATGACTCCATGCCTAACATAACACACTTTAAAAAAAAATTGTATGCCTTATTGTCCATTTGAGCATATGGGATAGTTGGTGGGTTTGTTTACCGTGTCTTTGTGGTGAGGTGGAAATTGTTGTGTGCAAAAGCATGTGGTCCAATTCAACGTGGGAATGAGAATTAGTTTGAATCATTGGTATCAGTCTGTCTAGATTCCTGTTAGCTTCTTAATGAAATGCAATTTTATATGAAAAATACCACAGTATTCCACTGCCATTAAAGAGGAAAATGTTCATGGTTTGATAACAGTTTTTTTGTGTTACATCGCGAAACTGCACCATGACATCCCAACTCAAGGGGTCCTTCCCGTTTAAACCTTGAGCGCTGTTCATTTTTCATTTTCCATCTTGATGCCCCCCCCCCATGTTCATAAGTCTTTAAATAATCACCAGTAAACTCCTTGGAAATATGAAATGAAAAAGCTTTAAGCAACATTGATTGAGTAAGAACCGTGGTTGTGTTCCTAATTAAGAGTGACGTCTGAGTGAGGTCAGTCACCAGCAACATTGGATTTATGGTGCCAAATGTCAAAAAAGACCAGAAAGGTTTGTAAATGAACAGGTAAGTGACTTGTTTGTAAATGCACAGGTTGGTGTGGTGAGAAAAGTACAGCTCTGGGTAGCAGGGGCAGAGCGGGCGGGGTAGGTGCTGTGAATGGTGGGATTGTGCCTTAGACAGCAATGGCCCTGTCTGCCTCTCTCACACACACTCTGACTCAGTTGAGCTCACACACACTCTGACTCAGTTGAGCTCACACACACTCTGACTCAGTTGAGCTGTGTAAGTTGACTTTATTCTGCCAGTGACCCCCAGGAGTCATAACTCCAGACCGTCAGGCGATAATGATTGACACTGTATTCCCACATCGCGATGCATATTCTCACACTGTAATCCCTCAACAAGACCATTCCATTCCCGCAATTAAATTCCTTCATTATCCACCCAGCGATTGGTACTGAAGTTCCTCACTGAAATTGCCCTCAAACGCTGCGGTCCCCTAACCCACACAGTGATCATCACTGCATTCCTGCACTGCAATTCCTCTGTAAGGAAAATTGTTTATGTGCTCAGGCACTTTATGTACTCCAAGCTTTGGAGCACTAGTGCCCACCCTTAAGACTGACCTGACAGCGCTTGAACTCTATGCGGTAAGTTGTGTAATGAAACACACTATCGATTGTGATGCTCATGTCTCGGAGTCGTTACTGCTCATTGCCTAAATTTTTCGGTATGCCCTTTCTCACTCTGGATAAGAGTGTCTGCTAAATAGCTAAATGCAAATGTAATATTGAGCCTCAACTGCAGCCTGGCAAAGAGTGACCACTGACTAGGACCTCATAATGTGCCTCTGGTTAATTCTCACTTGGATTTTAGACTTAATTTCAAGCTACATTTAGCAACTTCATTATAAGGTAGTTAAATGCCGACTGGTGTCTTGTGCTTGTCATGTTCTCTGATGAGAAAGTGAACGCCAAGGCGCACAAAGCAGCCTTTGTCACTGCGTCCATGAGCATTAGAGTCATGCGCTGCAGCGTGAGACCTGCTGAGTCAGATGTGTTCAGGCCCTGTTGTCAGGATGATGTTACTGAATGCTTAGAGAAGCCTACAGTCCCTGCCTTCAGTATGGGGTTATTGAATGCTGAAGCCTACAGTCCCTGCCTTCAGTATGGGGTTATTGAATGCTGAAGCCTGCAGTCCCTGCCTTCAGTATTGGGTTATTGAACGCCTAAGCGTTCAGTCCCTGGTAGAAGTCAGTAGAAGTCAAGATCAGCAGGTAGCTCAGTTTCTGGTTGAGTTCCCCTGATGCTGTGGTCGCGGTCGGCCATAGCGCTTTGCGTGGGAAGTGGCCAGTGGTTTGTCCGTGTGCTGAAGAGGCCAGAGCAGTAGGCTGGGGGTCATCTGAGCTGCTAATTAAAGTTTGATTGCGATTCTGTGCAGTTGTCATGACCACACTTTGGTTGAACGTGCTCCGCTCCCACGGCCTGTTTAAAATCATTAGCAGCAGATGGATTAGGATTAGGCTGCTTAAAATGTAGCTTCCAGTGTCCCCGTTGGGTTCCGTAAAGACTGTGAGAATATCTGTCAGTCTGGTTTAGCGTATCCGCTACAGTCCCAGAGACGTGGCAGGCATTGGGCTGCTTCTCCTCACTCAGGGCTGCTGTGGTCAGGTCTCTGCTTTGGGGGGGACCCTGCATGTTTTGCACCCACAGGAAGGCGATTGGGGCTAAGCTCATTAAAAGATGACTGAGATGAGGGAAACATGAAGCGTTTAAGTGGCTTATATGGGCGCGCCCCCCTCTTCCCGCTGCTGTGAGTGATTGCGGGAGAGAAATAGGGATGGAGAGGGTTTACTGAGGAGTGTCTCGTATGTATTTTTGCTGTACACTACCGGTTGTGAAACGAATGTCTCAGAGTCGATACTGCTCATTGCCTTTTCTCCTTTTGCATCCTTTCTCTATGCACTTTGTCGCTCTGGATAAGAGCGTCTGCTAAATAACTAAATGCAAATGTAAATTTGAACCTCAACCGCAGCCTGGCAAAGAGTGACCACTGACTAGGACCTCATAATGTGCCTCTGGTTAATTCTCACTTGGATTTTAGAATTAATTTCAAGCTACATTTAGCAACTTCATTATAAGGTAGTTAAATGCTGACTGGTGTCTTGTCATGTTCTTTGATGAGAAAGTGAACGCTAAGGAACACTATGCCCCCCCCCCTTTTCTCTGCTGTGAGTGATCGAGGAAGAGAAAGAGGGAGGGGGTTCACTGGGGAGTGTCTCGTATGTATTTTTGCTGTATAAAGCTTCGTCTCTGTTCTGCAGCTGTAAATGTTACGTCAGGCATAAAGCTCTGTTTTACAGGTGTAAATGTTATGTCTGGCTCAAACCTCCACTTCGCGTCGGACATAGCTTTAAGCCTGCTATACGCCCAGCTGGGTTTGCCTCTGAAACAGGCTGAAGCACAGGAGTGGCGTCTCCTCTGAAACAGGCTGGCTGAAGCACAGCAGGAGTTGTGCGCCTGCACCTGGATCTGCATCTGATGCTTCAGCTGTCTTCCTGGGCCCCAGTTTTGGATGTTTGGGGTCAAAGGTTGTCTGCCTGTGTTAAGGTAAGGGCTGCTGGGTTGCTCATCCTGTTGCACTGTTTGAGTGGATGAGCACCATGCCTGGCATTGAACCCGCACTGTGTTGAGAGTCTGTCTGCACAAGCTGCGCATGAAGTGTCCTCCTCCACCCGGTGTAGCTCAGGTGATCTGCAGAGTGAAAGGAAGCAACGGCTTACATAATGTGTTGCGGAGGAGAACCCATGCTTGTACGCACTCTCCCAAGTTGATAGACGTTGCAGCAATGAGCTTGGCACTACAAGTAGTCATCCCAGATTGGGACAAAAAAGGGCAAAAAAATTAAAATGTAAAAATACAAAGGTGGATACTGCAATCCTCCAAACCGACACTAATGGTATCAGACTCTGAGAACTCCACACCCTAAAGCAGCATTTGCTGCCTGCTTGTCCTAATCGTTATATTTCTCTGCAGTAGCCCCTGGGTGTGGAAGTGGGACATTGTGATCTGAGGTTCTCGTGTAGTAAAGTAGTTTATCAGGTTCGAGGCAGTGTCATGTTGTCCTGCCAGTTCCTGTTAAACAGCAGCAGTAGTCGTAATATCCTGGGTCCTGTACACGTTTATGTGAGCATTTCTAAATCCAGATGGATGAATTGTCCTTTATAGACATGCATGTTGCGTCCGTGGCATTTGACGACGTGGTGGTTGCATGTCCTGGCCTGTTGTGCATTGAGCAGCTCACGGACTGCTGATGATCTAAAGGAGCAGTGTGATTTGTGGAAGATGTTTGAGGCCAGGGCTGTTGTTGCTTAGGAAAGCATTGAATGTGCCATAGATTCCTGTCTCCATGGGCTTGACGTTATAAATAGCCCTCCCTGCTGAAGGGACAGATTGCTTTTCATCAGCAGTGCAATTATTAGACTAACTGGTGTTGTTGATACAATGTATGAGTTACATTTAGAAGGGCTGCTTGGCTGGTGTTTCCTTTCCCAAATGAAGCTGAGGTCTTATGCAAGGGAGCATTATCACATAGAGCTGAGAATGCCCACTGCAAGAGTACCACTAGCGTAACTGCCACACTATAGCTTTTATGTTTATGTTCTGTGGTGTTTGGGCTGATATACCACACAACCAACCATTTCTGTACATACCACACATATACCAACCACCAACCATGTATACGGTGCCACCAGACAGGCCTGGAATTTTGTCATTTTTAGGGCAAGTCCATTACGGCCATTAAGGTGAATTGTGATTTGTTAAGGCACCACGGCCAAAGAGGAAAACAAATGCTAAATGTGTTTTGAACCGTTACACAAAGAAATTAGTGTTTTGAAAACCACTAAAAAAGAGAGATTAGTGCATCCGTACAGTAGATTTAGTTAGAGGTAGTGTGTTCTTTGTGAGAGAACTTCAAATAAAAGCGAAATAAGAGGTGTTTTAAAGATTTGTGACCATGAGCTACATTTGGTCATTCTGCTCACATGTGACTGATAGTGACTGATGATACCGACAGAAATGTGCTTGAGGGGTGGTCCTGGGGGTCACTTGGCAGGCTGCTGTGCTGAGTGGGGATTGGATAGCGATAATGTTCCTTGTTAATCATTGCTTTTATCCACCTACCCAATGTCCAGTAATATTAGGCATTGCATATTTCTGGGCAGTGTCAATGAGGCTTCAGAATGAGCCATTTGGATTATTTGGGGGTCCAGAGATCACTTGGAGAGATGTTTTCTAAGGTCACTTAGAAAGCAGCAGGGTTGTCTTTTGTAGAAAAGCAGCTTGTAACTTTTGTGATCTCCCTTAACGTAGCTAGAAGGCTAACTGTAACATCCCCACCAGTGATTTTTCTTTAAAACGAAGGGTATTTCGAAGAGTAAGCTGTGGACAGACGGGTTTCATATTCGCTGTGGTCTGCATGTTTCACATGCTGACTAAAGAAAGATTCTGACAAGGCCTGCATGTGACTTGCAGATTTAATTAGTGTGAATCTGAGTTTAGTCTGACAGAGGAGACATGTCAACTTGCTTGAGCTCTCTCTCTCTTTCTTTCTCTCTTTCTCTCTCTCTCTCTCTCTCTCTCTCTCTCTCTCTCTCTCTCTCTCTCTCTCTCTCTCTCTCTCTCTCTCTCTATGTGTCTGTCTGTCTCTTTCTCTTTCTGTCTCTCTGTCTTATACATTATTTCCATTCCAATTCTCTCCTCTCCCCTCCCGTTGTCTCCTCCATCTCTCTATTCCAGGGAGTGCATCCTCCACATGTCTCCCTCTCTCTGAAGTCATGTGACCCCCCCCCCCCGCAGTCATGTGACCCCTGGATGTTGGCAGGAGTACAGGCATGTGGTATGGGTGTTATGCTCCGTTAACCTGTGAAAATCAGTGTGGAAAAACAGATTTGTACTGTCACACTGTGTCCTGACTCAATTCACCCTCACCACCCAGTACACGTGTACACCCTCCATCAGAGCATGTCTGCGGTTTATTAGGGTGTGTTAGAGACTGCAATGAATCCCATGGCCTGTGCGCTGGCCTGTGTCATGTGTGGTGTTGCTAGTCTGAGAGTTGTACCTGTGTGAAATTGCCCTGGGCTGCAGGTAAGGGCAGGTAGCTGTGGTTGCTGGTAGTCTGAGGGATAGATCCGGGTGAAGGGACGCTCGCTTGTAGATAATGCAGGTAGCTGCTCACCCCACCCTTTCCTCCAGCCCGCAGACTAATTGGCTGGAAGACAACAAGCCTGGATTCCAGGCGTTACCTGAAAACACAGGAAGTCTCCTTCCTGTTTTTGACCACATCCCTGACCTTTTCTAAAATAAATATATATTTTTTCCTTGTCTTGAAATTGTCACACTCTTGACTGAGTGAGACAGCAGAGTCTGGATGGTCTTGTTTTTAAGCTGCTGAGAGGATGGTCTTGTTTGGAAGCTGCTGATTCGGTGAGCCACACCGATAGGTTTGGCTTTGATTGGTCAAATCAGAGGGAGATAGGGCTATTTCTGTTCTGGAACCCTGTCGTTGCAGAGCAAGAGAGGGATTGTGGGAAGGCAGAGGACCTTGTTTGTCATTTATGTGATCTTGTGATCTCGCTGTGATCTCCTGATTACACCCAACCAGCTAGGGCTGTCACCTAGCAATTCTCCTCCACAAACCTGAAGACCAACTTGTTTTCCCCCAGTTTTGATCTCAGCTGCTCCCATAGTCTCAAAACTAGCTCTGTTTTCAATGGCGTTTCATGGGATTGTCATTCGTGTGGGAGACGGAACAGGCTGAGAAGCTTGAAGGGTGTTTAATTGTGTCGCCTCCTCATGGTGTCAGCCATCCCCGTCACAGCCAGTTGGGCTTAAACACTTCCCTGTAGGCGCCAGTGCCTCCGTACATGTTACCCACGCTGTGCTCGATCAGTGATCAACGGCCTGTGGCTTCCACGGGTATGCATTTGGACAGTGGACAGGCATGCCGTTTGAAAGCAGTTCTAAGAGCAGGCGACGTCAGCGCGGAGATGTGACAGCTGCTGTGGCCCTCCGAGGCGTGCGCGACATGCGACTCCTCCGTTCTCTCGCAGCCTTGCACAGTTTTATACTGCTTCCACCCTGCCTAATGGTCACTTTTATTCTCTTTCAAATGGAAAATATTGGAGGAGGCAGAAGGAAAGAGGAAGAAGGTGCTGAGATGAGGCAGTGAGTCACCGTGACACTTCTTGGAAAAATCTCTTTATATAGTGCCATTCAGAGCCTGCCCCAGCACTAAAACATAAAAATGCCTTGCACTAATGAGCAACGTGCATGTTCCAAATGCTGAAACAAACCGTGATTGAGAATCTTGTGAAATGACTTGAATTTTTGTTGTTTTTAGCTCCTCCTTTAGGTAGTTCCGTCTGTCAGTGTTACTTAAGATTAAAAGAGTACATGTGGTGGGACAGTGGCTGGCGTTTCCGGTGTCGATAGCTTCCTTTAGTGGTATTAGTGGCTGGCGTTAGCCTTCTCACTGACTCTGCTTCTGGCTCAGGAGCTGCGAGATTAGTTGTTAACCCTGTACCATTGTTCGGGACAGCTATCTATTTAACAATGTATAACGCTGCACAGACTGCAGACACAGCCGGGTGTCACCTCTCCAGTCTGGGTTGGCCGATTAGGCATGGGCTTTCATCTCTGCAGCCTGAACTGGCCAATAGGAATAGGCTTTCATGTCCCTGGCATTCTATGGCTAATAGATGTGGGGGATAGCATAAGATAGCCGTTGGCTTTTGAATCTTTCGTCCTTTAAAGTGGAAAGTGCCAGGAGCTTCGATGTGAAGTACCCATCTGAGCGGGACACACACTGTTCCGGCCGATTCATCTCTGACCCATTGTCTGTTACAAAGGACAAGGTCAAAGTTTTACTCTGAAAGGAGTGCTGACCTTCGCAACAAAGATCTGCTACTCGTCTCCTGTCCCTTTCACCTTGATGGTGCATCCTCTTTTGATTCTAAACCACTGCTTAGCGCAGACTGTATTATGCTGTTTCACGTATGTGCATTTTCACATGCTGGAAATCTGTCTGTAAAAGTGGTGACAGTGGTTTGGCCTCCTCCTTATGACTACAGGGTGGGCTGATTGAGAAGGCAGCAGTCCGCAGAAGCACCTGCTCTCAGGTCACAAGTGCCCGGTCTGTTTAGATACGAGTGCATGCCCTTTGGCAACTGTGAAACGCAATAAGGTTATTTCAATTACAGATCTATTAGGGGCCGCATAGGCTGCACAATGCACTCCTATTTCAGTGCAAGGACTTCCGGTTACATGCAGGCGTTTCTTTATAAAGTGGGGGGAACACAGTTACACTAAGTAATGTTTTTAGGTTTGTGTCTGCAGTGGGGGACTGAAGGTCTGCTGGGGTGAGGTGGTTACAGTGACATTGGTTGTTTTGAGCGGAATGCTGGAGCCCTGGCACTTAACCTGTCATCCATTTCACTTACTCTCCCCCGTCTGCCAACACAGCAAACAGCCGCACAACTGAACGGCCACAATCCCTGCTCTGCTCTGCACCTCTGAATGAAACAGAATGGTCAAAGTGCGCAACAATTTGCCAACAGTGTAGAAGTCAAACACATGTGCGCAGATATGCACACCTACACATGCACTTACACACACACAAACGCACACTAATACATGTGTGTACGGGCCCACACACACACACACACACACTGCTCTTATATGAGATGTCTGCGCTGGTCAGCATGACGGCGTGGGGGGTGAAGGCTGTCTCCGCATGTCATGGTGCAGCAGCACTGTGCTGTGACAGGGTGTCCTTCACTTTGCATCAGTGAGATGGAGAAATTCATTCAAAAGAGCAGCACTCATGTTTTCATAGAAAATATTCACATAGACATACATGAGGATATTAATTTGTGCAGTGAACATGTACCAGTGGTAAATGGCAACATAAAGCTATGGAATAATCAAAATTCACATAAACATAAATATCACGTTGAGAAAGGCATAACCTGGTTGAAGCAGTAAGCATATAAAACACTGCCAGCACTGTTCACAATTTTTACTGCCTTTGGTAACTGATGATGGCGTGTTCCTCTTATTAATTAACAGCAGTCAAAACAAAAGTGCAGCACAGTACCTCAGAACTTTAGCACTGGAGAAAAGAGGAAATGCCACAATCAGCGAAGCAAGAATGTGTGTGCGCTTTGGGAGGCGCTGTCTGGTGTGTGTGTGTGTGTGTGTGTGTGTGTGTGTGTGTGTGTGTGTGTGTGTGTGTTGTGTGTGTGTGTGTGTGTGTGTGTGTGTGTGTGTGTGTGTGTGTGTGTGTGTGTGTGTGTGTGTGTGTGTGTGTGTGTGTGTGTGTGTGTGTGTGTGTGTGTGTGGTGGTGGTAGGGGTTGTCTGTCTGTCTGCTGGTTTTGTGTGTGTGTGTGTGTGTGTGTGTGTATGTGTGTGTGTGTGTTGTTGGTAGGGGTTGTGTGTTTCCTGCTCGCACGGGAGCAGGAGGCAGGAGGCAGGAGGCAGGAGGAAGTGGAATGTTCCTTGTGTTGGCCACGCCCCTCCATGTTTGGGGCCTGGCTGTCGTCAGGGGGAGGAGAGGATTTCCCCTCTGACCTGCAGTCTAAAAATAATCTATTATCTATTTCAGGGTCCTGCACAGTGGAAAAACACAATTCAGGATGCAGAGTGTAGGGATACTGGGGGATTACTGTAGGGATACAGATTCAGTCAAATTACTTGTACCTCTCTTGCCCCCCTCCCAGCCCTCTCCTTTTAGAAAGACCCAGTTCCAAGCCCCTTCCTTTTAAAAATGCCCTGTTCAATACCCCATTCTTTATAAATGCCCAGCATAAAAATTAATTTCCAACTCCATTATTTCAAGAGTGATTCATTGTATTACTATTTTTATAGTGAAGCTATACTTAGGACGAGGTATGTGTGGGGACAATGATGAAAGGAAGCCATTAGAAGGCAGGCTTAAAAACCTTTATTCACCGTCATGTTTCCTGTGCAAGGGGTTTGGACCACTGTGTCGTAACAGTAGCAGACAGACTGACTGTCTCCCAGAGGTCTTGCTTATGTGTGGCGGTTCTCAGTAGCAGCTTACTAGGAAAACAAGACCCCTCGTGTGACTCATCACTGTTCCGTCCTCCGTGAGTCAGTGCTGGGGTTCTGCTAATGGAGCCCTTTTTAGTTCTCTGTCGGTCCCCTAATGAGTCAGTGCTGGTGTTCTGCTAATGGAGCCCTTTTTAGTTCTCTGTCGGTCCCCTAATGAGTCAGTGCTGGTGTTCCGCTAATGTGCCGTCATTAGCACATTAGTGTTATTTGCAAATTGCATATTGAGCAACCAGGAGCCTAGTACTCCCCTT